>OX359289.1:50790103-50815103 GCA_947179395.2 Pulicaria dysenterica | reverse complement strand
AATAACAACAACAACAGCAACAACAATAAACTTAAAAAAAACTACAACAACAACAACCCTAAACAACAAAAACAACAACAACAACATCAACAACAACAACAACAACCCTAAATAACAACAACAACTACAACAACCCTAAACAACAACAACAAGAACAACAACCCTAAACAACAACAACAACAACCCTAAATAACAATAACAACAACAACAATAAAAAAACCTTTCCCTAAACCATAAACCCTAAACAAGTTGCAACAATAACAACAACAACAAAATCCACACTAAATAACAACAACAACATCAACAACCCTAAACAACAACAACAACAATAACAACAACCCTAAATAACAACAACAACAGCAACAACAATAACCCTAAATAAAACAACAACAACAACAACAACCTTAAATAACAACAACAACAGCAACAACAACAACAACCACCTAAATAACAACAACAACAACAACCCTAAATAACAACAACAACAATAACCCTAAACAAGAACAACAACAACAACCCTAAATATCAACAACAACAGCAACAACAACAACCCTAAATAACAACAACAACAGCAACAACAACAACCCTAAATAACAACAACAACAATAACAACAAAAACAACAACCCTAAATAACAACAACAACAACAACAACAATAACCCTAAATAAAACAGCAACAACAACAACAACCCTAAATAAAACAACAACAACAACAACCCTAAATAACAACAACAACAACCCCAAATAACAACAACAACAACAACGCTAAACAACCACAATAGCAACAACCGTAAATAACAACAACAACAACAACAAACCTAAACAACAACAACAACAACATCAACAACAACCCCAGATAACAACAACAACAGCAACAACAATAAACTTAAAAAAACTACAACAACAACAACCCTAAACAACAAAAACAACAACAACATCAACAACAACAACATCAACAACAACAACAACTACAACAACCCTAAACAACAACAACAAGAACAACAACCCTAAACAACAACAACAACAACCCTAAATAACAATAACAACAACAACAATAAAAAAACCTTTCCCTAAACCATAAACCCTAAACAAGTTGCAACAATAACAACAACAACAAAATCCACACTAAATAACAACAACAACAACAACAACCCTAAACAACAACAACAACAATAACAACAACCCTAAATAACAACAACAACAGCAACAACAATAACCCTAAATAAAACAACAACAACAACAACAACCTTAAATAACAACAACAAATGCAACAACAACAACAACCACCTAAATAACAACAACAACAACAACCCTAAATAACAACAACAACAATAACCCTAAACAAGAACAACAACAACAACCCTAAATAACAACAACAACAGCAACAACAACAACCCTAAATAACAACAACAACAGCAACAACAACAACCCTAAATAACAACAACAACAATAACAACAAAAACAACAACCCTAAATAACAACAACAACAGCAACAACAATAACCCTAAATAAAACAGCAACAACAACAACAACCCTAAATAAAACAACAACAACAACAACCCTAAATAACAACAACAACAACCCCAAATAACAATAACAACAACAACGCTAAACAACCACAATAGCAACAACCGTAAATAACAACAACAACAACAACAAACCTAAACAACAACAACAACAACATCAACAACAACCCCAGATAACAACAACAACAGCAACAACAATAAACTTAAAAAAACTACAACAACAACAACCCTAAACAACAAAAACAACAACAACATCAACAACAACAACAACAACCCTAAATAACAACAACAACTACAACAACCCTAAACAACAACAACAAGAACAACAACCCTAAACAACAACAACAACAACCCTAAATAACAATAACAACAACAACAATAAAAAAACCTTTCCCTAAACCATAAACCCTAAACAAGTTGCAACAATAACAACAACAACAAAATCCACACTAAATAACAACAACAACAACAACAACCCTAAATAACAACAACAACAATAACAACAACCCTAAATAACAACAACAACAAAATCCACACTAAATAACAACAACAACAACAACAACCCTAAACAACAACAACAACAATAACAACAACCCTAAATAACAACAACAACAGCAACAACAATAACCCTAAATAAAACAACAACAACAACAACAACCTTAAATAACAACAACAACAGCAACAACAACAACAACCACCTAAATAACAACAACAACAACAACAACAACAACCTTAACAACAACAATAACCCTAAACAAGAACAACAACAACAACCGTAAATAACAACAACAACAGCAACAACAACAACCCTAAATAACAACAACAACAATAACAACAAAAACAACAACCCTAAATAACAACAACAACAGCAACAACAATAACCCTAAATAAAACAGCAACAACAACAACAACCCTAAATAACAACAACAACAACAACAACAACTACCCTAAATAAAACAACAACAACAACAACCCTAAATAAGAACAACAACAACCCCAAATAACAACAACAACAACAACGCTAAACAACCACAATAGCAACAACCGTAAATAACAACGACAACAACAACAACCCTAAACAACAACAACAACAACAACATCAACAACAACCCTAAATAACAACAACAACAACAACCTTAAATAACAACAACAACAGCAATAACAACAACCCTAAACAACAACAACAAAAACAACAACCCTTAATTAACAACAACAACAACAACAACAACTCTAAATAACAACTATAACAAAAACAACAGGAACAACAACAACAACAACAACCCTAAATAACAACAACAAGAACAACAACCCCTAAACAACAACAACAATAACAACAATAACAACAACAACACTAAATAATCAAAAGAACAACAAGCACAACAACAACAACAACAACTCTAAACATAAACAACAACAACCCTAAACAACAACAACAACAACAACAAGCCTAAACAACAACAACAAGAACCCTAAATAACAATAACAACAACAACAATAAAAAAACCTTTCCCTAAACCATAAACCCTAAAGAAGTTGCAACAATAACAACAACAACAACAACCACCCTAAATAACAGCAACAACAACAACCCTAAACAACAACAACAACAATAACAACAAAAACAACAACCCTAAATAACAACAACAACAGCAACAACAATAACCCTAAATAAAACAGCAACAACAACAACAACCCTAAATAAAACAACAACAACAACAACCCTAAATAACAACAACAACAACCCCAAATAACAACAACAACAACAACGCTAAACAACCACAATAGCAACAACCGTAAATAACAACAACAACAACAACAAACCTAAACAACAAGAAAAACAACATCAACAAAAACCCCAAATAACAACAACAACAGCAACAACAATAAACTTAAAAAAAACTACAACAACAACAACCCTAAACAACAAAAACAACAACAACAAGAACAACAACCCTAAACAACAACAACAACAACCCTAAATAACAATAACAACAACAACAATAAAAAAACCTTTCCCTAAACCATAAACCCTAAACAAGTTGCAACAATAACAACAACAACAAAATCCACACTAAATAACAACAACAACAACAACAACCCTAAACAACAACAACAACAATAACAACAACCCTAAATAACAACAACAACAGCAACAACAATAACCCTAAATAAAACAACAACAACAACAACAACCTTAAATAACAACAACAACAGCAACAACAACAACAACCACCTAATTAACAACAACAACAACAACCCTAAATAACAACAACAACAATAACCCTAAACAAGAACAACAACAACAACCCTAAATAACAACAACAACAACCCTAAATAACAACAACAACAGCAACAACAACAACCCTAAATAACAACAACAACAATAACAACAAAAACAACAACCCTAAATAACAACAACAACAGCAACAACAATAACCCTAAATAAAACAGCAACAACAACAACAACCCTAAATAACAACAACAACAATAACAACAAAAACAACAACCCTAAATAACAACAACAACAACAACAACAATAACCCTAAATAAAACAGCAACAACAACAACAACCCTAAATAAAACAACAACAACAACAACCCTAAATAACAACAACAACAACCCCAAATAACAACAACAACAACAACGCTAAACAACCACAATAGCAATAACCGTAAATAACAACAACAACAACAACAAACCTAAACAACAACAACAACAACATCAACAACAACCCCAGATAACAACAACAACAGCAACAACAATAAACTTAAAAAAACTACAACAACAACAACCCTAAACAACAAAAACAACAACAACATCAACAACAACAACATCAACAACAACAACAACTACAACAACCCTAAACAACAACAACAAGAACAACAACCCTAAACAACAACAACAACAACCCTAAATAACAATAACAACAACAACAATAAAAAAACCTTTCCCAAAACCATAAACCCTAAACAAGTTGCAACAATAACAACAACAACAAAATCCACACTAAATAACAACAACAACAACAACAACCCTAAACAACAACAACAACAATAACAACAACCCTAAATAACAACAACAACAGCAACAACAATAACCCTAAATAAAACAACAACAACAACAACAACCTTAAATAACAACAACAACAGCAACAACAACAACAACCACCTAAATAACAACAACAACAACAACCCTAAATAACAACAACAACAATAACCCTAAACAAGAACAACAACAACAACCCTAAATAACAACAACAACAGCAACAACAACAACCCTAAATAACAACAACAACAGCAACAACAACAACCCTAAATAACAACAACAACAATAACAACAAAAACAACAACCCTAAATAACAACAACAACAGCAACAACAATAACCCTAAATAAAACAGCAACAACAACAACAACCCTAAATAAAACAACAACAACAACAACCCTAAATAACAACAACAACAACCCCAAATAACAATAACAACAACAACGCTAAACAACCACAATAGCAACAACCGTAAATAACAACAACAACAACAACAAACCTAAACAACAACAACAACAACATCAACAACAACCCCAGATAACAACAACAACAGCAACAACAATAAACTTAAAAAAACAACAACAACAACAACCCTAAACAACAAAAACAACAACAACATCAACAACAACAACAACAACCCTAAATAACAACAACAACTACAACAACCCTAAACAACAACAACAAGAACAACAACCCTAAACAACAACAACAACAACCCTAAATAACAATAACAACAACAACAATAAAAAAACCTTTCCCTAAACCATAAACCCTAAACAAGTTGCAACAATAACAACAACAACAAAATCCACACTAAATAACAACAACAACAACAACAACCCTAAACAACAACAACAACAATAACAACAACCCTAAATAACAACAACAACAAAATCCACACTAAATAACAACAACAACAACAACAACCCTAAACAACAACAACAACAATAACAACAACCCTAAATAACAACAACAACAGCAACAACAATAACCCTAAATAAAACAACAACAACAACAACAACCTTAAATAACAACAACAACAGCAACAACAACAACAACCACCTAAATAACAACAACAACAACAACAACAACAACAACAACAACAACCCTAAACAAGAACAACAACAACAACCGTAAATAACAACAACAACAGCAACAACAACAACCCTAAATAACAACAACAACAATAACAACAAAAACAACAACCCTAAATAACAACAACAACAGCAACAACAATAACCCTAAATAAAACAGCAACAACAACAACAACCCTAAATAACAACAACAACAACAACAACAACTACCCTAAATAAAACAACAACAACAACAACCCTAAATAAGAACAACAACAACCCCAAATAACAACAACAACAACAACGCTAAACAACCACAATAGCAACAACCGTAAATAACAACAACAACAACAACAACCCTAAACAACAACAACAACAACAACATCAACAACAACCCTAAATAACAACAACAACAACAACAACCTTAAATAACAACAACAACAGCAATAACAACAACCCTAAACAACAACAACAAAAACAACAACCCTTAATTACAACAACAACAACAACTCTAAATAACAACTATAACAAAAACAACAGGAACAACAACAACAACAACAACCCTAAATAACAACAACAAGAACAACAACCCCTAAACAACAACAACAATAACAACAATAACAACAACAACACTAAATAATCAAAAGAACAACAAGCACAACAACAACAACAACAACTCTAAACATAAACAACAACAACCCTAAACAACAACAACAACAACAACAAGCCTAAACAACAACAACAAGAACCCTAAATAACAATAACAACAACAACAATAAAAAAACCTTTCCCTAAACCATAAACCCTAAAGAAGTTGCAACAATAACAACAACAACAACAACCACCCTAAATAACAGCAACAACAACAACCCTAAACAACAACAACAACAATAACAACAAAAACAACAACCCTAAATAACAACAACAACAGCAACAACAATAACCCTAAATAAAATAGCAACAACAACAACAACCCTAAATAAAACAACAACAACAACAACCCTAAATAACAACAACAACAACCCCAAATAACAACAACAACAACAACGCTAAACAACCACAATAGCAACAACCGTAAATAACAACAACAACAACAACAAACCTAAACAACAAGAAAAACAACATCAACAAAAACCCCAAATAACAACAACAACAGCAACAACAATAAACTTAAAAAAAACTACAACAACAACAACCCTAAACAACAAAAACAACAACAACAAGAACAACAACCCTAAACAACAACAACAACAACCCTAAATAACAATAACAACAACAACAATAAAAAAACCTTTCCCTAAACCATAAACCCTAAACAAGTTGCAACAATAACAACAACAACAAAATCCACACTAAATAACAACAACAACAACAACAACCCTAAACAACAACAACAACAATAACAACAACCCTAAATAACAACAACAACAGCAACAACAATAACCCTAAATAAAACAACAACAACAACAACAACCTTAAATAACAACAACAACAGCAACAACAACAACAACCACCTAATTAACAACAACAACAACAACCCTAAATAACAACAACAACAATAACCCTAAACAAGAACAACAACAACAACCCTAAATAACAACAACAACAACCCTAAATAACAACAACAACAGCAACAACAACAACCCTAAATAACAACAACAACAATAACAACAAAAACAACAACCCTAAATAACAACAACAACAGCAACAACAATAACCCTAAATAAAACAGCAACAACAACAACAACCCTAAATAACAACAACAACAACAACAACAACTACCCTAAATAAAACAACAACAACAACAACCCTAAATAAGAACAACAACAACCCCAAATAACAACAACAACAACAACGCTAAACAACCACAATAGCAACAACCGTAAATAACAACGACAACAACAACAACCCTAAACAACAACAACAACCCTAAACAACAACAACAACAACAACAACATCAACAACAACCCTAAATAAGAAAAACAACAACAACAACAACAACAATAACCCTAAATAAAACAGCAACAACAACAACAACCCTAAATAACAACAACAACAACAACAACAACTACCCTAAATAAAACAACAACAACAACAACCCTAAATAACAATAACAACAACAACAATAAAAAAACCTTTCCCTAAACCATAAACCCTAAACAAGTTGCAACAATAACAACAACAACAAAATCCACACTAAATAACAACAACAACAACAACAACCCTAAACAACAACAACAACAATAACAACAACCCTAAATAACAACAACAACAGCAACAACAATAACCCTAAATAAAACAACAACAACAACAACAACCTTAAATAACAACAACAACAGCAACAACAACAACAACCACCTAAATAACAACAACAACAACAACCCTAAATAACAACAACAACAATAACCCTAAACAAGAACAACAACAACAACCCTAAATAACAACAACAACAACCCTAAATAACAACAACAACAGCAACAACAACAACCCTAAATAACAACAACAACAATAACAACAAAAACAACAACCCTAAATAACAACAACAACAGCAACAACAATAACCCTAAATAAAACAGCAACAACAACAACAACCCTAAATAACAACAACAACAACAACAACAACTACCCTAAATAAAACAACAACAACAACAACCCTAAATAAGAACAACAACAACCCCAAATAACAACAACAACAACAACGCTAAACAACCACAATAGCAACAACCGTAAATAACAACGACAACAACAACAACCCTAAACAACAACAACAACAACAACATCAACAACAACCCTAAATAAGAACAACAACAACAACAACAACAACAATAACCCTAAATAAAACAGCAACAACAACAACAACCCTAAATAACAACAACAACAACAACAACAACTACCCTAAATAAAACAACAACAACAACAACCCTAAATAAGAACAACAACAACCCCAAATAACAACAACAACAACAACGCTAAACAACCACAATAGCAACAACCGTAAATAACAACGACAACAACAACAACCCTAAACAACAACAACAACAACAACATCAACAACAACCCTAAATAACAACAACAACAACAACAACAACCTTAAATAACAACAACAACAGCAATAACAACAACCCTAAACAACAACAACAAAAACAAAAACAACAACCCTTAATTACAACAACAACAACAACTCTAAATAACAACTATAACAAAAACAACAGGAACAACAACAACAACAACAACCCTAAATAACAACAACAAGAACAACAACTTCTAAACAACAACAACAATAACAACAATAACAACAACAACACTAAATAATCAAAAGAACAACAAGCACAACAACAACAACAACAACAACTCTAAACATAAACAACAACAACCCTAAACAACAACAACAACAACAACAAGCCTAAACAACAACAACAAGAACCCTAAATAACAATAACAACAACAATAATAAAAAAACCTTTCCCTAAACCATAAACCCTAAAGAAGTTGCAACAATAACAACAACAACAACAACCACCCTAAATAACAGCAACAACAACAACCCTAAACAACAACAACAACAACCCCAAATAACAACAACAACAGCAACAACAATAACCCTAAATAAAACAGCAACAACAACAACAACCCTAAATAAAACAACAACAACAACAACCCTAAATAACAACAACAACAACCCCAAATAACAACAACAACAACAACGCTAAACAACCACAATAGCAACAACCGTAAATAACAACAACAACAACCGTAAATAACAACAACAACAACAACAAACCTAAACAACAACAACAACATCAACAACAACCCCAAATAACAACAACAACAGCAACAACAATAAACTTAAAAAAAACTACAACAACAACAACCCTAAACAACAAAAACAACAACAACATCAACAACAACAACATCAACAGCAACAACAACAACCCTAAATAACAACAACAACTACAACAACCCTAAACAACAACAACAAGAACAACAACCCTAAACAACAATAACAACAACAACAATAAAAAAACCTTTCCCTAAACCATAAACCCTAAAGAAGTTGCAACAATAACAACAACAACAACAACCACCCTAAATAACAGCAACAACAACAACCCTAAACAACAACAACAACAACCACCCTAAATAACAGCAACAACAACAACCCTAAACAACAACAACAACAATAACAACAAAAACAACAACCCTAAATAACAACAACAACAGCAACAACAATAACCCTAAATAAAACAGCAACAACAACAACAACCCTAAATAAAACAACAACAACAACAACCCTAAATAACAACAACAACAACCCCAAATAACAACAACAACAACAACGCTAAACAACCACAATAGCAACAACCGTAAATAACAACAACAACAACAACAAACCTAAACAACAACAACAACATCAACAACAACCCCAAATAACAACAACAACAGCAACAACAATAACCTTAAAAAAAACTACAACAACAACAACCCTAAACAACAAAAACAACAACAACATCAACAACAACAACATCAACAACAACAACAACAACCCTAAATAACAACAACAACTACAACAACCCTAAACAACAACAACAAGAACAACAACCCTAAACAACAACAACAAGAACAACAACCCTAAACAACAACAACAACAACCCTAAATAACAATAACAACAACAACAATAAAAAAACCTTTCCCTAAACCATAAACCCTAAACAAGTTGCAACAATAACAACAACAACAAAATCCACACTAAATAACAACAACAACAACAACAACCCTAAACAACAACAACAACAATAACAACAACCCTAAATAACAACAACAACAGCAACAACAATAACCCTAAATAAAACAACAACAACAACAACAACCTTAAATAACAACAACAACAGCAACAACAACAACAACCACCTAAATAACAACAACAACAACAACCTTAACAACAACAATAATAAACAAGAACAACAACAACAACCGTAAATAACAACAACAACAGCAACAACAACAACCCTAAATAACAACAACAACAATAACAACAAAAACAACAACCCTAAATAACAACAACAACAGCAACAACAATAACCCTAAATAAAACAGCAACAACAACAACAACCCTAAATAACAACAACAACTACTACCCTAAATAAAACAACAACAACAACAACCCTAAATAAGAACAACAACAACCCCAAATAACAACAACAACAACAACGCTAAACAACCACAATAGCAACAACCGTAAATAACAACGACAACAACAACAACCCTAAACAACAACAACAACAACAACATCAACAACAACCCTAAATAACAACAACAACAACAACAACAACCTTAAATAACAACAACAACAGCAATAACAACAACCCTAAACAACAACAACAAAAACAAAAACAACAACCCTTAATTACAACAACAACAACAACTCTAAATAACAACTATAACAAAAACAACAGGAACAACAACAACAACAACAACCCTAAATAACAACAACAAGAACAACAACCCCTAAACAACAACAACAATAACAACAATAACAACAACAACACTAAATAATCAAAAGAACAACAAGCACAACAACAACAACAACAACTCTAAACATAAACAACAACAACCCTAAACAACAACAACAACAACAACAAACCTAAACAACAACAACAAGAACCCTAAATAACAATAACAACAACAACAATAAAAAAACCTTTCCCTAAACCATAAACCCTAAAGAAGTTGCAACAATAACAACAACAACAACAACAACAACCACCCTAAATAACAGCAACAACACCAACCCTAAACAACAACAACAACAATAACAACAAAAACAACAACCCTAAATAACAACAACAACAGCAACAACAATAACCCTAAATAAAACAGCAACAACAACAACAACCCTAAATAAAACAACAACAACAACAACCCCAAATAAAAACAACAACAACAACGCTAAACAACCACAATAGCAACAACCGTAAATAACAACAACAACAACAACAAACCTAAACAACAACAACAACAACATCAACAACAACCCCAAATAACAACAACAACAGCAACAACAGCAACAACAATAAACTTAAAAAAAACTACAACAACAACAACCCTAAACAACAAAAACAACAACAACATCAACAACAACAACAACAACCCTAAATAACAACAACAACTACAACAACCCTAAACAACAACAACAAGAACAACAACCCTAAACAACAACAACAAGAACAACAACCCTAAACAACAACAACAACAACCCTAAATAACAATAACAACAACAACAATAAAAAAACCTTTCCCTAAACCATAAACCCTAAACAAGATGCAACAATAACAACAACAACAAAATCCACACTAAATAACAACAACAACAACAACAACCCTAAACAACAACAACAACAATAACAACAACCCTAAATAACAACAACAACAGCAACAACAATAACCCTAAATAAAACAACAACAACAACAACAACCTTAAATAACAACAACAACAGCAACAACAACAACAACCACCTAAATAACAACAACAACAACAACCCTAAATAACAACAACAGCAACAACAACAACAACCACCTAAATAACAACAACAACAACAACCTTAACAACAACGATAACCCTAAACAAGAACAACAACAACAACCGTAAATAACAACAACAACAGCAACAACAACAACCCTAAATAACAACAACAACAATAACAACAAAAACAACAACCCTAAATAACAACAACAACAGCAACAACAATAACCCTAAATAAAACAGCAACAACAACAACAACCCTAAATAACAACAACAACAACAACAACAACAACAACTACCCTAAATAAAACAACAACAACAACAACCCTAAATAAGAACAACAACAACCCCAAATAACAACAACAACAACAACGCTAAACAACCACAATAGCAACAACCGTAAATAACAACAACAACAACAACAACCCTAAACAACAACAACAACAACAACATCAACAACAACCCTAAATAACAACAACAACAACAACAACAACCTTAAATAACAACAACAACAGCAATAACAACAACCCTAAACAACAACAACAAAAACAAAAACAACAACCCTTAATTACAACAACAACAACAACTCTAAATAACAACTATAACAAAAACAACAGGAACAACAACAACAACAACAACAACCCTAAATAACAACAACAAGAACAACAACCCCTAAACAACAACAACAATAACAACAATAACAACAACAACACTAAATAATCAAAAGAACAACAAGCACAACAACAACAACAACAACTCTAAACATAAACAACAACAACCCTAAACAACAACAACAACAACAAGCCTAAACAACAACAACAAGAACCCTAAATAACAATAACAACAACAACAATAAAAAAACCTTTCCCTAAACCATAAACCCTAAAGAAGTTGCAACAATAACAACAACAACAACCACCCTAAATAACAGCAACAACAACAACCCTAAACAACAACAACAACAATAACAACAAAAACAACAACCCTAAATAACAACAACAACAGCAACAACAATAACCCTAAATAAAACAGCAACAACAACAACAACCCTAAATAAAACAACAACAACAACAACCCCAAATAACAACAACAACAACAACGCTAAACAACCACAATAGCAACAACCGTAAATAACAACAACAACAACAACAAACCTAAACAACAACAACAACAACATCAACAACAACCCCAAATAACAACAACAACAGCAACAACAATAAACTTAAAAAAAACTACAACAACAACAACCCTAAACAACAAAAACAACAACAACATCAACAACAACAACATCAACAACAACAACAACAACCCTAAATAACAACAACAACTACAACAACCCTAAACAACAACAACAAGAACAACAACCCTAAACAACAACAACAAGAACAACAACCCTAAACAACAACAACAACAACCCTAAATAACAATAACAACAACAACAATAAAAAAACATTTCCCTAAACCATAAACCCTAAACAAGTTGCAACAATAACAACAACAACAAAATCCACACTAAATAACAACAACAACAACAACAACCCTAAACAACAACAACAACAATAACAACAACCCTAAATAACAACAACAACAGCAACAACAATAACCCTAAATAAAACAACAACAACAACAACAACCTTAAATAACAACAACAACAACCACCTAAATAACAACAACAACAACAACCTTAACAACAACAATAACCCTAAACAAGAACAACAACAACAACCGTAAATAACAACAACAACAGCAACAACAACAACCCTAAATAACAACAACAACAATAACAACAAAAACAACAACCCTAAATAACAACAACAACAGCAACAACAATAACCCTAAATAAAACAGCAACAACAACAACAACCCTAAATAACAACAACAACAACAACAACTACTACCCTAAATAAAACAACAACAACAACAACCCTAAATAAGAACAACAACAACCCCAAATAACAACAACAACAACAACGCTAAACAACCACAATAGCAACAACCGTAAATAACAACGACAACAACAACAACCCTAAACAACAACAACAACAACAACATCAACAACAACCCTAAATAACAACAACAACAACAACAACAACCTTAAATAACAACAACAACAGCAATAACAACAACCCTAAACAACAACAACAAAAACAAAAACAACAACCCTTAATTACAACAACAACAACTCTAAATAACAACTATAACAAAAACAACAGGAACAACAACAACAACAACAACCCTAAATAACAACAACAAGAACAACAACCCCTAAACAACAACAACAATAACAACAATAACAACAACAACACTAAATAATCAAAAGAACAACAAGCACAACAACAACAACAACAACTCTAAACATAAACAACAACAACCCTAAACAACAACAACAACAACAAGCCTAAACAACAACAACAAGAACCCTAAATAACAATAACAACAACAACAATAAAAAAACCTTTCCCTAAACCATAAACCCTAAAGAAGTTGCAACAATAACAACAACAACAACAACCACCCTAAATAACAGCAACAACAACAACCCTAAACAACAACAACAACAATAACAACAAAAACAACAACCCTAAATAACAACAACAACAGCAACAACAATAACCCTAAATAAAACAGCAACAACAACAACAACCCTAAATAAAACAACAACAACAACAACCCCAAATAACAACAACAACAACAACGCTAAACAACCACAATAGCAACAACCGTAAATAACAACAACAACAACAACAAACCTAAACAACAACAACAACAACATCAACAACAACCCCAAATAACAACAACAACAGCAACAACAATAAACTTAAAAAAAACTACAACAACAACAACCCTAAACAACAAAAACAACAACAACATCAACAACAACAACATCAACAACAACAACAACAACCCTAAATAACAACAACAACTACAACAACCCTAAACAACAACAACAAGAACAACAACCCTAAACAACAACAACAAGAACAACAACCCTAAACAACAACAACAACAACCCTAAATAACAATAACAACAACAACAATAAAAAAACCTTTCCCTAAACCATAAACCCTAAACAAGTTGCAACAATAACAACAACAACAAAATCCACACTAAATAACAACAACAACAACAACAACCCTAAACAACAACAACAACAATAACAACAACCCTAAATAACAACAACAACAGCAACAACAATAACCCTAAATAAAACAACAACAACAACAACAACCTTAAATAACAACAACAACAGCAACAACAACAACAACCACCTAAATAACAACAACAACAACAACCTTAACACCAACAATAACCCTAAACAAGAACAACAACAACAACCGTAAATAACAACAACAACAGCAACAACAACAACCCTAAATAACAACAACAACAATAACAACAAAAACAACAACCCTAAATAACAACAACAACAGCAACAACAATAACCCTAAATAAAACAGCAACAACAACAACAACCCTAAATAACAACAACAACAACAACAACAACAACTACCCTAAATAAAACAACAACAACAACAACCCTAAATAACAACAACAACCCCAAATAACAACAACAACAACGCTAAACAACCACAATAGCAACAACCGTAAATAACAACGACAACAACAACAACCCTAAACAACAACAACAACAACAACATCAACAACAACCCTAAATAACAACAACAACAACAACAACAACCTTAAATAACAACAACAACAGAAATTACAACAACCCTAAACAACAACAACAAAAACAAAAACAACAACCCTTAATTACAACAACAACAACAACTCTAAATAACAACTATAACAAAAACAACAGGAACAACAACAACAACAACAACAACCCTAAATAACAACAACAAGAACAACAACCCCTAAACAACAACAACAATAACAACAATAACAACAACAACACTAAATAATCAAAAGAACAACAAGCACAACAACAACAACAACAACTCTAAACATAAACAAAAACAACCCTAAACAACAACAACAACAACAAGCCTAAACAACAACAACAAGAACCCTAAATAACAATAACAACAACAACAATAAAAAAACCTTTCCCTAAACCATAAACCCTAAAGAAGTTGCAACAATAACAACAACAACAACAACCACCCTAAATAACAGCAACAACAACAACCCTAAACAACAACAACAACAATAACAACAAAAACAACAACCCTAAATAACAACAACAACAGCAACAACAATAACCCTAAATAAAACAGCAACAACAACAACAACCCTAAATAAAACAACAACAACAACAACCCCAAATAACAACAACAACAACAACGCTAAACAACCACAATAGCAACAACCGTAAATAACAACAACAACAACAACAAACCTAAACAACAACAACAACAACATCAACAACAACCCCAAATAACAACAACAACAGCAACAACAATAAACTTAAAAAAAACTACAACAACAACAACCCTAAACAACAAAAACAACAACAACATCAACAACAACAACAACAACCCTAAATAACAACAACAACTACAACAACCCTAAACAACAACAACAAGAACAACAACCCTAAACAACAACAACAAGAACAACAACCCTAAACAACAACAACAACAACCCTAAATAACAATAACAACAACAACAATAAAAAAACCTTTCCCTAAACCATAAACCCTAAACAAGTTGCAACAATAACAACAACAACAAAATCCACACTAAATAACAACAACAACAACAACAACCCTAAAAAACAACAACAACAATAACAACAACCCTAAATAACAACAACAACAGCAACAACAATAACCCTAAATAAAACAACAACAACAACAACAACCTTAAATAACAACAACAACAGCAACAACAACAACAACCACCTAAATAACAACAACAACAACAACCCTAAATAACAACAACAACAATAACCCTAAACAAGAACAACAACAACAACCCTAAATAACAACAACAACAGCAACAACAACAACCCTAAATAACAACAACAACAATAACAACAAAAACAACAACCCTAAATAACAACAACAACAGTAACAACAATAACCCTAAATAAAACAGCAACAACAACAACAACCCTAAATAACAACAACAACAACAACAACAACTTCCCTAAATAAAACAACAACAACAACAACCCTAAATAAGAACAACAACAACCCCAAATAACAACAACAACAACAACGCTAAACAACCACAATAGCAACAACCGTAAATAACAACGACAACAACAACAACCCTAAACAACAACAACAACAACAACCCTAAATAAGAACAACAACAACAACAACAACAACATTAAATAACAACAACAACAGCAATAACAACAACCCTAAACAACAACAACAAAAACAAAAACAACAACCCTTAATTACAACAACAACAACTCTAAATAACAACTATAACAAAAACAACAGGAACAACAACAACAACAACAACCCTAAATAACAACAACAAGAACAACAACCCCTAAACAACAACAACAATAACAACAATAACAACAACAACACTAAATAATCAAAAGAACAACAAGCACAACAACAACAACAACAACTCTAAACATAAACAACAACAACCCTAAACAGCAACAACAACAACAACCACCTAAATAACAACAACAACAACAACCTTAACACCAACAATAACCCTAAACAAGAACAACAACAACAACCCTAAATAACAACAACAACAGCAACAACAACAACCCTAAATAACAACAACAACAATAACAACAAAAACAACAACCCTAAATAACAACAACAACAGCAACAACAATAACCCTAAATAAAACAGCAACAACAACAACAACCCTAAATAACAACAACAACAACAACAACAACAACTACCCTAAATAAAACAACAACAACAACAACCCTAAATAAGAACAACAACAACCCCAAATAACAACAACAACAACAACGCTAAACAACCACAATAGCAACAACCGTAAATAACAACAACAACAACAACAACCCTAAACAACAACAACAACAACATCAACAACAACCCTAAATAACAACAACAACAACAACAACAACCTTAAATAACAACAACAACAGCAATTACAACAACCCTAAACAACAACAACAAAAACAAAAACAACAACCCTTAATTACAACAACAACAACAACTCTAAATAACAACTATAACAAAAACAACAGGAACAACAACAACAACAACAACAACCCTAAATAACAACAACAAGAACAACAACCCCTAAACAACAACAACAATAACAACAATAACAACAACAACACTAAATAATCAAAAGAACAACAAGCACAACAACAACAACAACAACTCTAAACATAAACAACAACAACCCTAAACAACAACAACAACAACAAGCCTAAACAACAACAACAAGAACCCTAAATAACAATAACAACAACAACAATAAAAAAACCTTTCCCTAAACCATAAACCCTAAAGAAGTTGCAACAATAACAACAACAACAACAACCACCCTAAATAACAGCAACAACAACAACCCTAAACAACAACAACAACAATAACAACAAAAACAACAACCCTAAATAACAACAACAACAGCAACAACAATAACCCTAAATAAAACAGCAACAACAACAATAACCCTAAATAAAACAACAACAACAACAACCCCAAATAACAACATCAACAACAACGCTAAACAACCACAATAGCAAAAACCGTAAATAACAACAACAACAACAACAAACCTAAATAACAACAACAACAACATCAACAACAACCCCAAATAACATCAACAACAGCAACAACAATAAACTTAAAAAAAACTACAACAACAACAACCCTAAACAACAAAAACAACAACAACATCAACAACAACAACAACAACCCTAAATAACAACAACAACTACAACAACCCTAAACAACAACAACAAGAACAACAACCCTAAACAACAACAACAAGAACAACAACCCTAAACAACAACAACAACAACCCTAAATAACAATAACAACAACAACAATAAAAAAACCTTTCCCTAAACCATAAACCCTAAACAAGTTGCAACAATAACAACAACAACAAAATCCACACTAAATAACAACAACAACAACAACAACCCTAAACAACAAAAACAACAACAACATCAACAACAACAACATCAACAACAACAACAACAACCCTAAATAACAACAACAACTACAACAACCCTAAACAACAACAACAATATCAACAACAACACTAAATAATCAAAAGAACAACAAGCACAACAACAACAACAACAACTCTAAACATAAACAACAACAACCCTAAACAACAACAACAACAACAACAACCCTAAACAACAACAACAAGAACCCTAAATAACAATAACAACAACAACAATAAAAAAACCTTTCCCTAAACCATAAACCCTAAAGAAGTTGCAACAATAACAACAACAACAACAACCACCCTAAATAACAGCAACAACAACAACCCTAAACAACAACAACAACAATAACAACAAAAACAACAACCCTAAATAACAACAACAACAGCAACAACAATAACCCTAAATAAAACAGCAACAACAACAACAACCCTAAATAAAACAACAACAACAACAACCCCAAATAACAACAACAACAACAACGCTAAACAACCACAATAGCAACAACCGTAAATAACAACAACAACAACAACAAACCTAAACAACAACAACAACAACATCAACAACAACCCCAAATAACAACAACAACAGCAACAACAATAAACTTAAAAAAAACTACAACAACAACAACCCTAAACAACAAAAACAACAACAACATCAACAACAACAACAACAACCCTAAATAACAACAACAACTACAACAACCCTAAACAACAACAACAAGAACAACAACCCTAAACAACAACAACAAGAACAACAACCCTAAACAACAACAACAACAACCCTAAATAACAATAACAACAACAACAATAAAAAAACCTTTCCCTAAACCATAAACCCTAAACAAGTTGCAACAATAACAACAACAACAAAATCCACACTAAATAACAACAACAACAACAACAACCCTAAACAACAACAACAATAACAACAACCCTAAATAACAACAACAACAGCAACAACAATAACCCTAAATAAAACAACAACAACAACAACAACCTTAAATAACAACAACAACAGCAACAACAACAACAACCACCTAAATAACAACAACAACAACAACCCTAAATAACAACAACAACAATAACCCTAAACAAGAACAACAACAACAACCCTAAATAACAACAACAACAGCAACAACAACAACCCTAAATAACAACAACAACAATAACAACAAAAACAACAACCCTAAATAACAACAACAACAGCAACAACAATAACCCTAAATAAAACAGCAACAACAACAACAACCCTAAATAACAACAACAACAACAACAACAACTACCCTAAATAAAACAACAACAACAACAACCCTAAATAAGAACAACAACAACCCCAAATAACAACAACAACAACAACGCTAAACAACCACAATAGCAACAACCGTAAATAACAACGACAACAACAACAACCCTAAACAACAACAACAACAACAACATCAACAACAACCCTAAATAAGAACAACAACAACAACAACAACAACATTAAATAACAACAACAACAGCAATAACAACAACCCTAAACAACAACAACAAAAACAAAAACAACAACCCTTAATTACAACAACAACAACTCTAAATAACAACTATAACAAAAACAACAGGAACAACAACAACAACAACAACCCTAAATAACAACAACAAGAACAACAACCCCTAAACAACAACAACAATAACAACAATAACAACAACAACACTAAATAATCAAAAGAACAACAAGCACAACAACAACAACAACAACTCTAAACATAAACAACAACAACCCTAAACAGCAACAACAACAACAACCACCTAAATAACAACAACAACAACAACCTTAACACCAACAATAACCCTAAACAAGAACAACAACAACAACCGTAAATAACAACAACAACAGCAACAACAACAACCCTAAATAACAACAACAACAATAACAACAAAAACAACAACCCTAAATAACAACAACAACAGCAACAACAATAACCCTAAATAAAACAGCAACAACAACAACAACCCTAAATAACAACAACAACAACAACAACAACAACTACCCTAAATAAAACAACAACAACAACAACCCTAAATAAGAACAACAACAACCCCAAATAACAACAACAACAACAACGCTAAACAACCACAATAGCAACAACCGTAAATAACAACAACAACAACAACAACCCTAAACAACAACAACAACAACATCAACAACAACCCTAAATAACAACAACAACAACAACAACAACCTTAAATAACAACAACAACAGCAATTACAACAACCCTAAACAACAACAACAAAAACAAAAACAACAACCCTTAATTACAACAACAACAACAACTCTAAATAACAACTATAACAAAAACAACAGGAACAACAACAACAACAACAACAACCCTAAATAACAACAACAACAACAACAACCCCTAAACAACAACAACAACAACAACAATAACAACAACAACACTAAATAATCAAAAGAACAACAAGCACAACAACAACAACAACAACTCTAAACATAAACAACAACAACCCTAAACAACAACAACAACAACAAGCCTAAACAACAACAACAAGAACCCTAAATAACAATAACAACAACAACAATAAAAAAACCTTTCCCTAAACCATAAACCCTAAAGAAGTTGCAACAATAACAACAACAACAACAACCACCCTAAATAACAGCAACAACAACAACCCTAAACAACAACAACAACAATAACAACAAAAACAACAACCCTAAATAACAACAACAACAGCAACAACAATAACCCTAAATAAAACAGCAACAACAACAATAACCCTAAATAACAACAACACCAACAACAACAACAACAACAACAACCCTAAATAACAACAACAACAACAACGCTAAACAACCACAATAGCAACAACCGTAAATAACAACAACAACAACAACAAACCTAAACAACAACAACAACAACATCAACAACAACCCCAAATAACATCAACAACAGCAACAACAATAAACTTAAAAAAAACTACAACAACAACAACCCTAAACAACAAAAACAACAACAACATCAACAACAACAACATCAACAACAACAACAACAACCCTAAATAACAACAACAACTACAACAACCCTAAACAACAACAACAAGAACAACAACCCTAAACAACAACAACAAGAACAACAACCCTAAACAACAACAACAACAACCCTAAATAACAATAACAACAACAACAATAAAAAAACCTTTCCCTAAACCATAAACCCTAAACAAGTTGCAACAATAACAACAACAACAAAATCCACACTAAATAACAACAACAACAACAACAACCCTAAACAACAAAAACAACAACAACATCAACAACAACAACATCAACAACAACAACAACAACCCTAAATAACAACAACAACTACAACAACCCTAAACAACAACAACAATATCAACAACAACACTAAATAATCAAAAGAACAACAAGCACAACAACAACAACAACAACTCTAAACATAAACAACAACAACCCTAAACAACAACAACAACAACAACAAGCCTAAACAACAACAACAAGAACCCTAAATAACAATAACAACAACAACAATAAAAAAACCTTTCCCTAAACCATAAACCCTAAAGAAGTTGCAACAATAACAACAACAACAACAACCACCCTAAATAACAACAACAACAACAACCCTAAACAACAACAACAACAATAACAACAAAAACAACAACCCTAAATAACAACAACAACAGCAACAACAATAACCCTAAATAAAACAGCAACAACAACAACAACCCTAAATAAAACAACAACAACAACAACCCCAAATAACAACAACAACAACAACGCTAAACAACCACAATAGCAACAACCGTAAATAACAACAACAACAACAACAAACCTAAACAACAACAACAACAACATCAACAACAACCCCAAATAACAACAACAACAGCAACAACAATAAACTTAAAAAAAACTACAACAACAACAACCCTAAACAACAAAAACAACAACAACATCAACAACAACAACAACAACCCTAAATAACAACAACAACTACAACAACCCTAAACAACAACAACAAGAACAACAACCCTAAACAACAACAACAAGAACAACAACCCTAAACAACAACCCTAAATAACAATAACAACAACAACAATAAAAAAACCTTTCCCTAAACCATAAACCCTAAACAAGTTGCAACAATAACAACAACAACAAAATCCACACTAAATAACAACAACAACAACAACAACCCTAAAAAACAACAACAACAATAACAACAACCCTAAATAACAACAACAACAGCAACAACAATAACCCTAAATAAAACAACAACAACAACAACAACCTTAAATAACAACAACAACAGCAACAACAACAACAACCACCTAAATAACAACAACAACAACAACCCTAAATAACAACAACAACAATAACCCTAAACAAGAACAACAACAACAACCCTAAATAACAACAACAACATCAACAACAACAACCCTAAATAACAACAACAACAATAACAACAAAAACAACAACCCTAAATAACAACAACAACAGCAACAACAATAACCCTAAATAAAACAGCAACAACAACAACAACCCTAAATAACAACAACAACAACAACAACAACTACCCTAAATAAAACAACAACAACAACAACCCTAAATAAGAACAACAACAACCCCAAATAACAACAACAACAACAACGCTAAACAACCACAATAGCAACAACCGTAAATAACAACGACAACAACAACAACCCTAAACAACAACAACAACAACAACATCAACAACAACCCTAAATAAGAACAACAACAACAACAACAACAACATTAAATAACAACAACAACAGCAATAACAACAACCCTAAACAACAACAACAAAAACAAAAACAACAACCCTTAATTACAACAACAACAACAACTCTAAATAACAACTATAACAAAAACAACAGGAACAACAACAACAACAACAACCCTAAATAACAACAACAAGAACAACAACCCCTAAACAACAACAACAATAACAACAATAACAACAACAACACTAAATAATCAAAAGAACAACAAGCACAACAACAACAACAACAACAACTCTAAACATAAACAACAACAACCCTAAACAACAACAACAACAACAACAAGCCTAAACAACAACAACAAGAACCCTAAATAACAATAACAACAACAATAATAAAAAAACCTTTCCCTAAACCATAAACCCTAAAGAAGTTGCAACAATAACAACAACAACAACAACCACCCTAAATAACAGCAACAACAACAACCCTAAACAACAACAACAACAATAACAAACAAAACAACAACCCTAAATAACAACAACAACAGCAACAACAATAACCCTAAATAAAACAGCAACAACAACAACAACCCTAAATAAAACAACAACCCTAAATAACAACAACAACAACCCCAAATAACAACAACAACAACAACGCTAAACAACCACAATAGCAACAACCGTAAATAACAACAACAACAACAACAAACCTAAACAACAACAACAACAACATCAACAACAACCCCAAATAACAACAACAACAGCAACAACAATAAACTTAAAAAAAACTACAACAACAACAACCCTAAACAACATAAACAACAACAACATCAACAACAACAACATCAACAACAACAACAACAACCCTAAATAACAACAACAACTACAACAACCCTAAACAACAACAACAAGAACAACAACCCTAAACAACAACAACAACAACCCTAAATAACAATAACAACAAC
>OX359289.1:50757603-50780103 GCA_947179395.2 Pulicaria dysenterica | reverse complement strand
AACTACAACAACCCTAAACAACAACAACAAGAACAACAACCCTAAACAACAACAACAAGAACAACAACCCTAAACAACAACAACAACAACCCTAAATAACAATAACAACAACAACAATAAAAAAACCTTTCCCTAAACCATAAACCCTAAACAAGTTGCAACAATAACAACAACAACAAAATCCACACTAAATAACAACAACAACAACAACAACTACCCTAAACAACAACAACAACAATAACAACAACCCTAAATAACAACAACAACAGCAACAACAATAACCCTAAATAAAACAACAACAACAACAACAACCTTAAATAACAACAACAACAGCAACAACAACAACAACCACCTAAATAACAATAACAACAACAACCTTAACAACAACAATAACCCTAAACAAGAACAACAACAACCGTAAATAACAACAACAACAGCAACAACAACAACCGTAAATAACAACAACAACAATAACAACAAAAACAACAACCCTAAATAACAACAACAACAGCAACAACAATAACCCTAAATAAAACAGCAACAACAACAACAACCCTAAATAACAACAACAACAACAACAACTACCCTAAATAAAACAACAACAACAACAACCCTAAATAAGAACAACAACAACCCCAAATAACAACAACAACAACAACGCTAAACAACCACAATAGCAACAACCGTAAATAACAACAACAACAACAACAACCCTAAACAACAACAACAACAACAACATCAACAACAACCCTAAATAACAACAACAACAACAACAACAACAACCTTAAATAACAACAACAACAGCAATTACAACAACCCTAAACAACAACAACAAAAACAAAAACAACAACCCTTAATTACAACAACAACAACAACTCTAAATAACAACTATAACAAAAACAACAGGAACAACAACAACAACAACAACCCTAAATAACAACAACAAGAACAACAACCCCTAAACAACAACAACAATAACAACAATAACAACAACAACACTAAATAATCAAAAGAACAACAAGCACAACAACAACAACAACAACTCTAAACATAAACAACAACAACCCTAAACAACAACAACAACAAGCCTAAACAACAACAACAAGAACCCTAAATAACAATAACAACAACAACAATAAAAAAACCTTTCCCTAAACCATAAACCCTAAAGAAGTTGCAACAATAACAACAACAACAACAACCACCCTAAATAACAGCAACAACAACAACCCTAAACAACAACAACAACAATAACAACAAAAACAACAACCCTAAATAACAACAACAACAGTAACAACAATAACCCTAAATAAAACAGCAACAACAACAACAACCCTAAATAAAACAACAATAACAACAACCCCAAATAACAACAACAACAACAACGCTAAACAACCACAATAGCAACAACCGTAAATAACAACAACAACAACAACAAACCTAAACAACAACAACAACAACATCAACAACAACCCCAAATAACAACAACAACAGCAACAACAATAAACTTAAAAAAAACTACAACAACAACAACCCTAAACAACAAAAACAACAACAACATCAACAACAACAACATCAACAACAACAACAACAACCCTAAATAACAACAACAACTACAACAACCCTAAACAACAACAACAAGAACAACAACCCTAAACAACAACAACAAGAACAACAACCCTAAATAACAATAACAACAACAACAATAAAAAAACCTTTCCCTAAACCATAAACCCTAAACAAGTTGCAACAATAACAACAACAACAAAATCCACACTAAATAACAACAACAACAACAACAACCCTAAACAACAACAACAACAATAACAACAACCCTAAATAACAACAACAACAGCAACAACAATAACCCTAAATAAAACAACAACAACAACAACAACCTTAAATAACAACAACAACAGCAACAACAACAACAACCACCTAAATAACAACAACAACAACAACCTTAACAACAACAATAACCCTAAACAAGAACAACAACAACAACCGTAAATAACAACAACAACAGCAACAACAACAACCGTAAATAACAACAACAACAATAACAACAAAAACAACAACCCTAAATAACAACAACAACAGCAACAACAAGAACCCTAAATAAAACAGCAACAACAACAACAACCCTAAATAACAACAACAACAACAACAACAACAACAACTACCCTAAATAAAACAACAACAACAACCCTAAATAAGAACAACAACAACCCCAAATAACAACAACAACAACAACGCTAAACAACCACAATAGCAACAACCGTAAATACCAACGACAACAACAACAACCCTAAACAACAACAACAACAACAACATCAACAACAACCCTAAATAACAACAACAACAACAACAACAACCTTAAATAACAACAACAACAGCAATAACAACAACCCTAAACAACAACAACAAAAACAAAAACAACAACCCTTAATTACAACAACAACAACAACTCTAAATAACAACTATAACAAAAACAACAGGAACAACAACAACAACAACAACCCTAAATAACAACAACAAGAACAACAACCCCTAAACAACAACAACAATAACAACAATAACAACAACAACACTAAATAATCAAAAGAACAACAAGCACAACAACAACAACAACAACTCTAAACATAAACAACAACAACCCTAAACAACAACAACAACAAGCCTAAACAACAACAACAAGAACCCTAAATAACAATAACAACAACAACAATAAAAAAACCTTTCCCTAAACCATAAACCCTAAAGAAGTTGCAACAATAACAACAACAACAACAACCACCCTAAATAACAGCAACAACAACAACCCTAAACATAAACAACAACAACCCTAAACAACAACAACAACAACAACAAGCCTAAACAACAACAACAAGAACCCTAAATAACAATAACAACAACAACAATAAAAAAACCTTTCCCTAAACCATAAACCCTAAAGAAGTTGCAACAATAACAACAACAACAACAACCACCCTAAATAACAGCAACAACAACAACCCTAAACAACAACAACAACAATAACAACAAAAACAACAACCCTAAATAACAACAACAACAGCAACAACAACAACCCTAAATAAAACAACAACAACAACAACAACCCTAAATAAAACAACAACAACAACAACCCCAAATAACAACAACAACAACAACGCTAAACAACCACAATAGCAACAACCGTAAATAACAACAACAACAACAACAAACCTAAACAACAACAACAACAACATCAACAACAACCCCAAATAACAACAACAACAGCAACAACAATAAACTTAAAAAAAACTACAACAACAACAACCCTAAACAACAAAAACAACAACAACATCAACAACAACAACAACAACCCTAAATAACAACAACAACTACAACAACCCTAAACAACAACAACAAGAACAACAACCCTAAACAACAACAAGAACAACAACCCTAAACAACAACAACAACAACCCTAAATAACAATAACAACAACAACAATAAAAAAACCTTTCCCTAAACCATAAACCCTAAACAAGTTGCAACAATAACAACAACAACAAAATCCACACTAAATAACAACAACAACAACAACTACCCTAAACAACAACAACAACAATAACAACAACCCTAAATAACAACAACAACAGCAACAACAATAACCCTAAATAAAACAACAACAACAACAACAACCTTAAATAACAACAACAACAGCAACAACAACAACAACCACCTAAATAACAACAACAACAACAACCTTAACAACAACAATAACCCTAAACAACAACAACAACAACCCTAAATAACAACAACAACAGCAACAACAACAACCGTAAATAACAACAACAACAATAACAACAAAAACAACAACCCTAAATAACAACAACAACAGCAACAACAATAACCCTAAATAAAACAGCAACAACAACAACAACCCTAAATAACAACAACAACAACAACAACTACCCTAAATAAAACAACAACAACAACAACCCTAAATAAGAACAACAACAACCCCAAATAACAACAACAACAACAACGCTAAACAACCACAATAGCAACAACCGTAAATACCAACGACAACAACAACAACCCTAAACAACAACAACAACAACAACATCAACAACAACCCTAAATAACAACAACAACAACAACAACACCAACCTTAAATAACAACAACAATAGCAATAACAACAACCCTAAACAACAACAACAAAAACAAAAACAACAACCCTTAATTACAACAACAACAACAACTCTAAATAACAACTATAACAAAAACAACAGGAACAACAACAACAACAACAACCCTAAATAACAACAACAAGAACAACAACCCCTAAACAACAACAACAATAACAACAATAACAACAACAACACTAAATAATCAAAAGAACAACAAGCACAACAACAACAACAACAACTCTAAACATAAACAACAACAACCCTAAACAACAACAACAACAAGCCTAAACAACAACAACAAGAACCCTAAATAACAATAACAACAACAACAATAAAAAAACCTTTCCCTAAACCATAAACCCTAAAGAAGTTGCAACAATAACAACAACAACAACAACCACCCTAAATAACAGCAACAACAACAACCCTAAACAACAACAACAACAATAACAACAAAAACAACAACCCTAAATAACAACAACAACAACAACAACAATAACCCTAAATAAAACAGCAACAACAACAACAACCCTAAATAACAACAACAACAACAACAACTACCCTAAATAAAACAACAACAACAACAACCCTAAATAAGAACAACAACAACCCCAAATAACAACAACAACAACAACGCTAAACAACCACAATAGCAACAACCGTAAATAACAACAACAACAACAACAAACCTAAACAACAACAACAACAACATCAACAACAACCCCAAATAACAACAACAACAGCAACAACAATAAACTTAAAAAAAACTACAACAACAACAACCCTAAACAACAAAAACAACAACAACATCAACAACAACAACATCAACAACAACAACAACAACCCTAAATAACAACAACAACTACAACAACCCTAAACAACAACAACAAGAACAACAACCCTAAACAACAACAACAAGAACAACAACCCTAAATAACAATAACAACAACAACAATAAAAAAACCTTTCCCTAAACCATAAACCCTAAACAAGTTGCAACAATAACAACAACAACAAAATCCACACTAAATAACAACAACAACAACAACAACCCTAAACAACAACAACAACAATAACAACAACCCTAAATAACAACAACAACAGCAACAACAATAACCCTAAATAAAACAACAACAACAACAACCTTAAATAACAACAACAACAGCAACAACAACAACAACCACCTAAATAACAACAACAACAACAACCTTAACAACAACAATAACCCTAAACAAGAACAACAACAACAACCGTAAATAACAACAACAACAGCAACAACAACAACCGTAAATAACAACAACAACAATAACAACAAAAACAACAACCCTAAATAACAACAACAACAGCAACAACAATAACCCTAAATAAAACAGCAACAACAACAACAACCCTAAATAACAACAACAACAACAACAACTACCCTAAATAAAACAACAACAACAACAACCCTAAATAAGAACAACAACAACCCCAAATAACAACAACAACAACAACGCTAAACAACCACAATAGCAACAACCGTAAATACCAACAACAACAACAACAACCCTAAACAACAACAACAACAACAACATCAACAACAACCCTAAATAACAACAACAACAACAACAACACCAACCTTAAATAACAACAACAATAGCAATAACAACAACCCTAAACAACAACAACAAAAACAAAAACAACAACCCTTAATTACAACAACAACAACAACTCTAAATAACAACTATAACAAAAACAACAGGAACAACAACAACAACAACAACCCTAAATAACAACAACAATAACAACAACCCCTAAACAACAACAACAATAACAACAATAACAACAACAACACTAAATAATCAAAAGAACAACAAGCACAACAACAACAACAACAACTCTAAACATAAACAACAACAACCCTAAACAACAACAACAACAAGCCTAAACAACAACAACAAGAACCCTAAATAACAATAACAACAACAACAATAAAAAAACCTTTCCCTAAACCATAAACCCTAAAGAAGTTGCAACAATAACAACAACAACAACAACCACCCTAAATAACAGCAACAACAACAACCCTAAACAACAACAACAACAATAACAACAAAAACAACAACCCTAAATAACAACAACAACAGCAACAACAATAACCCTAAATAAAACAACAACAACAACAACAACCCTAAATAAAACAACAACAACAACAACCCCAAATAACAACAACAACAACAACGCTAAACAACCACAATAGCAACAACCGTAAATAACAACAACAACAACAACAAACCTAAACAACAACAACAACAACATCAACAACAACCCCAAATAACAACAACAACAGCAACAACAATAAACTTAAAAAAAACTACAACAACAACAACCCTAAACAACAAAAACAACAACAACATCAACAACAACAACATCAACAACAACAACAACAACCCTAAATAACAACAACAACTACAACAACCCTAAACAACAACAACAAGAACAACAACCCTAAACAACAACAACAAGAACAACAACCCTAAATAACAATAACAACAACAACAATAAAAAAACCTTTCCCTAAACCATAAACCCTAAACAAGTTGCAACAATAACAACAACAACAAAATCCACACTAAATAACAACAACAACAACAACAACCCTAAACAACAACAACAACAATAACAACAACCCTAAATAACAACAACAACAGCAACAACAATAACCCTAAATAAAACAACAACAACAACAACAACCTTAAATAACAACAACAACAGCAACAACAACAACAACCACCTAAATAACAACAACAACAACAACCTTAACAACAACAATAACCCTAAACAAGAACAACAACAACAACCGTAAATAACAACAACAACAGCAACAACAACAACCCTAAATAACAACAACAACAATAACAACAAAAACAACAACCCTAAATAACAACAACAACAGCAACAACAAGAACCCTAAATAAAACAGCAACAACAACAACAACCCTAAATAACAACAACAACAACAACAACAACAACAACTACCCTAAATAAAACAACAACAACAACAACCCTAAATAAGAACAACAACAACCCCAAATAACAACAACAACAACAACGCTAAACAACCACAATAGCAACAACCGTAAATACCAACGACAACAACAACAACCCTAAACAACAACAACAACAACAACATCAACAACAACCATAAATAACAACAACAACAACAACAACAACCTTAAATAACAACAACAACAGCAATAACAACAACCCTAAACAACAACAACAAAAACAAAAACAACAACCCTTAATTACAACAACAACAACAACTCTAAATAACAACTATAACAAAAACAACAGGAACAACAACAACAACAACAACCCTAAATAACAACAACAAGAACAACAACCCCTAAACAACAACAACAATAACAACAATAACAACAACAACACTAAATAATCAAAAGAACAACAAGCACAACAACAACAACAACAACTCTAAACATAAACAACAACAACCCTAAACAACAACAACAACAAGCCTAAACAACAACAACAAGAACCCTAAATAACAATAACAACAACAACAATAAAAAAACCTTTCCCTAAACCATAAACCCTAAAGAAGTTGCAACAATAACAACAACAACAACAACAACAACTCTAAACATAAACAACAACAACCCTAAACAACAACAACAACAACAACAAGCCTAAACAACAACAACAAGAACCCTAAATAACAATAACAACAACAACAATAAAAAAACCTTTCCCTAAACCATAAACCCTAAAGAAGTTGCAACAATAACAACAATAACAACAACCACCCTAAATAACAGCAACAACAACAACCCTAAACAACAACAACAACAATAACAACAAAAACAACAACCCTAAATAACAACAACAACAGCAACAACAATAACCCTAAATAAAACAGCAACAACAACAACAACCCTAAATAAAACAACAACAACAACAACCCCAAATAACAACAACAACAACAACGCTAAACAACCACAATAGCAACAACCGTAAATAACAACAACAACAACAACAAACCTAAACAACAACAACAACAACATCAACAACAACCCCAAATAACAACAACAACAGCAACAACAATAAACTTAAAAAAAACTACAACAACAACAACCCTAAACAACAAAAACAACAACAACATCAACAACAACAACATCAACAACAACAACAACAACCCTAAATAACAACAACAACTACAACAACCCTAAACAACAACAACAAGAACAACAACCCTAAACAACAACAACAAGAACAACAACCCTAAATAACAATAACAACAACAACAATAAAAAAACCTTTCCCTAAACCATAAACCCTAAACAAGTTGCAACAATAACAACAACAACAAAATCCACACTAAATAACAACAACAACAACAACAACCCTAAACAACAACAACAACAATAACAACAACCCTAAATAACAACAACAACAGCAACAACAATAACCCTAAATAAAACAACAACAACAACAACCTTAAATAACAACAACAACAGCAACAACAACAACAACCACCTAAATAACAACAACAACAACAACCTTAACAACAACAATAACCCTAAACAAGAACAACAACAACAACCGTAAATAACAACAACAACAGCAACAACAACAACCGTAAATAACAACAACAACAATAACAACAAAAACAACAACCCTAAATAACAACAACAACAGCAACAACAATAACCCTAAATAAAACAGCAACAACAACAACAACCCTAAATAACAACAACAACAACAACATCAACAACAACAACAACAACCCTATATAAGAACAACAACAACCCCAAATAACAACAACAACAACAACGCTAAACAACCACAATAGCAACAACCGTAAATAACAACAACAACAACAACAACCCTAAACAACAACAACAACAACAACATCAACAACAACCCTAAATAACAACAACAACAACAACAACAACAACCTTAAATAACAACAACAACAGCAATAACAACAACCCTAAACAACAACAACAAAAACAAAAACAACAACCCTTAATTACAACAACAACAACAACTCTAAATAACAACTATAACAAAAACAACAGGAACAACAACAACAACAACAACCCTAAATAACAACAACAAGAACAACAACAACCCTAAACAACAACAACAATAACAACAATAACAACAACAACACTAAATAATCAAAAGAACAACAAGCACAACAACAACAACAACAACTCTAAACATAAACAACAACAACCCTAAACAACAACAACAACAAGCCTAAACAACAACAACAAGAACCCTAAATAACAATAACAACAACAACAATAAAAAAACCTTTCCCTAAACCATAAACCCTAAAGAAGTTGCAACAATAACAACAACAACAACAACCACCCTAAATAACAGCAACAACAACAACCCTAAACAATAACAACAACAATAACAACAAAAACAACAACCCTAAATAACAACAACAACAGCAACAACAATAACCCTAAATAAAACAGCAACAACAACAACAACCCTAAATAAAACAACAACAACAACAACCCCAAATAACAACAACAACAACAACGCTAAACAACCACAATAGCAACAACCGTAAATAACAACAACAACAACAACAAACCTAAACAACAACAACAACAACATCAACAACAACCCCAAATAACAACAACAACAGCAACAACAATAAACTTAAAAAAAACTACAACAACAACAACCCTAAACAACAAAAACAACAACAACATCAACAACAACAACATCAACAACAACAACAACAACCCTAAATAACAACAACAACTACAACAACCCTAAACAACAACAACAAGAACAACAACCCTAAACAACAACAACAAGAACAACAACCCTAAACAACAACAACAACAACCCTAAATAACAATAACAACAACAACAATAAAAAAACCTTTCCCTAAACCATAAACCCTAAACAAGTTGCAACAATAACAACAACAACAAAATCCACACTAAATAACAACAACAACAACAACAACCCTAAACAACAACAACAACAATAACAACAACCCTAAATAACAACAACAACAGCAACAACAATAACCCTAAATAAAACAACAACAACAACAACAACCTTAAATAACAACAACAACAGCAACAACAACAACAACCACCTAAATAACAACAACAACAATAACCCTAAACAAGAACAACAACAACCGTAAATAACAACAACAACAGCAACAACAACAACCGTAAATAACAACAACAACAATAACAACAAAAACAACAACCCTAAATAACAACAACAACAGCAACAACAATAACCCTAAATAAAACAGCAACAACAACAACAACCCTAAATAACAACAACAACAACAACAACTACCCTAAATAAAACAACAACAACAACAACCCTAAATAAGAACAACAACAACCCCAAATAACAACAACAACAACAACGCTAAACAACCACAATAGCAACAACCGTAAATACCAACGACAACAACAACAACCCTAAACAACAACAACAACAACAACATCAACAACAACCCTAAATAACAACAACAACAACAACAACAACCTTAAATAACAACAACAACAGCAATAACAACAACCCTAAACAACAACAACAAAAACAAAAACAACAACCCTTAATTACAACAACAACAACAACTCTAAATAACAACTATAACAAAAACAACAGGAACAACAACAACAACAACAACCCTAAATAACAACAACAAGAACAACAACCCCTAAACAACAACAACAATAACAACAATAACAACAACAACACTAAATAATCAAAAGAACAACAAGCACAACAACAACAACAACAACTCTAAACATAAACAACAACAACCCTAAACAACAACAACAACAAGCCTAAACAACAACAACAAGAACCCTAAATAACAATAACAACAACAACAATAAAAAAACCTTTCCCTAAACCATAAACCCTAAAGAAGTTGCAACAATAACAACAACAACAACAACCACCCTAAATAACAGCAACAACAACAACCCTAAACAACAACAACAACAATAACAACAAAAACAACAACCCTAAATAACAACAACAACAGCAACAACAATAACCCTAAATAAAACAGCAACAACAACAACAACCCTAAATAAAACAACAACAACAACAACCCCAAATAACAACAACAACAACAACGCTAAACAACCACAATAGCAACAACCGTAAATAACAACAACAACAACAACAAACCTAAACAACAACAACAACAACATCAACAACAACCCCAAATAACAACAACAACAGCAACAACAATAAACTTAAAAAAAACTACAACAACAACAACCCTAAACAACAAAAACAACAACAACATCAACAACAACAACATCAACAACAACAACAACAACCCTAAATAACAACAACAACTACAACAACCCTAAACAACAACAACAAGAACAACAACCCTAAACAACAACAACAAGAACAACAACCCTAAACAACAACAACAACAACCCTAAATAACAATAACAACAACAACAATAAAAAAACCTTTCCCTAAACCATAAACCCTAAACAAGTTGCAACAATAACAACAACAACAAAATCCACACTAAATAACAACAACAACAACAACTACCCTAAACAACAACAACAACAATAACAACAACCCTAAATAACAACAACAACAGCAACAACAATAACCCTAAATAAAACAACAACAACAACAACAACCTTAAATAACAACAACAACAGCAACAACAACAACAACCACCTAAATAACAACAACAACAACAACCTTAACAACAACAATAACCCTAAATAAAACAGCAACAACAACAACAACCCTAAATAACAACAACAACAGCAACAACAACAACCGTAAATAACAACAACAACAATAACAACAAAAACAACAACCCTAAATAACAACAACAACAGCAACAACAATAACCCTAAATAAAACAGCAACAACAACAACAACCCTAAATAACAACAACAACAACAACAACTACCCTAAATAAAACAACAACAACAACAACCCTAAATAAGAACAACAACAACCCCAAATAACAACAACAACAACAACGCTAAACAACCACAATAGCAACAACCGTAAATAACAACAACAACAACAACAACCCTAAACAACAACAACAACAACAACATCAACAACAACCCTAAATAACAACAACAACAACAACAACAACAACCTTAAATAACAACAACAACAGCAATAACAACAACCCTAAACAACAACAACAAAAACAAAAACAACAACCCTTAATTACAACAACAACAACAACTCTAAATAACAACTATAACAAAAACAACAGGAACAACAACAACAACAACAACCCTAAATAACAACAACAACAACAACAACCCCTAAATAACAACAACAACAACAACAATAACAACAACAACACTAAATAATCAAAAGAACAACAAGCACAACAACAACAACAACAACTCTAAACATAAACAACAACAACCCTAAACAACAACAACAACAAGCCTAAACAACAACAACAAGAACCCTAAATAACAATAACAACAACAACAATAAAAAAACCTTTCCCTAAACCATAAACCCTAAAGAAGTTGCAACAATAACAACAACAACAACAACCACCCTAAATAACAGCAACAACAACAACCCTAAACAACAACAACAACAATAACAACAAAAACAACAACCCTAAATAACAACAACAACAGCAACAACAATAACCCTAAATAAAACAGCAACAACAACAACAACCCTAAATAAAACAACAACAACAACAACCCCAAATAACAACAACAACAACAACGCTAAACAACCACAATAGCAACAACCGTAAATAACAACAACAACAACAACAAACCTAAACAACAACAACAACAACATCAACAACAACCCCAAATAACAACAACAACAGCAATAACAATAAACTTAAAAAAAACTACAACAACAACAACCCTAAACAACAAAAACAACAACATCAACAACAACAACAACAACCCTAAATAACAACAACAACTACAACAACCCTAAACAACAACAACAAGAACAACAACCCTAAACAACAACAACAAGAACAACAACCCTAAATAACAATAACAACAACAACAATAAAAAAACCTTTCCCTAAACCATAAACCCTAAACAAGTTGCAACAATAACAACAACAACAAAATCCACACTAAATAACAACAACAACAACAACAACCCTAAACAACAACAACAACAATAACAACAACCCTAAATAACAACAACAACAGCAACAACAATAACCCTAAATAAAACAACAACAACAACAACAACCTTAAATAACAACAACAACAGCAACAACAACAACAACCACCTAAATAACAACAACAACAACAACCTTAACAACAACAATAACCCTAAACAAGAACAACAACAACCCTAAATAACAACAACAACAGCAACAACAACAACCGTAAATAACAACAACAACAATAACAACAAAAACAACAACCCTAAATAACAACAACAACAGCAACAACAATAACCCTAAATAAAACAGCAACAACAACAACAACCCTAAATAACAACAACAACAACAACAACTACCCTAAATAAAACAACAACAACAACAACCCTAAATAAGAACAACAACAACCCCAAATAACAACAACAACAACAACGCTAAACAACCACAATAGCAACAACCGTAAATACCAACGACAACAACAACAACCCTAAACAACAACAACAACAACAACATCAACAACAACCCTAAATAACAACAACAACAACAACCTTAAATAACAACAACAACAAAAACAAAAACAACAACCCTTAATTACAACAACAACAACAACTCTAAATAACAACTATAACAAAAACAACAGGAACAACAACAACAACAACAACCCTAAATAACAACAACAAGAACAACAACCCCTAAACAACAACAACAATAACAACAATAACAACAACAACACTAAATAATCAAAAGAACAACAAGCACAACAACAACAACAACAACTCTAAACATAAACAACAACAACCCTAAACAACAACAACAACAAGCCTAAACAACAACAACAAGAACCCTAAATAACAATAACAACAACAACAATAAAAAAACCTTTCCCTAAACCATAAACCCTAAAGAAGTTGCAACAATAACAACAACAACAACAACCACCCTAAATAACAGCAACAACAACAACCCTAAACAACAACAACAACAATAACAACAAAAACAACAACCCTAAATAACAACAACAACAGCAACAACAATAACCCTAAATAAAACAGCAACAACAACAACAACCCTAAATAAAACAACAACAACAACAACCCTAAATAACAACAACAACAACAACGCTAAACAACCACAATAGCAACAACCGTAAATAACAACAACAACAACAACAAACCTAAACAACAACAACAACAACATCAACAACAACCCCAAATAACAACAACAACAGCAACAACAATAAACTTAAAAAAAACTACAACAACAACAACCCTAAACAACAAAAACAACAACAACATCAACAACAACAACATCAACAACAACAACAACAACCCTAAATAACAACAACAACTACAACAACCCTAAACAACAACAACAAGAACAACAACCCTAAACAACAACAACAAGAACAACAACCCTAAATAACAATAACAACAACAACAATAAAAAAACCTTTCCCTAAACCATAAACCCTAAACAAGTTGCAACAATAACAACAACAACAAAATCCACACTAAATAACAACAACAACAACAACAACCCTAAACAACAACAACAACAATAACAACAACCCTAAATAACAACAACAACAGCAACAACAATAACCCTAAATAAAACAACAACAACAACAACAACCTTAAATAACAACAACAACAGCAACAACAACAACAACCACCTAAATAACAACAACAACAACAACCTTAACAACAACAATAACCCTAAACAAGAACAACAACAACAACCGTAAATAACAACAACAACAGCAACAACAACAACCGTAAATAACAACAACAACAATAACAACAAAAACAACAACCCTAAATAACAACAACAACAGCAACAACAAGAACCCTAAATAAAACAGCAACAACAACAACAACCCTAAATAACAACAACAACAACAACAACAACAACAACTACCCTAAATAAAACAACAACAACAACAACCCTAAATAAGAACAACAACAACCCCAAATAACAACAACAACAACAACGCTAAACAACCACAATAGCAACAACCGTAAATACCAACGACAACAACAACAACCCTAAACAACAACAACAACAACATCAACAACAACCCTAAATAACAACAACAACAACAACAACAACCTTAAATAACAACAACAACAGCAATAACAACAACCCTAAACAACAACAACAAAAACAAAAACAACAACCCTTAATTACAACAACAATAACAACTCTAAATAACAACTATAACAAAAACAACAGGAACAACAACAACAACAACAACCCTAAATAACAACAACAAGAACAACAACCCCTAAACAACAACAACAATAACAACAATAACAACAACAACACTAAATAATCAAAAGAACAACAAGCACAACAACAACAACAACAACTCTAAACATAAACAACAACAACCCTAAACAACAACAACAACAAGCCTAAACAACAACAACAAGAACCCTAAATAACAATAACAACAACAACAATAAAAAAACCTTTCCCTAAACCATAAACCCTAAAGAAGTTGCAACAATAACAACAACAACAACAACAACAACTCTAAACATAAACAACAACAACCCTAAACAACAACAACAACAACAACAAGCCTAAACAACAACAACAAGAACCCTAAATAACAATAACAACAACAACAATAAAAAAACCTTTCCCTAAACCATAAACCCTAAAGAAGTTGCAACAATAACAACAATAACAACAACCACCCTAAATAACAGCAACAACAACAACCCTAAACAACAACAACAACAATAACAACAAAAACAACAACCCTAAATAACAACAACAACAGCAACAACAATAACCCTAAATAAAACAGCAACAACAACAACAACCCTAAATAAAACAACAACAACAACAACCCCAAATAACAACAACAACAACAACGCTAAACAACCACAATAGCAACAACCGTAAATAACAACAATAACAACAACAAACCTAAACAACAACAACAACAACATCAACAACAACCCCAAATAACAACAACAACAGCAACAACAATAAACTTAAAAAAAACTACAACAACAACAACCCTAAACAACAAAAACAACAACAACATCAACAACAACAACATCAACAACAACTACAACAACCCTAAATAACAACAACAACTACAACAACCCTAAACAACAACAACAAGAACAACAACCCTAAACAACAACAACAAGAACAACAACCCTAAATAACAATAACAACAACAACAATAAAAAAACCTTTCCCTAAACCATAAACCCTAAACAAGTTGCAACAATAACAACAACAACAAAATCCACACTAAATAACAACAACAACAACAACAACCCTAAACAACAACAACAACAATAACAACAACCCTAAATAACAACAACAACAGCAACAACAATAACCCTAAATAAAACAACAACAACAACAACCTTAAATAACAACAACAACAGCAACAACAACAACAACCACCTAAATAACAACAACAACAACAACCTTAACAACAACAATAACCCTAAACAAGAACAACAACAACAACCGTAAATAACAACAACAACAGCAACAACAACAACCCTAAATAACAACAACAACAATAACAACAAAAACAACAACCCTAAATAACAACAACAACAGCAACAACAAGAACCCTAAATAAAACAGCAACAACAACAACAACCCTAAATAACAACAACAACAACAACAACAACAACAACTACCCTAAATAAAACAACAACAACAACAACCCTAAATAAGAACAACAACAACCCCAAATAACAACAACAACAACAACGCTAAACAACCACAATAGCAACAACCGTAAATACCAACGACAACAACAACAACCCTAAACAACAACAACAACAACAACATCAACAACAACCCTAAATAACAACAACAACAACAACAACAACCTTAAATAACAACAACAACAGCAATTACAACAACCCTAAACAACAACAACAAAAACAAAAACAACAACCCTTAATTACAACAACAACAACAACTCTAAATAACAACTATAACAAAAACAACAGGAACAACAACAACAACAACAACCCTAAATAACAACAACAAGAACAACAACCCCTAAACAACAACAACAATAACAACAATAACAACAACAACACTAAATAATCAAAAGAACAACAAGCACAACAACAACAACAACAACTCTAAACATAAACAACAACAACCCTAAACAACAACAACAACAACCCTAAACAACAACAACAACAACCCTAAATAACAATAACAACAACAACAATAAAAAAACCTTTCCCTAAACCATAAACCCTAAAGAAGTTGCAACAATAACAACAACAACAACAACAACAACTCTAAACATAAACAACAACAACCCTAAACAACAACAACAACAACAACAAGCCTAAACAACAACAACAAGAACCCTAAATAACAATAACAACAACAACAATAAAAAAACCTTTCCCTAAACCATAAACCCTAAAGAAGTTGCAACAATAACAACAATAACAACAACCACCCTAAATAACAGCAACAACAACAACCCTAAACAACAACAACCCTAAACAACAACAACAACAATAACAACAAAAACAACAACCCTAAATAACAACAACAACAGCAACAACAATAACCCTAAATAAAACAGCAACAACAACAACAACCCTAAATAAAACAACAACAACAACAACCCCAAATAACAACAACAACAACAACGCTAAACAACCACAATAGCAACAACCGTAAATAACAACAACAACAACAACAAACCTAAACAACAACAACAACAACATCAACAACAACCCCAAATAACAACAACAACAGCAACAACAATAAACTTAAAAAAAACTACAACAACAACAACCCTAAACAACAAAAACAACAACAACATCAACAACAACAACATCAACAACAACAACAACAACCCTAAATAACAACAACAACTACAACAACCCTAAACAACAACAACAAGAACAACAACCCTAAACAACAACAACAAGAACAACAACCCTAAATAACAATAACAACAACAACAATAAAAAAACCTTTCCCTAAACCATAAACCCTAAACAAGTTGCAACAATAACAACAACAACAAAATCCACACTAAATAACAACAACAACAACAACAACCCTAAACAACAACAACAACAATAACAACAACCCTAAATAACAACAACAACAGCAACAACAATAACCCTAAATAAAACAACAACAACAACAACAACCTTAAATAACAACAACAACAGCAACAACAACAACAACCACCTAAATAACAACAACAACAACAACCTTAACAACAACAATAACCCTAAACAAGAACAACAACAACAACCGTAAATAACAACAACAACAGCAACAACAACAACCGTAAATAACAACAACAACAATAACAACAAAAACAACAACCCTAAACAACAAAAACAACAACAACATCAACAACAACAACAACAACCCTAAATAACAACAACAACTACAACAACCCTAAACAACAACAACAAGAACAACAACCCTAAACAACAACAACAAGAACAACAACCCTAAACAACAACAACAACAACCCTAAATAACAATAACAACAACAACAATAAAAAAACCTTTCCCTAAACCATAAACCCTAAACAAGTTGCAACAATAACAACAACAACAAAATCCACACTAAATAACAACAACAACAACAACAACCCTAAAAAACAACAACAACAATAACAACAACCCTAAATAACAACAACAACAGCAACAACAATAACCCTAAATAAAACAACAACAACAACAACAACCTTAAATAACAACAACAACAGCAACAACAACAACAACCACCTAAATAACAACAACAACAACAACCCTAAATAACAACAACAACAATAACCCTAAACAAGAACAACAACAACAACCCTAAATAACAACAACAACAGCAACAACAACAACCCTAAATAACAACAACAACAATAACAACAAAAACAACAACCCTAAATAACAACAACAACAGCAACAACAATAACCCTAAATAAAACAGCAACAACAACAACAACCCTAAATAACAACAACAACAACAACAACAACTACCCTAAATAAAACAACAACAACAACAACCCTAAATAAGAACAACAACAACCCCAAATAACAACAACAACAACAACGCTAAACAACCACAATAGCAACAACCGTAAATAACAACGACAACAACAACAACCCTAAACAACAACAACAACAAAAACATCAACAACAACCCTAAATAAGAACAACAACAACAACAACAACAACCTTAAATAACAACAACAACAGCAATAACAACAACCCTAAACAACAACAACAAAAACAAAAACAACAACCCTTAATTACAACAACAACAACAACTCTAAATAACAACTATAACAAAAACAACAGGAACAACAACAACAACAACAACAACAACCCTAAATAACAACAACAAGAACAACAACCCCTAAACAACAACAACAATAACAACAATAACAACAACAACACTAAATAATCAAAAGAACAACAAGCACAACAACAACAACAACAACAACAACAACAACTCTAAACATAAACAACAACAACCCTAAACAACAACAACAACAACAACAAGCCTAAACAACAACAACAAGAACCCTAAATAACAATAACAACAACAATAATAAAAAAACCTTTCCCTAAACCATAAACCCTAAAGAAGTTGCAACAATAACAACAACAACAACAACCACCCTAAATAACAGCAACAACAACAACCCTAAACAACAACAACAACAATAACAAACAAAACAACAACCCTAAATAACAACAACAACAGCAACAACAATAACCCTAAATAAAACAGCAACAACAACAACAACCCTAAATAAAACAACAACAACAACAACCCTAAATAACAACAACAACAACCCCAAATAACAACAACAACAACAACGCTAAACAACCACAATAGCAACAACCGTAAATAATCAAAAGAACAACAAGCACAACAACAACAACAACAACACTAAATAATCAAAAGAACAACAAGCACAACAACAACAACAACAACTCTAAACATAAACAACAACAACCCTAAACAACAACAACAACAACAACAAGCCTAAACAACAACAACAAGAACCCTAAATAACAATAACAACAACAACAATAAAAAAACCTTTCCCTAAACCATAAACCCTAAAGAAGTTGCAACAATAACAACAACAACAACAACCACCCTAAATAACAGCAACAACAACAACCCTAAACAACAACAACAACAATAACAACAAAAACAACAACCCTAAATAACAACAACAACAGCAACAACAATAACCCTAAATAAAACAGCAACAACAACAACAACCCTAAATAAAACAACAACAACAACAACCCCAAATAACAACAACAACAACAACGCTAAACAACCACAATAGCAACAACCGTAAATAACAACAACAACAACAACAAACCTAAACAACAACAACAACAACATCAACAACAACCCCAAATAACAAAAACAACAGCAACAACAATAAACTTAAAAAAAACTACAACAACAACAACCCTAAACAACAAAAACAACAACAACATCAACAACAACAACAACAACCCTAAATAACAACAACAACTACAACAACCCTAAACAACAACAACAAGAACAACAACCCTAAACAACAACAACAAGAAAAACAACCCTAAACAACAACAACAACAATAAAAAAACCTTTCCCTAAACCATAAACCCTAAACAAGTTGCAACAATAACAACAACAACAAAATCCACACTAAATAACAACAACAACAACAACAACCCTAAAAAACAACAACAACAATAACAACAACCCTAAATAACAACAACAACAGCAACAACAATAACCCTAAATAAAACAACAACAACAACAACAACCTTAAATAACAACAACAACAGCAACAACAACAACAACCACCTAAATAACAACAACAACAACAACCCTAAATAACAACAACAACAATAACCCTAAACAAGAACAACAACAACAACCCTAAATAACAACAACAGCAACAACAACAACAACCCTAAATAACAACAACAACAATAACAACAAAAACAACAACCCTAAATAACAACAACAACAGCAACAACAATAACCCTAAATAAAACAGCAACAACAACAACAACCCTAAATAACAACAACAACAACAACAACAACTACCCTAAATAAAACAACAACAACAACAACCCTAAATAAGAACAACAACAACCCCAAATAACAACAACAACAACAACGCTAAACAACCACAATAGCAACAACCGTAAATAACAACGACAACAACAACAACCCTAAACAACAACAACAACAACAACATCAACAACAACCCTAAATAACAACAACAACAACAACAACAACCTTAAATAACAACAACAACAGCAATAACAACAACCCTAAACAACAACAACAAAAACAAAAACAACAACCCTTAATTACAACAACAACAACAACTCTAAATAACAACTATAACAAAAACAACAGGAACAACAACAACAACAACAACAACAACCCTAAATAACAACAACAAGAACAACAACCCCTAAACAACAACAACAATAACAACAATAACAACAACAACACTAAATAATCAAAAGAACAACAAGCACAACAACAACAACAACAACAACAACAACTCTAAACATAAACAACAACAACCCTAAACAACAACAACAACAACAACAAGCCTAAACAACAACAACAAGAACCCTAAATAACAATAACAACAACAATAATAAAAAAACCTTTCCCTAAACCATAAACCCTAAAGAAGTTGCAACAATAACAACAACAACAACAACCACCCTAAATAACAGCAACAACAACAACCCTAAACAACAACAACAACAATAACAAACAAAACAACAACCCTAAATAACAACAACAACAGCAACAACAATAACCCTAAATAAAACAGCAACAACAACAACAACCCTAAATAAAACAACAACAACAACAACCCTAAATAACAACAACAACAACCCCAAATAACAACAACAACAACAACGCTAAACAACCACAATAGCAACAACCGTAAATAATCAAAAGAACAACAAGCACAACAACAACAACAACAACACTAAATAATCAAAAGAACAACAAGCACAACAACAACAACAACAACTCTAAACATAAACAACAACAACCCTAAACAACAACAACAACAACAACAAGCCTAAACAACAACAACAAGAACCCTAAATAACAATAA
>OX359289.1:50702603-50755103 GCA_947179395.2 Pulicaria dysenterica | reverse complement strand
CAACCACAATAGCAACAACCGTAAATAACAACGACAACAACAACAACCCTAAACAACAACAACAACAACAACATCAACAACAACCCTAAATAAGAACAACAACAACAACAACAACAACCTTAAATAACAACAACAACAGCAATAACAACAACCCTAAACAACAACAACAAAAACAAAAACAACAACCCTTAATTACAACAACAACAACAACTCTAAATAACAACTATAACAAAAACAACAGGAACAACAACAACAACAACAACAACAACCCTAAATAACAACAACAAGAACAACAACCCCTAAACAACAACAACAATAACAACAATAACAACAACAACACTAAATAATCAAAAGAACAACAAGCACAACAACAACAACAACAACTCTAAACATAAACAACAACAACCCTAAACAACAACAACAACAACAACAAGCCTAAACAACAACAACAAGAACCCTAAATAACAATAACAACAACAATAATAAAAAAACCTTTCCCTAAACCATAAACCCTAAAGAAGTTGCAACAATAACAACAACAACAACAACCACCCTAAATAACAGCAACAACAACAACCCTAAACAATAACAACAACAATAACAAACAAAACAACAACCCTAAATAACAACAACAACAGCAACAACAATAACCCTAAATAAAACAGCAACAACAACAACAACCCTAAATAAAACAACAACAACAACAACCCTAAATAACAACAACAACAACCCCAAATAACAACAACAACAACAACGCTAAACAACCACAATAGCAACAACCGTAAATAATCAAAAGAACAACAAGCACAACAACAACAACAACAACACTAAATAATCAAAAGAACAACAAGCACAACAACAACAACAACAACTCTAAACATAAACAACAACAACCCTAAACAACAACAACAACAACAACAAGCCTAAACAACAACAACAAGAACCCTAAATAACAATAACAACAACAACAATAAAAAAACCTTTCCCTAAACCATAAACCCTAAAGAAGTTGCAACAATAACAACAACAACAACAACCACCCTAAATAACAGCAACAACAACAACCCTAAACAACAACAACAACAATAACAACAAAAACAACAACCCTAAATAACAACAACAACAGCAACAACAATAACCCTAAATAAAACAGCAACAACAACAACAACCCTAAATAAAACAACAACAACAACAACCCCAAATAACAACAACAACAACAACGCTAAACAACCACAATAGCAACAACCGTAAATAACAACAACAACAACAACAAACCTAAACAACAACAACAACAACATCAACAACAACCCCAAATAACAACAACAACAGCAACAACAATAAACTTAAAAAAACCTACAACAACAACAACCCTAAACAACAAAAACAACAACAACATCAACAACAACAACAACCCTAAATAACAACAACAACTACAACAACCCTAAACAACAACAACAAGAACAACAACCCTAAACAACAACAACAAGAACAACAACCCTAAACAACAACAACAACAACCCTAAATAACAATAACAACAACAACAATAAAAAAACCTTTCCCTAAACCATAAACCCTAAACAAGTTGCAACAATAACAACAACAACAAAATCCACACTAAATAACAACAACAACAACAACAACCCTAAACAACAACAACAACAATAACAACAACCCTAAACAACAACAACAAAAACAAAAACAACAACCCTTAATTACAACAACAACAACAACTCTAAATAACAACTATAACAAAAACAACAGGAACAACAACAACAACAACAACCCTAAATAACAACAACAAGAACAACAACCCCTAAACAACAACAACAATAACAACAATAACAACAACAACACTAAATAATCAAAAGAACAACAAGCACAACAACAACAACAACAACTCTAAACATAAACAACAACAACCCTAAACAACAACAACAACAACAACAAGCATAAACAACAACAACAAGAACCCTAAATAACAATAACAACAACAACAATAAAAAAACCTTTCCCTAAACCATAAACCCTAAAGAAGTTGCAACAATAACAACAACAACAACAACCACCCTAAATAACAGCAACAACAACAACCCTAAACAACAACAACAACAATAACAACAAAAACAACAACCCTAAATAACAACAACAACAGCAACAACAATAACCCTAAATAAAACAGCAACAACAACAATAACCCTAAATAAAACAACAACAACAACAACCCCAAATAACAACATCAACAACAACGCTAAACAACCACAATAGCAACAACCGTAAATAACAACAACAACAACAACAAACCTAAACAACAACAACAACAACATCAACAACAACCCCAAATAACATCAACAACAGCAACAACAATAAACTTAAAAAAAACTACAACAACAACAACCCTAAACAACAAAAACAACAACAACATCAACAACAACAACATCAACAACAACAACAACAACCCTAAATAACAACAACAACTACAACAACCCTAAACAACAACAACAAGAACAACAACCCTAAACAACAACAACAAGAACAACAACCCTAAACAACAACAACAACAACCCTAAATAACAATAACAACAACAACAATAAAAAAACCTTTCCCTAAACCATAAACCCTAAACAAGTTGCAACAATAACAACAACAAAAAAATCCACACTAAATAACAACAACAACAACAACAACCCTAAACAACAAAAACAACAACAACATCAACAACAACAACATCAACAAGAACAACAACAACCCTAAATAACAACAACAACTACAACAACCCTAAACAACAACAACAATATCAACAACAACACTAAATAATCAAAAGAACAACAAGCACAACAACAACAACAACAACTCTAAACATAAACAACAACAACCCTAAACAACAACAACAACAACAACAAGCCTAAACAACAACAACAAGAACCCTAAATAACAATAACAACAACAACAATAAAAAAACCTTTCCCTAAACCATAAACCCTAAAGAAGTTGCAACAATAACAACAACAACAACAACCACCCTAAAGAACAGCAACAACAACAACCCTAAACAACAACAACAACAATAACAACAAAAACAACAACCCTAAATAACAACAACAACAGCAACAACAATAACCCTAAATAAAACAGCAACAACAACAACAACCCTAAATAAAACAACAACAACAACAACCCCAAATAACAACAACAACAACAACGCTAAACAACCACAATAGCAACAACCGTAAATAACAACAACAACAACAACAAACCTAAACAACAACAACAACAACATCAACAACAACCCCAAATAACAACAACAACAGCAACAACAATAAACTTAAAAAAAACTACAACAACAACAACCCTAAACAACAAAAACAACAACAACATCAACAACAACAACAACAACCCTAAATAACAACAACAACTACAACAACCCTAAACAACAACAACAAGAACAACAACCCTAAACAACAACAACAAGAACAACAACCCTAAACAACAACAACAACAACCCTAAATAACAATAACAACAACAACAATAAAAAAACCTTTCCCTAAACCATAAACCCTAAACAAGTTGCAACAATAACAACAACAACAAAATCCACACTAAATAACAACAACAACAACAACCCTAAACAACAACAACAACAATAACAACAACCCTAAATAACAACAACAACAGCAACAACAATAACCCTAAATAAAACAACAACAACAACAACAACCTTAAATAACAACAACAACAGCAACAACAACAACAACCACCTAAATAACAACAACAACAACAACCTTAACAACAACAATAACCCTAAACAAGAACAACAACAACAACCGTAAATAACAACAACAACAGCAACAACAACAACCCTAAATAACAACAACAACAATAACAACAAAAACAACAACCCTAAATAACAACAACAACAGCAACAACAATAACCCTAAATAAAACAGCAACAACAACAACAACCCTAAATAACAACAACAACAACAACAACAACAACAACAACTACCCTAAATAAAATAACAACAACAACAACCCTAAATAAGAACAACAACAACCCCAAATAACAACAACAACAACAACGCTAAACAACCACAATAGCAACAACCGTAAATAACAACGACAACAACAACAACCCTAAACAACAACAACAACAACATCAACAACAACCCTAAATAACAACAACAACAACAACAACAACTTTAAATAACAACAACAACAGCAATAACAACAACCCTAAACAACAACAACAAAAACAAAAACAACAACCCTTAATTACAACAACAACAACAACTCTAAATAACAACTATAACAAAAACAACAGGAACAACAACAACAACAACAACCCTAAATAACAACAACAAGAACAACAACCCCTAAACAACAACAACAATAACAACAATAACAACAACACTAAATAATCAAAAGAACAACAAGCACAACAACAACAACAACAACAACTCTAAACATAAACAACAACAACCCTAAACAACAACAACAACAACAACAAGCCTAAACAACAACAACAAGAACCCTAAATAACAATAACAACAACAACAATAAAAAAAACCTTTCCCTAAACCATAAACCCTAAAGAAGTTGCAACAATAACAACAACAACAACAACCACCCTAAATAACAGCAACAACAACAACCCTAAACAACAACAACAACAATAACAACAAAAACAACAACCCTAAATAACAACAACAACAGCAACAACAATAACCCTAAATAAAACAGCCACAACAACAACAACCCTAAATAAGAACAACAACAACAACAACAACAACCTTAAATAACAACAACAATAGCAATAACAACAACCCTAAACAACAACAACAAAAACAAAAACAACAACCCTTAATTACAACAACAACAACAACTCTAAATAACAACTATAACAAAAACAACAGGAACAACAACAACAACAACAACAACCCTAAATAACAACAACAAGAACAACAACCCCTAAACAACAACAACAATAACAACAATAACAACAACAACACTAAATAATCAAAAGAACAACAAGCACAACAACAACAACAACAACTCTAAACATAAACAACAACAACCCTAAACAACAACAACAACAACAACAAGCCTAAACAACAACAACAAGAACCCTAAATAACAATAACAACAACAACAATAAAAAAACCTTTCCCTAAACCATAAACCCTAAAGAAGTTGCAACAATAACAACAACAACAACAACCACCCTAAATAACAGCAACAACAACAACCCTAAACAACAACAACAACAATAACAACAAAAACAACAACCCTAAATAACAACAACAACAGCAACAACAATAACCCTAAATAAAACAGCAACAACAACAACAACCCTAAATAAAACAACAACAACAACAACCCCAAATAACAACAACAACAACAACGCTAAACAACCACAATAGCAACAACCGTAAATAACAACAACAACAACAACAAACCTAAACAACAACAACAACAACCCCAAATAACAACAACAACAGCAACAACAATAAACTTAAAAAAAACTACAACAACAACAACCCTAAACAACAAAAACAACAACAACATCAACAACAACAACATCAACAACAACAACAACAACCCTAAATAACAACAACAACTACAACAACCCTAAACAACAACAACAAGAACAACAACCCTAAACAACAACAACAAGAACAACAACCCTAAACAACAACAACAACCCTAAATAACAATAACAACAACAACAATAAAAAAACCTTTCCCTAAACCATAAACCCTAAACAAGTTGCAACAATAACAACAACAACAAAATCCACACTAAATAACAACAACAACAACAACAACCCTAAACAACAACAACAACAATAACAACAACCCTAAACAACAACAACAAAAACAAAAACAACAACCCTTAATTACAACAACAACAACAACTCTAAATAACAACTATAACAAAAACAACAGGAACAACAACAACAACAACAACCCTAAATAACAACAACAAGAACAACAACCCCTAAACAACAACAACAATAACAACAATAACAACAACAACACTAAATAATCAAAAGAACAACAAGCACAACAACAACAACAACAACTCTAAACATAAACAACAACAACCCTAAACAACAACAACAACAACAACAAGCCTAAACAACAACAACAAGAACCCTAAATAACAATAACAACAACAACAATAAAAAAACCTTTCCCTAAACCATAAACCCTAAAGAAGTTGCAACAATAACAACAACAACAACAACCACCCTAAATAACAGCAACAACAACAACCCTAAACAACAACAACAACAATAACAACAAAAACAACAACCCTAAATAACAACAACAACAGCAACAACAATAACCCTAAATAAAACAGCAACAACAACAACAACCCTAAATAAAACAACAACAACAACAACCCCAAATAACAACATCAACAACAACGCTAAACAACCACAATAGCAAAAACCGTAAATAACAACAACAACAACAACAAACCTACACAACAACAACAACAACATCAACAACAACCCCAAATAACATCAACAACAGCAACAACAATAAACTTAAAAAAAACTACAACAACAACAACCCTAAACAACAAAAACAACAACAACATCAACAACAACAACATCAACAACAACAACAACAACCCTAAATAACAACAACAACTACAACAACCCTAAACAACAACAACAAGAACAACAACCCTAAACAACAACAACAAGAACAACAACCCTAAACAACAACAACAACAACCCTAAATAACAATAACAACAACAACAATAAAAAAACCTTTCCCTAAACCATAAACCCTAAACAAGTTGCAACAATAACAACAACAACAAAATCCACACTAAATAACAACAACAACAACAACAACCCTAAACAACAACAACAACAACAACATCAACAACAACAACATCAACAACAACAACAACAACCCTAAATAACAACAACAACTACAACAACCCTAAACAACAACAACAATATCAACAACAACACTAAATAATCAAAAGAACAACAAGCACAACAACAACAACAACAACTCTAAACATAAACAACAACAACCCTAAACAACAACAACAACAACAACAAGCCTAAACAACAACAACAAGAACCCTAAATAACAATAACAACAACAACAATAAAAAAACCTTTCCCTAAACCATAAACCCTAAAGAAGTTGCAACAATAACAACAACAACAACAACCACCCTAAATAACAGCAACAACAACAACCCTAAACAACAACAACAACAATAACAACAAAAACAACAACCCTAAATAACAACAACAACAGCAACAACAATAACCCTAAATAAAACAGCAACAACAACAACAACCCTAAATAAAACAACAACAACAACAACCCCAAATAAAAACAACAACAACAACGCTAAACAACCACAATAGCAACAACCGTAAATAACAACAACAACAACAACAAACCTAAACAACAACAACAACAACATCAACAACAACCCCAAATAACAACAACAACAGCAACAACAATAAACTTAAAAAAAACTACAACAACAACAACCCTAAACAACAAAAACAACAACAACATCAACAACAACAACAACAACCCTAAATAACAACAACAACTACAACAACCCTAAACAACAACAACAAGAACAACAACCCTAAACAACAACAACAAGAACAACAACCCTAAACAACAACAACAACAACCCTAAATAACAATAACAACAACAACAATAAAAAAACCTTTCCCTAAACCATAAACCCTAAACAAGTTGCAACAATAACAACAACAACAAAATCCACACTAAATAACAACAACAACAACAACGAAACCCTAAACAACAACAACAACAATAACAACAACCCTAAATAACAACAACAACAGCAACAACAATAACCCTAAATAAAACAACAACAACAACAACAACCTTAAATAACAACAACAACAGCAACAACAACAACAACCACCTAAATAACAACAACAACAACAACCTTAACAACAACAATAACCCTAAACAAGAACAACAACAACAACCGTAAATAACAACAACAACAGCAACAACAACAACCCTAAATAACAACAACAACAATAACAACAAAAACAACAACCCTAAATAACAACAACAATAGCAACAACAATAACCCTAAATAAAACAGCAACAACAACAACAACCCTAAATAACAACAACAACAACAACAACAACAACAACAACAACTACCCTAAATAAAACAACAACAACAACAACCTTAAATAAGAACAACAACAACCCCAAATAACAACAACAACAACAACGCTAAACAACCACAATAGCAACAACCGTAAATAACAACGACAACAACAACAACCCTAAACAACAACAACAACAACAACAACAACAACATCAACAACAACCCTAAATAACAACAACAACAACAACAACAACAACTTTAAATAACAACAACAACAGCAATAACAACAACCCTAAACAACAACAACAAAAACAAAAACAACAATCCTTAATTACAACAACAACAACAACTCTAAATAACAACTATAACAAAAACAACAGGAACAACAACAACAACAACAACCCTAAATAACAACAACAAGAACAACAACCCCTAAACAACAACAACAATAACAACAATAACAACAACAACACTAAATAATCAAAAGAACAACAAGCACAACAACAACAACAACAACAACTCTAAACATAAACAACAACAACCCTAAACAACAACAACAACAACAACAAGCCTAAACAACAACAACAAGAACCCTTAATAACAATAACAACAACAACAATAAAAAAAACCTTTCCCTAAACCATAAACCCTAAAGAAGTTGCAACAATAACAACAACAACAACAACCACCCTAAATAACAGCAACAACAACAACCCTAAACAACAACAACAACAATAACAACAAAAACAACAACCCTAAATAACAACAACAACAGCAACAACAATAACCCTAAATAAAACAGCAACAACAACAACAACCCTAAATAAAACAACAACAACAACAACCCCAAATAACAACAACAACAACAACGCTAAACAACCACAATAGCAACAACCGTAAATAACAACAACAACAACAACAAACCTAAACAACAACAACAACAACATCAACAACAACCCCAAATAACAACAACAACAGCAACAACAATAAACTTAAAAAAAACTACAACAACAACAACCCTAAACAACAAAAACAACAACAACATCAACAACAACAACAACAACCCTAAATAACAACAACAACTACAACAACCCTAAACAACAACAACAAGAACAACAACCCTAAACAACAACAACAAGAACAACAACCCTAAACAACAACAACAACAACCCTAAATAACAATAACAACAACAACAATAAAAAAACCTTTCCCTAAACCATAAACCTTAAACAAGTTGCAACAATAACAACAACAACAAAATCCACACTAAATAACAACAACAACAACAACAACCCTAAAAAACAACAACAACAATAACAACAACCCTAAATAACAACAACAACAGCAACAACAATAACCCTAAATAAAACAACAACAACAACAACAACCTTAAGTAACAACAACAACAGCAACAACAACAACAACCACCAAAATAACAACAACAACAACAACCCTAAATAACAACAACAACAATAACCCTAAACAAGAACAACAACAACAACCCTAAATAACAACAACAACAGCAACAACAACAACCCTAAATAACAACAACAACAAGAACAACAACCCCTAAACAACAACAACAATAACAACAATAACAACAACAACACTAAATAATCAAAAGAACAACAAGCACAACAACAACAACAACAACAACTCTAAACATAAACAACAACAACCCTAAACAACAACAACAACAACAACAAGCCTAAACAACAACAACAAGAACCCTAAATAACAATAACAACAACAACAATAAAAAAACCTTTCCCTAAACCATAAACCCTAAAGAAGTTGCAACAATAACAACAACAACAACAACCACCCTAAATAACAGCAACAACAACAACCCTAAACAACAACAACAACAATAACAACAAAAACAACAACCCTAAATAACAACAACAACAGCAACAACAATAACCCTAAATAAAACAGCAACAACAACAACAACCCTAAATAAAACAACAACAACAACAACCCCAAATAACAACAACAACAACAACGCTAAACAACCACAATAGCAACAACCGTAAATAACAACAACAACAACAACAAACCTAAACAACAACAACAACAACATCAACAACAACCCCAAATAACAACAACAACAGCAACAACAATAAACTTAAAAAAAACTACAACAACAACAACCCTAAACAACAAAAACAACAACAACATCAACAACAACAACAACAACCCTAAATAACAACAACAACTACAACAACCCTAAACAACAACAACAAGAACAACAACCCTAAACAACAACAACAAGAACAACAACCCTAAACAACAACAACAACAACCCTAAATAACAATAACAACAACAACAATAAAAAAACCTTTCCCTAAACCATAAACCCTAAACAAGTTGCAACAATAACAACAACAACAAAATCCACACTAAATAACAACAACAACAACAACAACAACCCTAAAAAACAACAACAACAATAACAACAACCCTAAATAACAACAACAACAGCAACAACAATAACCCTAAATAAAACAACAACAACAACAACAACAACCTTAAATAACAACAACAACAGCAACAACAACAACAACCACCTAAATAACAACAACAACAACAATCCTAAATAACAACAACAACAATAACCCTAAACAAGAACAACAACAACAACCCTAAATAACAACAACAACAGCAACAACAACAACCCTAAATAACAACAACAACAATAACAACAAAAACAACAACCCTAAATAACAACAACAACAGCAACAACAATAACCCTAAATAAAACAGCAACAACAACAACAACCCTAAATAACAACAACAACAACTACCCTAAATAAAACAACAACAACAACAACCCTAAATAAGAACAACAACAACCCCAAATAACAACAACAACAACAACGCTAAACAACCACAATAGCAACAACCGTAAATAACAACGACAACAACAACAACCCTAAACAACAACAACAACAACAACATCAACAACAACCCTAAATAAGAACAACAACAACAACAACAACAACCTTAAATAACAACAACAACAGCAATAACAACAACCCTAAACAACAACAACAAAAACAAAAACAACAACCCTTAATTACAACAACAACAACAACTCTAAATAACAACTATAACAAAAACAACAGGAACAACAACAACAACAACAACCCTAAATAACAACAACAAGAACAACAACCCCTAAACAACAACAACAATAACAACAACAACACTAAATAATCAAAAGAACAACAAGCACAACAACAACAACAACAACTCTAAACATAAACAACAACAACCCTAAACAACAACAACAACAACAACAAGCCTAAACAACAACAACAAGAACCCTAAATAACAATAACAACAACAACAATAAAAAAACCTTTCCCTAAACCATAAACCCTAAAGAAGTTGCAACAATAACAACAACAACAACAACCACCCTAAATAACAGCAACAACAACAACCCTAAACAACAACAACAACAATAACAACAAAAACAACAACCCTAAATAACAACAACAACAGCAACAACAATAACCCTAAATAAAACAGCAACAACAACAACAACCCTAAATAAAACAACAACAACAACAACCCCAAATAACAACAACAACAACAACGCTAAACAACCACAATAGCAACAACCGTAAATAACAACAACAACAACAACAAACCTAAACAACAACAACAACAACCCCAAATAACAACAACAACAGCAACAACAATAAACTTAAAAAAACTACAACAACAACAACCCTAAACAACAAAAACAACAACAACATCAACAACAACAACATCAACAACAACAACAACAACCCTAAATAACAACAACAACTACAACAACCCTAAACAACAACAACAAGAACAACAACCCTAAACAACAACAACAAGAACAACAACCCTAAACAACAACAACAACCCTAAATAACAATAACAACAACAACAATAAAAAAACCTTTCCCTAAACCATAAACCCTAAACAAGTTGCAACAATAACAACAACAACAAAATCCACACTAAATAACAACAACAACAACAACAACCCTAAACAACAACAACAACAATAACAACAACCCTAAACAACAACAACAAAAACAAAAACAACAACCCTTAATTACAACAACAACAACAACTCTAAATAACAACTATAACAAAAACAACAGGAACAACAACAACAACAACAACCCTAAATAACAACAACAAGAACAACAACCCCTAAACAACAACAACAATAACAACAATAACAACAACAACACTAAATAATCAAAAGAACAACAAGCACAACAACAACAACAACAACTCTAAACATAAACAACAACAACCCTAAACAACAACAACAACAACAACAAGCCTAAACAACAACAACAAGAACCCTAAATAACAATAACAACAACAACAATAAAAAAACCTTTCCCTAAACCATAAACCCTAAAGAAGTTGCAACAATAACAACAACAACAACAACCACCCTAAATAACAGCAACAACAACAACCCTAAACAACAACAACAACAATAACAACAAAAACAACAACCCTAAATAACAACAACAACAGCAACAACAATAACCCTAAATAAAACAGCAACAACAACAACAACCCTAAATAAAACAACAACAACAACAACCCCAAATAACAACAACAACAACAACGCTAAACAACCACAATAGCAACAACCGTAAATAACAACAACAACAACAACAAACCTAAACAACAACAACAACAACATCAACAACAACCCCAAATAACATCAACAACAGCAACAACAATAAACTTAAAAAAAACTACAACAACAACAACCCTAAACAACAAAAACAACAACAACATCAACAACAACAACAACAACCCTAAATAACAACAACAACTACAACAACCCTAAACAACAACAACAAGAACAACAACCCTAAACAACAACAACAAGAACAACAACCCTAAACAACAACAACAACAACCCTAAATAACAATAACAACAACAACAATAAAAAAACCTTTCCCTAAACCATAAACCCTAAACAAGTTGCAACAATAACAACAACAACAAAATCCACACTAAATAACAACAACAACAACAACAACCCTAAACAACAACAACAACAATAACAACAACCCTAAATAACAACAACAACAGCAACAACAATAACCCTAAATAAAACAACAACAACAACAACAACCTTAAATAACAACAACAACAGCAACAACAACAACAACCACCTAAATAACAACAACAACAACAACCTTAACAACAACAATAACCCTAAACAAGAACAACAACAACAACCGTAAATAACAACAACAACAGCAACAACAACAACCCTAAATAACAACAACAACAATAACAACAAAAACAACAACCCTAAATAACAACAACAACAGCAACAACAATAACCCTAAATAAAACAGCAACAACAACAACAACCCTAAATAACAACAACAACAGCAACAACAACAACCCTAAATAACAACAACAACAATAACAACAAAAACAACAACCCTAAATAACAACAACAACAGCAACAACAATAACCCTAAATAAAACAGCAACAACAACAACAACCCTAAATAACAACAACAACAACAACAACAACTACCCTAAATAAAACAACAACAACAACAACCCTAAATAAGAACAACAACAACCCCAAATAACAACAACAACAACAACGCTAAACAACCACAATAGCAACAACCGTAAATAACAACGACAACAACAACAACCCTAAACAACAACAACAACAACAACATCAACAACAACCCTAAATAAGAACAACAACAACAACAACAACCTTAAATAACAACAACAACAGCAATAACAACAACCCTAAACAACAACAACAAAAACAAAAACAACAACCCTTAATTACAACAACAACAACAACTCTAAATAACAACTATAACAAAAACAACAGGAACAACAACAACAACAACAACCCTAAATAACAACAACAAGAACAACAACCCCTAAACAACAACAACAATAACAACAATAACAACAACAACACTAAATAATCAAAACAACAACAAGCACAACAACAACAACAACAACAACTCTAAACATAAACAACAACAACCCTAAACAACAACAACAACAACAAGAACCCTAAATAACAATAACAACAACAACAATAAAAAAACCTTTCCCTAAACCATAAACCCTAAAGAAGTTGCAACAATAACAACAACAACAACAACCACCCTAAATAACAGCAACAACAACAACCCTAAACAACAACAACAACAATAACAAACAAAACAACAACCCTAAATAACAACAACAACAGCAACAACAATAACCCTAAATAAAACAGCAACAACAACAACAACCCTAAATAAAACAACAACAACAACAACCCTAAATAACAACAACAACAACCCCAAATAACAACAACAACAACAACGCTAAACAACCACAATAGCAACAACCCTAAATAACAACAACAACAACAACAAACCTAAACAACAACAACAACAACATCAACAACAACCCCAAATAACAACAACAACAGCAACAACAATAAACTTAAAAAAAACTACAACAACAACAACCCTAAACAACAAAAACAACAACATCAACAACAACAACAACAACCCTAAATAACAACAACAACTACAACAACCCTAAACAACAACAACAAGAACAACAACCCTAAACAACAACAACAAGAACAACAACCCTAAACAACAACAACAACAACCCTAAATAACAATAACAACAACAACAATAAAAAAACCTTTCCCTAAACCATAAACCCTAAACAAGTTGCAACAATAACAACAACAACAAAATCCACACTAAATAACAACAACAACAACAACAACCCTAAAAAACAACAACAACAATAACAACAACCCTAAATAACAACAACAACAACAACAACAATAACCCTAAATAAAACAACAACAACAACAACAACCTTAAATAACAACAACAACAGCAACAACAACAACAACCACCTAAATAACAACAACAACAACAACCCTAAATAAGAACAACAACAATAACCCTAAACAAGAACAACAATAACAACCCTAAATAACAACAACAACAGCAACAACAACAACCCTAAATAACAACAACAACAATAACAACAAAAACAACAACCCTAAATAACAACAACAACAGCAACAACAATAACCCTAAATAAAACAGCAACAACAACAACAACCCTAAATAACAACAACAACAACAACAACAACTACCCTAAAAAAAACAAAAACAACAACAAACCTAAATAACAACAACAACAACCCCAAATATCAACAACAACAACAACGCTAAACAACCACAATAGCAACAACCGTAAATAACAACGACAACAACAACAACCCTAAACAACAACAACAACAACAACATCAACAACAACCCTAAATAAGAACAACAACAACAACAACAACCTTAAATAACAACAACAACAGCAATTACAACAACCCTAAACAACAACAACAAAAACAAAAACAACAACCCTTAATTACAACAACAACAACAACTCTAAATAACAACTATAACAAAAACAACAGGAACAACAACAACAACAACAACCCTAAATAACAACAACAAGAACAACAACCCCTAAACGACAACAACAATAACAACAATAACAACAACAACACTAAATAATCAAAAGAACAACAAGCACAACAACAACAACAACAACAACTCTAAACATAAACAACAACAACCCTAAACAACAACAACAACAACAACAACAAGCCTAAACAACAACAACAAGAACCCTAAATAACAATAACAACAACAACAATAAAAAAACCTTTCCCTAAACCATAAACCCTAAAGAAGTTGCAACAATAACAACAACAACAACAACCACCCTAAATAACAGCAACAACAACAACCCTAAACAACAACAACAACAATAACAAACAAAACAACAACCCTAAATAACAACAACAACAGCAACAACAATAACCCTAAATAAAACAGCAACAACAACAACAACCCTAAATAAAACAACAACAACAACAACCCTAAATAACAACAACAACAACCCCAAATAACAACAACAACAACAACGCTAAACAACCACAATAGCAACAACCCTAAATAACAACAACAACAACAACAACCCTAAACAACAACAACAACAACATCAACAACAACCCCAAATAACAACAACAACAGCAACAACAATAAACTTAAAAAAAACTACAACAACAACAACCCTAAACAACAAAAACAACAACAACATCAACAACAACAACAACAACCCTAAATAACAACAACAACTACAACAACCCTAAACAACAACAACAAGAACAACAACCCTAAACAACAACAACAAGAACAACAACCCTAAACAACAACAACAACAACCCTAAATAACAATAACAACAACAACAATAAAAAAACCTTTCCCTAAACCATAAACCCTAAACAAGTTGCAACAATAACAACAACAACAAAATCCACACTAAATAACAACAACAACAACAACAACCCTAAAAAACAACAACAACAATAACAACAACCCTAAATAACAACAACAACAGCAACAACAATAACCCTAAATAAAACAACAACAACAACAACAACCTTAAATAACAACAACAACAGCAACAACAACAACAACCAACTAAATAACAACAACAACAACAACCCTAAATAACAACAACAACAATAACCCTAAACAAGAACAACAATAACAACCCTAAATAACAACAACAACAGCAACAACAACAACCCTAAATAACAACAACAACAATAACAACAAAAACAACAACCCTAAATAACAACAACAACAGCAACAACAATAACCCTAAATAAAACAGCAACAACAACAACAACCCTAAATAACAACAACAACAACAACAACAACTACCCTAAATAAAACAACAACAACAACAACCCTAAATAAGAACAACAACAACCCCAAATAACAACAACAACAACAACGCTAAACAACCACAATAGCAACAACCGTAAATAACAACGACAACAACAACAACCCTAAACAACAACAACAACAACAACATCAACAACAACCCTAAATAAGAACAACAACAACAACAACAACCTTAAATAACAACAACAACAGCAATAACTACAACCCTAAACAACAACAACAAAAACAAAAACAACAACCCTTAATTACAACAACAACAACAACTCTAAATAACAACTATAACAAAAACAACAGGAACAACAACAACAACAACAACCCTAAATAACAACAACAAGAACAACAACCCCTAAACGACAACAACAATAACAACAATAACAACAACAACACTAAATAATCAAAAGAACAACAAGCACAACAACAACAACAACAACAACTCTAAACATAAACAACAACAACCCTAAACAACAACAACAACAACAACAAGCCTAAACAACAACAACAAGAACCCTAAATAACAATAACAACAACAACAATAAAAAAACCTTTCCCTAAACCATAAACCCTAAAGAAGTTGCAACAATAACAACAACAACAACAACCACCCTAAATAACAGCAACAACAACAACCCTAAACAACAACAACAACAATAACAAAAAAAACAACAACCCTAAATAACAACAACAACAGCAACAACAATAACCCTAAATAAAACAGCAACAACAACAACAACCCTAAATAAAACAACAACAACAACAACCCTAAATTACAACAACAACCCCAAATAACAACAACAACAACAACGCTAAACAACCACAATAGCAACAACCCTAAATAACAACAACAACAACAACAAACCTAAACAACAACAACAACAACATCAACAACAACCCCAAATAACAACAACAACAGCAACAACAATAAACTTAAAAAAAACTACAACAACAACAACCCTAAACAACAAAAACAACAACAACATCAACAACAACAACAACAACCCTAAATAACAACAACAACTACAACAACCCTAAACAACAACAACAAGAACAACAACCCTAAACAACAACAACAAGAACAACAACCCTAAACAACAACAACAACAACCCTAAATAACAATAACAACAACAACAATAAAAAAACCTTTCCCTAAACCATAAACCCTAAACAAGTTGCAACAATAACAACAACAACAAAATCCACACTAAATAACAACAACAACAACAACAACCCTAAAAAACAACAACAACAACAACAACAACCCTAAATAACAACAACAACAGCAACAACAATAACCCTAAATAAAACAACAACAACAACAACAACCTTAAATAACAACAACAACAGCAACAACAACAACAACCACCTAAATAACAACAACAACAACAACCTTAACAACAACAATAACCCTAAACAAGAACAACAACAACAACCGTAAATAACAACAACAACCCTAAATAACAACAACATAAATAACAACAAAAACAACAACCCTAAATAACAACAACAACAGCAACAACAATAACCCTAAATAAAACAGCAACAACAACAACAACCCTAAATAACAACAACAACAACAACAACAACTACCCTAAATAAAACAACAACAACAACAACCCTAAATAAGAACAACAACAACCCCAAATAACAACAACAACAACAACGCTAAACAACCACAATAGCAACAACCGTAAATAACAACGACAACAACAACAACCCTAAACAACAACAACAACAACAACATCAACAACAACCCTAAATAACAACAACAACAACAACAACAACCTTAAATAACAACAACCCTAAATAACAACAACAACAGCAACAACAATAACCCTAAATAAAACAACAACAACAACAACAACCTTAAATAACAACAACAACAGCAACAACAACAACAACCACCTAAATAACAACAACAACAACAACCCTAAATAACAACAACAACAATAACCCTAAACAAGAACAACAACAACAACCCTAAATAACAACAACAACAGCAACAACAACAACCCTAAATAACAACAAAAACAACAACCCTAAATAACAACAACAACAGAAACAACAATAACCCTAAATAAAACAGCAACAACAACAACAACCCTAAATAACAACAACAACAACAACAACAACTACCCTAAATAAAACAACAACAACAACAACCCTAAATAAGAACAACAACAACCCCAAATAACAACAACAACAACAACGCTAAACAACCACAATAGCAACAACCGTAAATAACAACGACAACAACAACAACCCTAAACAACAACAACAACAACAACATCAACAACAACCCTAAATAAGAACAACAACAACAACAACAACAACCTTAAATAACAACAACAACAGCAATAACAACAACCCTAAACAACAACAACAAAAACAAAAACAACAACCCTTAATTACAACAACAACAACAACTCTAAATAACAACTATAACAAAAACAACAGGAACAACAACAACAACAACAACCCTAAATAACAACAACAAGAACAACAACCCCTAAACAACAACAACAATAACAACAATAACAACAACAACACTAAATAATCAAAAGAACAACAAGCACAACAACAACAACAACAACAACTCTAAACATAAACAACAACAACCCTAAACAACAACAACAACAACAAGCCTAAACAACAACAACAAGAACCCTAAATAACAATAACAACAACAACAATAAAAAAACCTTTCCCTAAACCATAAACCCTAAAGAAGTTGCAACAATAACAACAACAACAACAACCACCCTAAATAACAGCAACAACAACAACCCTAAACAACAACAACAACAATAACAAACAAAACAACAACCCTAAATAACAACAACAACAGCAACAACAATAACCCTAAATAAAACAGCAACAACAACAACAACCCTAAATAAAACAACAACAACAACAACCCTAAATAACAACAACAACAACAACGCTAAACAACCACAATAGCAACAACCCTAAATAACAACAACAACAACAACAAACCTAAACAACAACAACAACAACATCAACAACAACCCCAAATAACAACAACAACAGCAACAACAATAAACTTAAAAAAAAACTACAACAACAACAACCCTAAACAACAAAAACAACAACAACATCAACAACAACAACAACAACCCTAAATAACAACAACAACTACAACAACCCTAAACAACAACAACAAGAACAACAACCCTAAACAACAACAACAAGAACAACAACCCTAAACAACAACAACAACAACCCTAAATAACAATAACAACAACAACAATAAAAAAACCTTTCCCTAAACCATAAACCCTAAACAAGTTGCAACAATAACAACAACAACAAAATCCACACTAAATAACAACAACAACAACAACAACCCTAAACAACAACAACAACAATAACAACAACCCTAAATAACAACAACAACAGCAACAACAATAACCCTAAATAAAACAACAACAACAACAACAACCTTAAATAACAACAACAACAGCAACAACAACAACAACAACCTAAATAACAACAACAACAACAACCTTAACAACAACAATAACCCTAAACAAGAACAACAACAACAACCCTAAATAACAACAACAACAGCAACAACAACAACCCTAAATAACAACAACAACAATAACAACAAAAACAACAACCCTAAATAACAACAACAACAGCAACAACAATAACCCTAAATAAAACAACAACAACAACAACAACCCTAAATAACAACAACAACAACAACAACAACTACCCTAAATAAAACAACAACAACAACAACCCTAAATAAGAACAACAACAACCCCAAATAACAACAACAACAACAACGCTAAACAACCACAATAGCAACAACCGTAAATAACAACGACAACAACAACAACCCTAAACAACAACAACAACAACAACATCAACAACAACCCTAAATAACAACAACAACAACAACAACAACCTTAAATAACAACAACAACAACAATAACAACAACCCTAAATAACAACAACAACAGCAACAACAATAACCCTAAATAAAACAGCAACAACAACAACAACCCTAAATAAAACAACAACAACAACAACCCTAAATTACAACAACAACCCCAAATAACAACAACAACAACAACGCTAAACAACCACAATAGCAACAACCCTAAATAACAACAACAACAACAACAAACCTAAACAACAACAACAACAACATCAACAACAACCCCAAATAACAACAACAACAGCAACAACAATAAACTTAAAAAAAACTACAACAACAACAACCCTAAACAACAAAAACAACAACAACATCAACAACAACAACAACAACCCTAAATAACAACAACAACTACAACAACCCTAAACAACAACAACAAGAACAACAACCCTAAACAACAACAACAAGAACAACAACCCTAAACAACAACAACAACAACCCTAAATAACAATAACAACAACAACAATAAAAAAACCTTTCCCTAAACCATAAACCCTAAACAAGTTGCAACAATAACAACAACAACAAAATCCACACTAAATAACAACAACAACAACAACAACCCTAAAAAACAACAACAACAATAACAACAACCCTAAATAACAACAACAACAGCAACAACAATAACCCTAAATAAAACAACAACAACAACAACAACCTTAAATAACAACAACAACAGCAACAACAACAACAACCACCTAAATAACAACAACAACAACAACCTTAACAACAACAATAACCCTAAACAAGAACAACAACAACAACCGTAAATAACAACAACAACCCTAAATAACAACAACATAAATAACAACAAAAACAACAACCCTAAATAACAACAACAACAGCAACAACAATAACCCTAAATAAAACAGCAACAACAACAACAACCCTAAATAACAACAACAACAACAACAACAACTACCCTAAATAAAACAACAACAACAACAACCCTAAATAACAACAACAACAACCCCAAATAACAACAACAACAACAACGCTAAACAACCACAATAGCAACAACCGTAAATAACAACGACAACAACAACAACCCTAAACAACAACAACAACAACAACATCAACAACAACCCTAAATAACAACAACAACAACAACAACAACCCTAAATAACAACAACCCTAAATAACAACAACAACAGCAACAACAATAACCCTAAATAAAACAACAACAACAACAACAACCTTAAATAACAACAACAACAGCAACAACAACAACAACCACCTAAATAACAACAACAACAACAACCCTAAATAACAACAACAACAATAACCCTAAACAAGAACAACAACAACAACCCTAAATAACAACAACAACAGCAACAACAACAACCCTAAATAACAACAAAAACAACAACCCTAAATAACAACAACAACAGAAACAACAATAACCCTAAATAAAACAGCAACAACAACAACAACCCTAAATAACAACAACAACAACAACAACAACTACCCTAAATAAAACAACAACAACAACAACCCTAAATAAGAACAACAACAACCCCAAATAACAACAACAACAACAACGCTAAACAACCACAATAGCAACAACCGTAAATAACAACGACAACAACAACAACCCTAAACAACAACAACAACAACAACATCAACAACAACCCTAAATAAGAACAACAACAACAACAACAACAACCTTAAATAACAACAACAACAGCAATAACAACAACCCTAAACAACAACAACAAAAACAAAAACAACAACCCTTAATTACAACAACAACAACAACTCTAAATAACAACTATAACAAAAACAACAGGAACAACAACAACAACAACAACCCTAAATAACAACAACAAGAACAACAACCCCTAAACAACAACAACAATAACAACAATAACAACAACAACACTAAATAATCAAAAGAACAACAAGCACAACAACAACAACAACAACAACTCTAAACATAAACAACAACAACCCTAAACAACAACAACAACAACAAGCCTAAACAACAACAACAAGAACCCTAAATAACAATAACAACAACAACAATAAAAAAACCTTTCCCTAAACCATAAACCCTAAAGAAGTTGCAACAATAACAACAACAACAACAACCACCCTAAATAACAGCAACAACAACAACCCTAAACAACAACAACAACAATAACAAACAAAACAACAACCCTAAATAACAACAACAACAGCAACAACAATAACCCTAAATAAAACAGCAACAACAACAACAACCCTAAATAAAACAACAACAACAACAACCCTAAATAACAACAACAACAACAACGCTAAACAACCACAATAGCAACAACCCTAAATAACAACAACAACAACAACAAACCTAAACAACAACAACAACAACATCAACAACAACCCCAAATAACAACAACAACAGCAACAACAATAAACTTAAAAAAAAACTACAACAACAACAACCCTAAACAACAAAAACAACAACAACATCAACAACAACAACAACAACCCTAAATAACAACAACAACTACAACAACCCTAAACAACAACAACAAGAACAACAACCCTAAACAACAACAACAAGAACAACAACCCTAAACAACAACAACAACAACCCTAAATAACAATAACAACAACAACAATAAAAAAACCTTTCCCTAAACCATAAACCCTAAACAAGTTGCAACAATAACAACAACAACAAAATCCACACTAAATAACAACAACAACAACAACAACCCTAAACAACAACAACAACAATAACAACAACCCTAAATAACAACAACAACAGCAACAACAATAACCCTAAATAAAACAACAACAACAACAACAACCTTAAATAACAACAACAACAGCAACAACAACAACAACAACCTAAATAACAACAACAACAACAACCTTAACAACAACAATAACCCTAAACAAGAACAACAACAACAACCGTAAATAACAACAACAACAGCAACAACAACAACCCTAAATAACAACAACAACAATAACAACAAAAACAACAACCCTAAATAACAACAACAACAGCAACAACAATAACCCTAAATAAAACAACAACAACAACAACAACCCTAAATAACAACAACAACAACAACAACAACTACCCTAAATAAAACAACAACAACAACAACCCTAAATAAGAACAACAACAACCCCAAATAACAACAACAACAACAACGCTAAACAACCACAATAGCAACAACCGTAAATAACAACGACAACAACAACAACCCTAAACAACAACAACAACAACAACATCAACAACAACCCTAAATAACAACAACAACAACAACAACAACCTTAAATAACAACAACAACAACAATAACAACAACCCTAAATAACAACAACAACAGCAACAACAATAACCCTAAATAAAACAACAACAACAACAACAACCTTAAATAACAACAACAACAGCAACAACAACAACAACCAACTAAATAACAACAACAACAACAACCCTAAATAAGAACAACAACAATAACCCTAAACAAGAACAACAATAACAACCCTAAATAACAACAACAACAGCAACAACAACAACCCTAAATAACAACAACAACAATAACAACAAAAACAACAACCCTAAATAACAACAACAACAGCAACAACAATAACCCTAAATAAAACAGCAACAACAACAACAACCCTAAATAACAACAACAACAACAACAACAACTACCCTAAATAAAACAACAACAACAACAACCCTAAATAAGAACAACAACAACCCCAAATAACAACAACAACAACAACGCTAAACAACCACAATAGCAACAACCGTAAATAACAACGACAACAACAACAACCCTAAACAACAACAACAACAACAACATCAACAACAACCCTAAATAAGAACAACAACAACAACAACAACCTTAAATAACAACAACAACAGCAATAACAACAACCCTAAACAACAACAACAAAAACAAAAACAACAACCCTTAATTACAACAACAACAACAACTCTAAATAACAACTATAACAAAAACAACAGGAACAACAACAACAACAACAACCCTAAATAACAACAACAAGAACAACAACCCCTAAACGACAACAACAATAACAACAATAACAACAACAACACTAAATAATCAAAAGAACAACAAGCACAACAACAACAACAACAACAACTCTAAACATAAACAACAACAACCCTAAACAACAACAACAACAACAACAAGCCTAAACAACAACAACAAGAACCCTAAATAACAACAACAACAACAACAATAAAAAAACCTTTCCCTAAACCATAAACCCTAAAGAAGTTGCAACAATAACAACAACAACAACAACCACCCTAAATAACAGCAACAACAACAACCCTAAACAACAACAACAACAATAACAAACAAAACAACAACCCTAAATAACAACAACAACAGCAACAACAATAACCCTAAATAAAACAGCAACAACAACAACAACCCTAAATAAAACAACAACAACAACAACCCTAAATTACAACAACAACAACCCCAAATAACAACAACAACAACAACGCTAAACAACCACAATAGCAACAACCCTAAATAACAACAACAACAACAACAAACCTAAACAACAACAACAACAACAAACCTAAACAACAACAACAACAACATCAACAACAACCCCAAATAACAACAACAACAGCAACAACAATAAACTTAAAAAAAACTACAACAACAACAACCCTAAACAACAAAAACAACAACAACATCAACAACAACAACAACAACCCTAAATAACAACAACAACTACAACAACCCTAAACAACAACAACAAGAACAACAACCCTAAATAACAACAACAACAACAACAACCCTAAACAACAACAACAACAACCCTAAATAACAATAACAACAACAACAATAAAAAAACCTTTCCCTAAACCATAAACCCTAAACAAGTTGCAACAATAACAACAACAACAAAATCCACACTAAATAACAACAACAACAACAACAACCCTAAAAAACAACAACAACAATAACAACAACCCTAAATAACAACAACAACAGCAACAACAATAACCCTAAATAAAACAACAACAACAACAACAACCTTAAATAACAACAACAACAGCAACAACAACAACAACCACCTAAATAACAACAACAACAACAACCTTAACAACAACAATAACCCTAAACAAGAACAACAACAACAACCTTAAATAACAACAACAACAGCAACAACAACAACCCTAAACAACAACAACATAAATAACAACAAAAACAACAACCCTAAATAACAACAACAACAGCAACAACAATAACCCTAAATAAAACAGCAACAACAACAACAACCCTAAATAACAACAACAACAACAACAACAACTACCCTAAATAAAACAACAACAACAACAACCCTAAATAAGAACAACAACAACCCCAAATAACAACAACAACAACAACGCTAAACAACCACAATAGCAACAACCGTAAATAACAACGACAACAACAACAACCCTAAACAACAACAACAACAACAACATCAACAACAACCCTAAATAACAACAACAACAACAACAACAACCTTAAATAACAACAACAACAGCAATAACAACAACCCTAAATAACAACAACAACAGCAACAACAATAACCCTAAATAAAACAACAACAACAACAACAACCTTAAATAACAACAACAACAGCAACAACAACAACAACCACCTAAATAACAACAACAACAACAACCCTAAATAACAACAACAACAATAACCCTAAACAAGAACAACAACAACAACCCTAAATAACAACAACAACAACAACAACAACAACCCTAAATAACAACAAAAACAACAACCCTAAATAACAACAACAACAGAAACAACAATAACCCTAAATAAAACAGCAACAACAACAACAACCCTAAATAACAACAACAACAACAACAACAACTACCCTAAATAAAACAACAACAACAACAACCCTAAATAAGAACAACAACAACCCCAAATAACAACAACAACAACAACGCTAAACAACCACAATAGCAACAACCGTAAATAACAACGACAACAACAACAACCCTAAACAACAACAACAACAACAACATCAATAACAACCCTAAATAAGAACAACAACAACAACAACAACAACCTTAAATAACAACAACAACAGCAATAACAACAACCCTAAACAACAACAACAAAAACAAAAACAACAACCCTTAATTACAACAACAACAACAACTCTAAATAACAACTATAACAAAAACAACAGGAACAACAACAACAACAACAACCCTAAATAACAACAACAAGAACAACAACCCCTAAACAACAACAACAATAACAACAATAACAACAACAACACTAAATAATCAAAAGAACAACAAGCACAACAACAACAACAACAACAACTCTAAACATAAACAACAACAACCCTAAACAACAACAACAACAACAACAAGCCTAAACAACAACAACAAGAACCCTAAATAACAATAACAACAACAACAATAAAAAAACCTTTCCCTAAACCATAAACCCTAAAGAAGTTGCAACAATAACAACAACAACAACAACCACCCTAAATAACAGCAACAACAACAACCCTAAACAACAACAACAACAATAACAAACAAAACAACAACCCTAAATAACAACAACAACAGCAACAACAATAACCCTAAATAAAACAGCAACAACAACAACAACCCTAAATAAAACAACAACAACAACAACCCTAAATAACAACAACAACAACCCCAAATAACAACAACAACAACAACGCTAAACAACCACAATAGCAACAACCCTAAATAACAACAACAACAACAAACCTAAACAACAACAACAACAACATCAACAACAACCCCAAATAACAACAACAACAGCAACAACAATAAACTTAAAAAAAACTACAACAACAACAACCCTAAACAACAAAAACAACAACAACATCAACAACAACAACAACAACCCTAAATAACAACAACAACTACAACAACCCTAAACAACAACAACAACAACAACAACCCTAAACAACAACAACAAGAACAACAACCCTAAACAACAACAACAACAACCCTAAATAACAATAACAACAACAACAATAAAAAAACCTTTCCCTAAACCATAAACCCTAAACAAGTTGCAACAATAACAACAACAACAAAATCCACACTAAATAACAACAACAACAACAACAACCCTAAAAAACAACAACAACAATAACAACAACCCTAAATAACAACAACAACAGCAACAACAATAACCCTAAATAAAACAACAACAACAACAACAACCTTAAATAACAACAACAACAGCAACAACAACAACAACCACCTAAATAACAACAACAACAACAACCTTAACAACAACAATAACCCTAAACAAGAACAACAACAACAACCGTAAATAACAACAACAACAGCAACAACAACAACCCTAAATAACAACAACATAAATAACAACAAAAACAACAACCCTAAATAACAACAACAACAGCAACAACAATAACCCTAAATAAAACAGCAACAACAACAACAACCCTAAATAACAACAACAACAACAACAACAACTACCCTAAATAAAACAACAACAACAACAACCCTAAATAACAACAACAACAACCCCAAATAACAACAACAACAACAACGCTAAACAACCACAATAGCAACAACCGTAAATAACAACGACAACAACAACAACCCTAAACAACAACAACAACAACAACATCAACAACAACCCTAAATAACAACAACAACAACAACAACAACCTTAAATAACAACAACAACAGCAATAACAACAACCCTAAATAACAACAACAACAGCAACAACAATAACCCTAAATAAAACAACAACAACAACAACAACCTTAAATAACAACAACAACAGCAACAACAACAACAACCACCTAAATAACAACAACAACAACAACCCTAAATAACAACAACAACAACAACCCTAAACAACAACAACAACAACAACCCTAAATAACAACAACAACAGCAACAACAACAACCCTAAATAACAACAACAACAACAACCCTAAATAACAACAACAACAGCAACAACAATAACCCTAAATAAAACAGCAACAACAACAACAACCCTAAATAACAACAACAACAACAACAACAACTACCCTAAATAAAACAACAACAACAACAACCCTAAATAAGAACAACAACAACCCCAAATAACAACAACAACAACAACGCTAAACAACCACAATAGCAACAACCGTAAATAACAACGACAACAACAACAACCCTAAACAACAACAACAACAACAACATCAACAACAACCCTAAATAAGAACAACAACAACAACAACAACAACCTAAAATAACAACAACAACAGCAATAACAACAACCCTAAACAACAACAACAAAAACAAAAACAACAACCCTTAATTACAACAACAACAACAACTCTAAATAACAACTATAACAAAAACAACAGGAACAACAACAACAACAACAACCCTAAATAACAACAACAACAACAACAACCCCTAAACAACAACAACAATAACAACAATAACAACAACAACACTAAATAATCAAAAGAACAACAAGCACAACAACAACAACAACAACAACTCTAAACATAAACAACAACAACCCTAAACAACAACAACAACAACAACAAGCCTAAACAACAACAACAAGAACCCTAAATAAGAATAACAACAACAACAATAAAAAAACCTTTCCCTAAACCATAAACCCTAAAGAAGTTGCAACAATAACAACAACAACAACAACCACCCTAAATAACAGCAACAACAACAATCCTAAACAACAACAACAACAATAACAAACAAAACAACAACCCTAAATAACAACAACAACAGCAACAACAATAACCCTAAATAAAACAGCAACAACAACAACAACCCTAAATAAAACAACAACAACAACAACCCTAAATAACAACAACAACAACCCCAAATAACAACAACAACAACAACGCTAAACAACCACAATAGCAACAACCCTAAATAACAACAACAACAACAACAACCCTAAATAACAACAACAACAACATCAACAACAACCCCAAATAACAACAACAACAGCAACAACAATAAACTTAAAAAAAACTACAACAACAACAACCCTAAACAACAAAAACAACAACAACATCAACAACAACAACAACAACCCTAAATAACAACAACAACTACAACAACCCTAAACAACAACAACAAGAACAACAACCCTAAACAACAACAACAAGAACAACAACCCTAAACAACAACAACAACAACCTTATAACAATAACAACAACAACAATAAAAAAACCTTTCCCTAAACCATAAACCCTAAACAAGTTGCAACAATAACAACAACAACAAAATCCACACTAAATAACAACAACAACAACAACAACCCTAAACAACAACAACAACAATAACAACAACCCTAAATAACAACAACAACAGCAACAACAATAACCCTAAATAAAACAACAACAACAACAACAACCTTAAATAACAACAACAACAGCAACAACAACAACAACCACCTAAATAACAACAACAACAACAACCTTAACAACAACAATAACCCTAAACAAGAACAACAACAACAACCGTAAATAACAACAACAACAGCAACAACAACAACCATAAATAACAACAACAACAATAACAACAAAAACAACAACCCTAAATAACAACAACAACAGCAACAACAATAACCCTAAATAAAACAGCAACAACAACAACAACCCTAAATAACAACAACAACAACAACAACAACTACCCTAAATAAAACAACAACAACAACAACCCTAAATAAGAACAACAACAACCCCAAATAACAACAACAACAACAACGCTAAACAACCACAATAGCAACAACCGTAAATAACAACGACAACAACAACAACCCTAAACAACAACAACAACAACAACATCAACAACAACCCTAAATAACAACAACAACAACAACAACAACCTTAAATAACAACAACAACAGCAATAACAACAACCCTAAATAACAACAACAACAGCAACAACAATAACCCTAAATAAAACAACAAAAACAACAACAACCTTATAACAACAACAGCAACAACCCTAAATAACAACAACTACAACAACCCTAAACAACAACAACAAGAACAACAACCCTAAACAACAACAACAAGAACAACAACCCTAAACAACAACAACAACAACCCTAAATAACAATAACAACAACAACAATAAAAAAACCTTTCCCTAAACCATAAACCCTAAACAAGTTGCAACAATAACAACAACAACAAAATCCACACTAAATAACAACAACAACAACAACAACCCTAAAAAACAACAACAACAATAACAACAACCCTAAATAACAACAACAACAGCAACAACAATAACCCTAAATAAAACAACAACAACAACAACAACCTTAAATAACAACAACAACAGCAACAACAACAACAACCACCTAAATAACAACAACAACAACAACCCTAAATAAGAACAACAACAATAACCCTAAACAAGAACAACAATAACAACCCTAAATAACAACAACAACAGCAACAACAACAACCCTAAATAACAACAACAACAATAACAACAAAAACAACAACCCTAAATAACAACAACAACAGCAACAACAATAACCCTAAATAAAACAGCAACAACAACAACAACCCTAAATAACAACAACAACAACAACAACAACTACCCTAAATAAAACAAAAACAACAACAACCCTAAATAACAACAACAACAACCCCAAATAACAACAACAACAACAACGCTAAACAACCACAATAGCAACAACCGTAAATAACAACGACAACAACAACAACCCTAAACAACAACAACAACAACAACAACAACAACAACCCTAAATAAGAACAACAACAACAACAACAACCTTAAATAACAACAACAACAGCAATAACAACAACCCTAAACAACAACAACAAAAACAAAAACAACAACCCTTAATTACAACAAAAACAACAACTCTAAATAACAACTATAACAAAAACAACAGGAACAACAACAACAACAACAACCCTAAATAACAACAACAAGAACAACAACCCCTAAACGACAACAACAATAACAACAATAACAACAACAACACTAAATAATCAAAAGAACAACAAGCACAACAACAACAACAACAACAACTCTAAACATAAACAACAACAACCCTAAACAACAACAACAACAACAACAAGCCTAAACAACAACATCAAGAACCCTAAATAACAATAACAACAACAACAATAAAAAAACCTTTCCCTAAATCATAAACCCTAAAGAAGTTGCAACAATAACAACAACAACAACAACCACCCTAAATAACAGCAACAACAACAACCCTAAACAACAACAACAACAATAACAAACAAAACAACAACCCTAAATAACAACAACAACAGCAACAACAATAACCCTAAATAAAACAGCAACAACAACAACAACCCTAAATAAAACAACAACAACAACAACCCTAAATAACAACAACAACAACCCCAAATAACAACAACAACAACAACGCTAAACAACCACAATAGCAACAACCCTAAATAACAACAACAACAACAACAAACCTAAACAACAACAACAACAACATCAACAACAACCCCAAATAACAACAACAACAGCAACAACAATAAACTTAAAAAAAACTACAACAACAACAACCCTAAACAACAAAAACAACAACATCAACAACAACAACAACAACCCTAAATAACAACAACAACTACAACAACCTTAAATAACAACAACAACACCAATAACAACAACCCTAAACAACAACAACAAAAACAAAAACAACAACCCTTAATTACAACAACAACAACAACTCTAAATAACAACTATAACAAAAACAACAGGAACAACAACAACAACAACAACCCTAAATAACAACAACAAGAACAACAACCCCTAAACAACAACAACAATAACAACAATAACAACAACAACACTAAATAATCAAAACAACAACAAGCACAACAACAACAACAACAACAACTCTAAACATAAACAACAACAACCCTAAACAACAACAACAACAACAAGAACCCTAAATAACAATAACAACAACAACAATAAAAAAACCTTTCCCTAAACCATAAACCCTAAAGAAGTTGCAACAATAACAACAACAACAACAACCACCCTAAATAACAGCAACAACAACAACCCTAAACAACAACAACAACAATAACAAACAAAACAACAACCCTAAATAACAACAACAACAGCAACAACAATAACCCTAAATAAAACAACAACAACAACAACAACCCTAAATAAAACAACAACAACAACAACCCTAAATAACAACAACAACAACCCCAAATAACAACAACAACAACAACGCTAAACAACCACAATAGCAACAACCCTAAATAACAACAACAACAACAACAAACCTAAACAACAACAACAACAACATCAACAACAACCCCAAATAACAACAACAACAGCAACAACAATAAACTTAAAAAAAACAACAACAACAACAACCCTAAACAACAACAACAACAACAACAACAACAACAACAACAACCCTAAATAACAACAACAACTACAACAACCCTAAACAACAACAACAAGAACAACAACCCTAAACAACAACAACAAGAACAACAACCCTAAACAACAACAACAACAACCCTAAATAACAATAACAACAACAACAATAAAAAAACCTTTCCCTAAACCATAAACCCTAAACAAGTTGCAACAATAACAACAACAACAAAATCCACACTAAATAACAACAACAACAACAACAACCCTAAAAAACAACAACAACAATAACAACAACCCTAAATAACAACAACAACAGCAACAACAATAACCCTAAATAAAACAACAACAACAACAACAACCTTAAATAACAACAACAACAGCAACAACAACAACAACCACCTAAATAACAACAACAACAACAACCCTAAATAAGAACAACAACAATAACCCTAAACAAGAACAACAATAACAACCCTAAATAACAACAACAACAGCAACAACAACAACCCTAAATAACAACAACAACAATAACAACAAAAACAACAACCCTAAATAACAACAACAACAGCAACAACAATAACCCTAAATAAAACAGCAACAACAACAACAACCCTAAATAACAACAACAACAACAACAACAACTACCCTAAATAAAACAAAAACAACAACAACCCTAAATAACAACAACAACAACCCCAAACAACAACAACAACAACAACGCTAAACAACCACAATAGCAACAACCGTAAATAACAACGACAACAACAACAACCCTAAACAACAACAACAACAACAACATCAACAACAACCCTAAATAAGAACAACAACAACAACAACAACCTTAAATAACAACAACAACAGCAATAACAACAACCCTAAACAACAACAACAAAAACAAAAACAACAACCCTTAATTACAACAAAAACAACAACTCTAAATAACAACTATAACAAAAACAACAGGAACAACAACAACAACAACAACCCTAAATAACAACAACAAGAACAACAACCCCTAAACGACAACAACAATAACAACAATAACAACAACAACACTAAATAATCAAAAGAACAACAAGCACAACAACAACAACAACAACAACTCTAAACATAAACAACAACAACCCTAAACAACAACAACAACAACAACAAGCCTAAACAACAACATCAAGAACCCTAAATAACAATAACAACAACAACAATAAAAAAACCTTTCCCTAAATCATAAACCCTAAAGAAGTTGCAACAATAACAACAACAACAACAACCACCCTAAATAACAGCAACAACAACAACCCTAAACAACAACAACAACAATAACAAACAAAACAACAACCCTAAATAACAACAACAACAGCAACAACAATAACCCTAAATAAAACAGCAACAACAACAACAACCCTAAATAAAACAACAACAACAACAACCCTAAATAACAACAACAACAACCCCAAATAACAACAACAACAACAACGCTAAACAACCACAATAGCAACAACCCTAAATAACAACAACAACAACAACAAACCTAAACAACAACAACAACAACATCAACAACAACCCCAAATAACAACAACAACAGCAACAACAATAAACTTAAAAAAAACTACAACAACAACAACCCTAAACAACAAAAACAACAACATCAACAACAACAACAACAACCCTAAATAACAACAACAACTACAACAACCTTAAATAACAACAACAACACCAATAACAACAACCCTAAACAACAACAACAAAAACAAAAACAACAACCCTTAATTACAACAACAACAACAACTCTAAATAACAACTATAACAAAAACAACAGGAACAACAACAACAACAACAACCCTAAATAACAACAACAAGAACAACAACCCCTAAACAACAACAACAATAACAACAATAACAACAACAACACTAAATAATCAAAACAACAACAAGCACAACAACAACAACAACAACAACTCTAAACATAAACAACAACAACCCTAAACAACAACAACAACAACAAGAACCCTAAATAACAATAACAACAACAACAATAAAAAAACCTTTCCCTAAACCATAAACCCTAAAGAAGTTGCAACAATAACAACAACAACAACAACCACCCTAAATAACAGCAACAACAACAACCCTAAACAACAACAACAACAATAACAAACAAAACAACAACCCTAAATAACAACAACAACAGCAACAACAATAACCCTAAATAAAACAGCAACAACAACAACAACCCTAAATAAAACAACAACAACAACAACCCTAAATAACAACAACAACAACCCCAAATAACAACAACAACAACAACGCTAAACAACCACAATAGCAACAACCCTAAATAACAACAACAACAACAACAAACCTAAACAACAACAACAACAACATCAACAACAACCCCAAATAACAACAACAACAGCAACAACAATAAACTTAAAAAAAACTACAACAACAACAACCCTAAACAACAAAAACAACAACAACAACAACAACAACAACAACCCTAAATAACAACAACAACTACAACAACCCTAAACAACAACAACAAGAACAACAACCCTAAACAACAACAACAAGAACAACAACCCTAAACAACAACAACAACAACCCTAAATAACAATAACAACAACAACAATAAAAAAACCTTTCCCTAAACCATAAACCCTAAACAAGTTGCAACAATAACAACAACAACAAAATCCACACTAAATAACAACAACAACAACAACAACCCTAAAAAACAACAACAACAATAACAACAACCCTAAATAACAACAACAACAGCAACAACAATAACCCTAAATAAAACAACAACAACTACAACAACCTTAAATAACAACAACAACAGCAACAACAACAACAACCACCTAAATAACAACAACAACAACAACCCTAAATAAGAACAACAACAATAACCCTAAACAAGAACAACAATAACAACCCTAAATAACAACAACAACAGCAACAACAACAACCCTAAATAACAACAACAACAATAACAACAAAAACAACAACCCTAAATAACAACAACAACAGCAACAACAATAACCCTAAATAAAACAGCAACAACAACAACAACCCTAAATAACAACAACAACAACAACAACAACTACCCTAAATAAAACAAAAACAACAACAACCCTAAATAAGAACAACAACAACCCTAAATAACAACAACAACAACAACGCTAAACAACCACAATAGCAACAACCGTAAATAACAACGACAACAACAACAACCCTAAACAACAACAACAACAACAACATCAACAACAACCCTAAATAAGAACAACAACAACAACAACAACCTTAAATAACAACAACAACAGCAATAACAACAACCCTAAACAACAACAACAAAAACAAAAACAACAACCCTTAATTACAACAACAACAACAACTCTAAATAACAACTATAACAAAAACAACAGGAACAACAACAACAACAACAACCCTAAATAACAACAACAAGAACAATAACCCCTAAACGACAACAACAATAACAACAATAACAACAACAACACTAAATAATCAAAAGAACAACAAGCACAACAACAACAACAACAACAACTCTAAACATAAACAACAACAACCCTAAACAACAACAACAACAACAACAAGCCTAAACAACAACATCAAGAACCCTAAATAACAATAACAACAACAACAATAAAAAAACCTTTCCCTAAACCATAAACCCTAAAGAAGTTGCAACAATAACAACAACAACAACAACCACCCTAAATAACAGCAACAACAACAACCCTAAACAACAACAACAACAATAACAAACAAAACAACAACCCTAAATAACAACAACAACAGCAACAACAATAACCCTAAATAAAACAGCAACAACAACAACAACCCTAAATAAAACAACAACAACAACAACCCTAAATAACAACAACAACAACCCCAAATAACAACAACAACAACAACGCTAAACAACCACAATAGCAACAACCCTAAATAACAACAACAACAACAACAAACCTAAACAACAACAACAACAACATCAACAACAACCCCAAATAACAACAACAACAGCAACAACAATAAACTTAAAAAAAACTACAACAACAACAACCCTAAACAACAAAAACAACAACATCAACAACAACAACAACAACCCTAAATAACAACAACAACTACAACAACCCTAAACAACAACAACAAGAACAACAACCCTAAACAACAACAACAAGAACAACAACCCTAAACAACAACAACAACAACCCTAAATAACAATAACAACAACAACAATAAAAAAAACCTTTCCCTAAACCATAAACCCTAAACAAGTTGCAACAATAACAACAACAACAAAATCCACACTAAATAACAACAACAACAACAACAACCCTAAAAAACAACAACAACAATAACAACAACCCTAAATAACAACAACAACAGCAACAACAATAACCCTAAATAAAACAACAACAACTACAACAACCTTAAATAACAACAACAACAGCAACAACAACAACAACCACCTAAATAACAACAACAACAACAACCCTAAATAAGAACAACAACAATAACCCTAAACAAGAACAACAATAACAACCCTAAATAACAACAACAACAGCAACAACAACAACCCTAAATAACAACAACAACAATAACAACAAAAACAACAACCCTAAATAACAACAACAACAGCAACAACAATAACCCTAAATAAAACAGCAACAACAACAACAACCCTAAATAACAACAACAACAACAACAACAACTACCCTAAATAAAACAAAAACAACAACAACCCTAAATAAGAACAACAACAACCCCAAATAACAACAACAACAACAACGCTAAACAACCACAATAGCAACAACCGTAAATAACAACAACAACAACAACAACCCTAAACAACAACAACAACAACAACATCAACAACAACCCTAAATAAGAACAACAACAACAACAACAACCTTAAATAACAACAACAACAGCAATAACAACAACCCTAAACAACAACAACAAAAACAAAAACAACAACCCTTAATTACAACAACAACAACAACTCTAAATAACAACTATAACAAAAACAACAGGAACAACAACAACAACAACAACCCTAAATAACAACAACAAGAACAACAACCCCTAAACAACAACAACAATAACAACAATAACAACAACAACACTAAATAATCAAAAGAACAACAAGCACAACAACAACAACAACAACAACTCTAAACATAAACAACAACAACCCTAAACAACAACAACAACAACAACAAGCCTAAACAACAACAACAAGAACCCTAAATAACAATAACAACAACAACAATAAAAAAACCTTTCCCTAAACCATAAATCCTAAAGAAGTTGCAACAATAACAACAACAACAACAACCACCCGAAATAACAGCAACAACAACAACCCTAAACAACAACAACAACAATAACAAACAAAACAACAACCCTAAATAACAACAACAACAGCAACAACAATAACCCTAAATAAAACAGCAACAACAACAACAACCCTAAATAAAACAACAACAACAACAACCCTAAATAACAACAACAACAACCCCAAATAACAACAACAACAACAACGCTAAACAACCACAATAGCAACAACCCTTAATAACAACAACAACAACAACAAACCTAAACAACAACAACAACAACATCAACAACAACCCCAAATAACAACAACAACAGCAACAACAATAAACTTAAAAAAAACTACAACAACAACAACCCTAAACAACAAAAACAACAACAACATCAACAACAACAACAACAACCCTAAATAACAACAACAACTACAACAACCCTAAACAACAACAACAAGAACAACAACCCTAAACAACAACAACAAGAACAACAACCCTAAACAACAACAACAACAACCCTAAATAACAATAACAACAACAACAATAAAAAAACCTTTCCCTAAACCATAAACCCTAAACAAGTTGCAACAATAACAACAACAACAAAATCCACACTAAATAACAACAACAACAACAACAACCCTAAAAAACAACAACAACAATAACAACAATCCTAAATAACAACAACAACAACAACAACAATAACCCTAAATAAAACAACAACAACGACAACAACCTTAAATAACAACAACAACAGCAACAACAACAACAACCACCTAAATAACAACAACAACAACAACCCTAAATAAGAACAACAACAATAACCCTAAACAAGAACAACAATAACAACCCTAAATAACAACAACAACAGCAACAACAACAACCCTAAATAACAACAACAACAATAACAACAAAAACAACAACCCTAAATAACAACAACAACAGCAACAACAATAACCCTAAATAAAACAGCAACAACAACAACAACCCTAAATAACAACAACAACAACAACAACAACTACCCTAAATAAAACAACAACAACAACAACCCTAAATAAGAACAACAACAACCCCAAATAACAACAACAACAACAACGCTAAACAACCACAATAGCAACAACCGTAAATAACAACGACAACAACAACAACCCTAAACAACAACAACAACAACAACATCAACAACAACCCTAAATAAGAACAACAACAACAACAACAACCTTAAATAACAACAACAACAGCAATAACAACAACCCTAAACAACAACAACAAAAACAAAAACAACAACCCTTAATTACAACAACAACAACAACTCTAAATAACAACTATAACAAAAACAACAGGAACAACAACAACAACAACAACCCTAAATAACAACAACAAGAACAACAACCCCTAAACGACAACAACAATAACAACAATAACAACAACAACACTAAATAATCAAAAGAACAACAAGCACAACAACAACAACAACAACAACTCTAAACATAAACAACAACAACCCTAAACAACAACAACAACAACAACAAGCCTAAACAACAACAACAAGAACCCTAAATATCAATAACAACAACAACAATAAAAAAACCTTTCCCTAAACCATAAACCCTAAAGAAGTTGCAACAATAACAACAACAACAACAACCACCCTAAATAACAGCAACAACAACAACCCTAAACAACAACAACAACAATAACAAACAAAACAACAACCCTAAATAACAACAACAATAGCAACAACAATAACCCTAAATAAAACAGCAACAACAACAACAACCCTAAATAAAACAACAACAACAACAACCCTAAATAACAACAACAACAACCCCAAATAACAACAACAACAACAACGCTAAACAACCACAATAGCAACAACCCTAAATAACAACAACAACAACAACAAACCTAAACAACAACAACAACAACAAACCTAAACAACAACAACAACAACATCAACAACAACCCCAAATAACAACAACAACAGCAACAACAATAAACTTAAAAAAAACTACAACAACAACAACCCTAAACAACAAAAACAACAACAACATCAACAACAACAACAACAACCCTAAATAACAACAACAACTACAACAACCCTAAACAACAACAACAAGAACAACAACCCTAAACAACAACAACAAGAACAACAACCCTAAACAACAACAACAACAACCCTAAATAACAATAACAACAACAACAATAAAAAAACCTTTCCCTAAACCATAAACCCTAAACAAGTTGCAACAATAACAACAACAACAAAATCCACACTAAATAACAACAACAACAACAACAACCCTAAAAAACAACAACAACAATAACAACAACCCTAAATAACAACAACAACAGCAACAACAATAACCCTAAATAAAACAACAACAACAACAACAACCTTAAATAACAACAACAACAGCAACAACAACAACAACCACCTAAATAACACCAACAACAACAACCTTAACACCAACAATAACCCTAAACAAGAACAACAACAACAACCGTAAATAACAACAACAACAGCAACAACAACAACCCTAAATAACAACAACATAAATAACAACAACAACAACAACCCTAAATAACAACAACAACAGCAACAACAATAACCCTAAATAAAACAGCAACAACAACAACAACCCTAAATAACAACAACAACAACAACAACAACTACCCTAAATAAAACAACAACAACAACAACCCTAAATAACAACAACAACAACCCCAAATAACAACAACAACAACAACGCTAAACAACCACAATAGCAACAACCGTAAATAACAACGACAACAACAACAACCCTAAACAACAACAACAACAACAACATCAACAACAACCCTAAATAAGAACAACAACAACAACAACAACAACCTAAAATAACAACAACAACAGCAATAACAACAACCCTAAACAACAACAACAAAAACAAAAACAACAACCCTTAATTACAACAACAACAACAACTCTAAATAACAACTATAACAAAAACAACAGGAACAACAACAACAACAACAACCCTAAATAACAACAACAAGAACAACAACCCCTAAACAACAACAACAATAACAACAATAACAACAACAACACTAAATAATCAAAAGAACAACAAGCACAACAACAACAACAACAACAACTCTAAACATAAACAACAACAACCCTAAACAACAACAACAACAACAACAAGCCTAAACAACAACAACAAGAACCCTAAATAACAATAACAACAACAACAATAAAAAAACCTTTCCCTAAACCATAAACCCTAAAGAAGTTGCAACAATAACAACAACAACAACAACCACCCTAAATAACAGCAACAACAACAACCCTAAACAACAACAACAACAATAACAAACAAAACAACAACCCTAAATAACAACAACAACAGCAACAACAATAACCTTAAATAAAACAGCAACAACAACAACAACCCTAAATAAAACAACAACAACAACAACCCTAAATAACAACAACAACAACCCCAAATAACAACAACAACAACAACGCTAAACAACCACAATAGCAACAACCCTAAATAACAACAACAACAACAAACCTAAACAACAACAACAACAACATCAACAACAACCCCAAATAACAACAACAACAGCAACAACAATAAACTTAAAAAAAACTACAACAACAACAACCCTAAACAACAAAAACAACAACAACATCATCAACAACAACAACAACCCTAAATAACAACAACAACTACAACAACCCTAAACAACAACAACAAGAACAACAACCCTAAACAACAACAACAAGAACAACAACCCTAAACAACAACAACAACAACCCTAAATAACAATAACAACAACAACAATAAAAAAACCTTTCCCTAAACCATAAACCCTAAACAAGTTGCAACAATAACAACAACAACAAAATCCACACTAAATAACAACAACAACAACAACAACCCTAAAAAACAACAACAACAATAACAACAACCCTAAATAACAACAACAACAGCAACAACAATAACCCTAAATAAAACAACAACAACAACAACAACCCTAAATAACAACAACAACAGCAACAACAACAACAACCACCTAAATAACAACAACAACAACAACCTTAACAACAACAATAACCCTAAACAAGAACAACAACAACAACCCTAAATAACAACAACAACAGCAACAACAACAACCCTAAATAACAACAACAACAATAACAACAAAAACAACAACCCTAAATAACAACAACAACAGCAACAACAATAACCCTAAATAAAACAGCAACAACAACAACAACCCTAAATAACAACAACAACAACAACAACAACTACCCTAAATAAAACAACAACAACAACAACCCTAAATAAGAACAACAACAACCCCAAATAACAACAACAACAACAACGCTAAACAACCACAATAGCAACAACCGTAAATAACAACAACAACAACAACAACCCTAAACAACAACAACAACAACAACATCAACAACAACCCTAAATAACAACAACAACAACAACAACAACCTTAAATAACAACAACCCTAAATAACAACAACAACAGCAACAACAATAACCCTAAATAAAACAACAACAACAACAACAACCTTAAATAACAACAACAACAGCAACAACAACAACAACCACCTAAATAACAACAACAACAACAACCCTAAATAACAACAACAACAATAACCCTAAACAAGAACAACAACAACAACCCTAAATAACAACAACAACAGCAACAACAACAACCCTAAATAACAACAAAAACAACAACCCTAAATAACAACAACAACAGAAACAACAATAACCCTAAATAAAACAGCAACAACAACAACAACCCTAAATAACAACAACAACAACAACAACAACTACCCTAAATAAAACAACAACAACAACAACCCTAAATAAGAACAACAACAACCCCAAATAACAACAACAACAACAACGCTAAACAACCACAATAGCAACAACCGTAAATAACAACGACAACAACAACAACCCTAAACAACAACAACAACAACAATATCAACAACAACCCTAAATAAGAACAACAACAACAACAACAACAACCTTAAATAACAACAACAACAGCAATAACAACAACCCTAAACAACAACAACAAAAACAAAAACAACAACCCTTAATTACAACAACAACAACAACTCTAAATAACAACTATAACAAAAACAACAGGAACAACAACAACAACAACAACCCTAAATAACAACAACAAGAACAACAACCCCTAAACAACAACAACAATAACAACAATAACAACAACAACACTAAATAATCAAAAGAACAACAAGCACAACAACAACAACAACAACAACTCTAAACATAAACAACAACAACCCTAAACAACAACAACAACAACAACAAGCCTAAACAACAACAACAAGAACCCTAAATAACAATAACAACAACAACAATAAAAAAACCTTTCCCTAAACCATAAACCCTAAAGAAGTTGCAACAATAACAACAACAACAACAACCACCCTAAATAACAGCAACAACAACAACCCTAAATAACAACAACAACAATAACAAACAAAACAACAACCCTAAATAACAACAACAACAGCAACAACAATAACCCTAAATAAAACAGCAACAACAACAACAACCCTAAATAAAACAACAACAACAACAACCCTAAATAACAACAACAACAACAACGCTAAACAACCACAATAGCAACAACCCTAAATAACAACAACAACAACAACAAACCTAAACAACAACAACAACAACATCAACAACAACCCCAAATAACAACAACAACAGCAACAACAATAAACTTAAAAAAAACTACAACAACAACAACCCTAAACAACAAAAACAACAACAACATCAACAACAACAACAACAACCCTAAATAACAACAACAACTACAACAACCCTAAACAACAACAACAAGAACAACAACCCTAAACAACAACAACAAGAACAACAACCCTAAACAACAACAACAACAACCCTAAATAACAATAACAACAACAACAATAAAAAAACCTTTCCCTAAACCATAAACCCTAAAGAAGTTGCAACAATAACAACAACAACAAAATCCACACTAAATAACAACAACAACAACAACAACCCTAAACAACAACAACAACAATAACAACAACCCTAAATAACAACAACAACAGCAACAACAATAACCCTAAATAAAACAACAACAACAACAACAACCTTAAATAACAACAACAACAGCAACAACAACAACAACCACCTAAATAACAACAACAACAACAACCTTAACAACAACAATAACCCTAAACAAGAACAACAACAACAACCCTAAATAACAACAACAACAGCAACAACAACAACCCTAAATAACAACAACAACAATAACAACAAAAACAACAACCCTAAATAACAACAACAACAGCAACAACAATAACCCTAAATAAAACAGCAACAACAACAACAACCCTAAATAACAACAACAACAACAACAACAACTACCCTAAATAAAACAACAACAACAACAACCCTAAATAAGAACAACAACAACCCCAAATAACAACAACAACAACAACGCTAAACAACCACAATAGCAACAACCGTAAATAACAACGACAACAACAACAACCCTAAACAACAACAACAACAACAACATCAACAACAACCCTAAATAACAACAACAACAACAACAACAACAACAGCAATAACAACAACCCTAAATAACAACAACAACAGCAACAACAATAACCCTAAATAAAACAACAACAACAACAACAACCTTAAATAACAACAACAACAGCAACAACAACAACAACCACCTAAATAACAACAACAACAACAACCCTAAATAACAACAACAACAATAACCCTAAACAAGAACAACAACAACAACCCTAAATAACAACAACAACAGCAACAACAACAACCCTAAATAACAACAAAAACAACAACCCTAAATAACAACAACAACAGCAACAACAATAACCCTAAATAAAACAGCAACAACAACAACAACCCTAAATAACAACAACAACAACAACAACAACTACCCTAAATAAAACAACAACAACAACAACCCTAAATAAGAACAACAACAACCCCAAATAACAACAACAACAACAACGCTAAACAACCACAATAGCAACAACCGTAAATAACAACGACAACAACAACAACCCTAAACAACAACAACAACAACAACATCAACAACAACCCTAAATAACAACAACAACAACAACAACAACCTTAAATAACAACAACAACAGCAATAACAACAACCCTAAATAACAACAACAACAGCAACAACAATAACCCTAAATAAAACAACAACAACAACAACAACCTTAAATAACAACAACAACAGCAACAACAACAACAACCACCTAAATAACAACAACAACAACAACCCTAAATAACAACAACAACAATAACCCTAAACAAGAACAACAACAACAACCCTAAATAACAACAACAACAGCAACAACAACAACCCTAAATAACAACAACAACAACAACCCTAAATAACAACAACAACAGCAACAACAATAACCCTAAATAAAACAGCAACAACAACAACAACCCTAAATAACAACAACAACAACAACAACAACTACCCTAAATAAAACAACAACAACAACAACCCTAAATAAGAACAACAACAACCCCAAATAACAACAACAACAACAACGTTAAACAACCACAATAGCAACAACCGTAAATAACAACGACAACAACAACAACCCTAAACAACAACAACAACAACAACATCAACAACAACCCTAAATAAGAACAACAACAACAACAACAACAACCTAAAATAACAACAACAACAGCAATAACAACAACCCTAAACAACAACAACAAAAACAAAAACAACAACCCTTAATTACAACAACAACAACAACTCTAAATAACAACTATAACAAAAACAACAGGAACAACAACAACAACAACAACCCTAAATAACAACAACAAGAACAACAACCCCTAAACAACAACAACAATAACAACAATAACAACAACAACACTAAATAATCAAAAGAACAACAAGCACAACAACAACAACAACAACAACTCTAAACATAAACAACAACAACCCTAAACAACAACAACAACAACAACAAGCCTAAACAACAACAACAAGAACCCTAAATAAGAATAACAACAACAACAATAAAAAAACCTTTCCCTAAACCATAAACCCTAAAGAAGTTGCAACAATAACAACAACAACAACAACCACCCTAAATAACAGCAACAACAACAATCCTAAACAACAACAACAACAATAACAAACAAAACAACAACCCTAAATAACAACAACAACAGCAACAACAATAACCCTAAATAAAACAGCAACAACAACAACAACCCTAAATAAAACAACAACAACAACAACAACAACCCTAAATAACAACAACAACAACCCCAAATAACAACAACAACAACAACGCTAAACAACCACAATAGCAACAACCCTAAATAACAACAACAACAACAACAAACCTAAACAACAACAACAACAACATCAACAACAACCCCAAATAACAACAACAACAGCAACAACAATAAACTTAAAAAAAACTACAACAACAACAACCCTAAACAACAAAAACAACAACAACATCAACAACAACAACAACAACCCTAAATAACAACAACAACTACAACAACCCTAAACAACAACAACAAGAACAACAACCCTAAACAACAACAACAAGAACAACAACCCTAAACAACAACAACAACAACCTTATAACAATAACAACAACAACAATAAAAAAACCTTTCCCTAAACCATAAACCCTAAACAAGTTGCAACAATAACAACAACAACAAAATCCACACTAAATAACAACAACAACAACAACAACCCTAAACAACAACAACAACAATAACAACAACCCTAAATAACAACAACAACAGCAACAACAATAACCCTAAATAAAACAACAACAACAACAACAACCTTAAATAACAACAACAACAGCAACAACAACAACAACCACCTACATAACAACAACAACAACAACCTTAACAACAACAATAACCCTAAACAAGAACAACAACAACAACCGTAAATAACAACAACAACAGCAACAACAACAACCCTAAATAACAACAACAACAATAACAACAAAAACAACAACCCTAAATAACAACAACAACAGCAACAACAATAACCCTAAATAAAACAGCAACAACAACAACAACCCTAAATAACAACAACAACAACAACAACAACTACCCTAAATAAAACAACAACAACAACAACCCTAAATAAGAACAACAACAACCCCAAATAACAACAACAACAACAACGCTAAACAACCACAATAGCAACAACCGTAAATAACAACGACAACAACAACAACCCTAAACAACAACAACAACAACAACATCAACAACAACCCTAAATAACAACAACAACAACAACAACAAGCTTAAATAACAACAACAACAACAATAACAACAACCCTAAATAACAACAACAACAGCAACAACAATAACCCTAAATAAAACAACAAAAACAACAACAACCTTATAACAACAACAGCAACAACAACAACAACCACCTAAATAACAACAACAACAACAACCCTAAATAACAACAACAACAATAACCCTAAACAAGAACAACAACAACAACCGTAAATAACAACAACAACAGCAACAACAACAACCCTAAATAACAACAACAACAATAACAACAAAAACAACAACCCTAAATAACAACAACAACAGCAACAACAATAACCCTAAATAAAACAGCAACAACAACAACAACCCTAAATAACAACAACAACAACAACAACAACTACCCTAAATAAAACAACAACAACAACAACCCTAAATAAGAACAACAACAACCCCAAATAACAACAACAACAACAGCGCTAAACAACCACAATAGCAACAACCGTAAATAACAACGACAACAACAACAACCCTAAACAACAACAACAACAACAACATCAAAAACAACCCTAAATAACAACAACAACAACAACAACAACCTTAAATAACAACAACAACAGCAATAACAACAACCCTAAATAACAACAACAACAGCAACAACAATAACCCTAAATAAAACAACAACAACAACAACAACCTTAAATAACAACAACAACAGCAACAACAACAACAACCACCTAAATAACAACAACAACAACAACCCTAAATAACAACAACAACAATAACCCTAAACAAGAACAACAACAACAACCCTAAATAACAACAACAACAGCAACAACAACAACCCTAAATAACAACAAAAACAACAACCCTAAATAACAACAACAACAGAAACAACAATAACCCTAAATAAAACAGCAACAACAACAACAACCCTAAATAACAACAACAACAACAACAACAACTACCCTAAATAAAACAACAACAACAACAACCCTAAATAAGAACAACAACAACCCCAAATAACAACAACAACAACAACGCTAAACAACCACAATAGCAACAACCGTAAATAACAACGACAACAACAACAACCCTAAACAACAACAACAACAACAACATCAACAACAACCCTAAATAAGAACAACAACAACAACAACAACAACCTTAAATAACAACAACAACAGCAATAACAACAACCCTAAACAACAACAACAAAAACAAAAACAACAACCCTTAATTACAACAACAACAACAACTCTAAACAACAACTATAACAAAAACAACAGGAACAACAACAACAACAACAACCCTAAATAACAACAACAAGAACAACAACCCCTAAACAACAACAACAATAACAACAATAACAACAACAACACTAAATAATCAAAAGAACAACAAGCACAACAACAACAACAACAACAACTCTAAACATAAACAACAACAACCCTAAACAACAACAACAACAACAACAAGCCTAAACAACAACAACAAGAACCCTAAATAACAATAACAACAACAACAATAAAAAAACCTTTCCCTAAACCATAAATCCTAAAGAAGTTGCAACAATAACAACAACAACAACAACCACCCGAAATAACAGCAACAACAACAACCCTAAACAACAACAACAACAATAACAAACAAAACAACAACCCTAAATAACAACAACAACAGCAACAACAACAACCCTAAATAAAACAACAACAACAACAACAACCCTAAATAAAACAACAACAACAACAACCCTAAATAACAACAACAACAACCCCAAATAACAACAACAACAACAACGCTAAACAACCACAATAGCAACAACCCTAAATAACAACAACAACAACAACAAACCTAAACAACAACAACAACAACATCAACAACAACCCCAAATAACAACAACAACAGCAACAACAATAAACTTAAAAAAAACTACAACAACAACAACCCTAAACAACAAAAACAACAACAACATCAACAACAACAACAACAACCCTAAATAACAACAACAACTACAACAACCCTAAACAACAACAACAAGAACAACAACCCTAAACAACAACAACAAGAACAACAACCCTAAACAACAACAACAACAACCCTAAATAACAATAACAACAACAACAATAAAAAAACCTTTCCCTAAACCATAAACCCTAAACAAGTTGCAACAATAACAACAACAACAAAATCCACACTAAATAACAACAACAACAACAACAACCCTAAACAACAACAACAACAATAACAACAACCCTAAATAACAACAACAACAGCAACAACAATAACCCTAAATAAAACAACAACAACAACAACAACCTTAAATAACAACAACAACAGCAACAACAACAACAACCACCTAAATAACAACAACAACAACAACCCTAAATAAGAACAACAACAATAACCCTAAACAAGAACAACAATAACAACCCTAAATAACAACAACAACAGCAACAACAACAACCCTAAATAACAACAACAACAATAACAACAAAAACAACAACCCTAAATAACAACAACAACAGCAACAACAATAACCCTAAATAAAACAGCAACAACAACAACAACCCTAAATAACAACAACAACAACAACAACAACAACTACCCTAAATAAAACAACAACAACAACAACCCTAAATAAGAACAACAACAACCCCAAATAACAACAACAACAACAACGCTAAACAACCACAATAGCAACAACCGTAAATAACAACGACAACAACAACAACCCTAAACAACAACAACAACATCAACAACAACCCTAAATAAGAACAACAACAACAACAACAACAACCTTAAATAACAACAACAACAGCAATAACAACAACCCTAAACAACAACAACAAAAACAAAAACAACAACCCTTAATTACAACAACAACAACAACTCTAAATAACAACTATAACAAAAACAACAGGAACAACAACAACAACAACCTAAATAACAACAACAAGAACAACAACCCCTAAACAACAACAACAATAACAACAATAACAACAACAACACTAAATAATCAAAAGAACAACAAGCACAACGACAACAACAACAACAACTCTAAACATAAACAACAACAACCCTAAACAACAACAACAACAACAACAAGAACCCTAAATAACAATAACAACAACAACAATAAAAAAACCTTTCCCTGAACCATAAACCCTAAAGAAGTTGCAACAATAACAACAACAACAACAACCACCCTAAATAACAGCAACAACAACAACCCTAAACAACAACAACAACAATAACAACAAAAACAACAACCCTAAATAACAACAACAACAGCAACAACAATAACCCTAAATAAAACAGCAACAACAACAACAACCCTAAATAAAACAACAACAACAACAACCCTAAACAACAACAACAACAACCCCAAATAACAACAACAACAACAACGCTAAACAACCACAATAGCAACAACCGTAAATAACAACAACAACAACAAAAACAAACCTAAACAACAACAACAACAACATCAACAACAACCCCAAATAACAACAACAACAGCAACAACAATAAACTTAAAAAAAACTACAACAACAACAACCCTAAACAACAAAAACAACAACAACATCAACAACAACAACAACAACCCTAAATAACAACAACAACAGCAACAACAATAACCCTAAATAAAACAACAACAACAACAACAACCTTAAATAACAACAACAACAGCAACAACAACAACAACCACCTAAATAACAAAAACAACAACAACCCTAAATAAGAACAACAACAATAACCCTAAACAAGAACAACAATAACAACCCTAAATAACAACAACAACAGCAACAACAACAACCCTAAATAACAACAACAACAATAACAACAAAAACAACAACCCTAAATAACAACAACAACAGCAACAACAATAACCCTAAATAAAACAGCAACAACAACAACAACCCAAAATAACAACAACAACAACAACAACAACAACTACCCTAAATAAAACAACAACAACAACAACCCTAAATAAGAACAACAACAACCCCAAATAACAACAACAACAACAACGCTAAACAACCACAATAGGAACAACCGTAAATAACAACGACAACAACAACAACCCTAAACAACAACAACAACAACAACATCAACAACAACCCTAAATAAGAACAACAACAACAACAACAACAACCTTAAATAACAACAACAACAGCAATAACAACAACCCTAAACAACAACAACAAAAACAAAAACAACAACCCTTAATTACAACAACAACAACAACTCTAAATAACAACTATAACAAAAACAACAGGAACAACAACAACAACAACAACCCTAAATAACAACAACAAGAACAACAACCCCTAAACAACAACAACAATAACAACAATAACAACAACAACACTAAATAATCAAAAGAACAACAA
>OX359289.1:50250103-50670103 GCA_947179395.2 Pulicaria dysenterica | reverse complement strand
ACAACAACAACCACCTAAATAACAACAACAACAACAACCTTAACAACAACAATAACCCTAAACAAGAACAACAACAACAACCGTAAATAACAACAACAACAGCAACAACAACAACCCTAAATAACAACAACAACAATAACAACAAAAACAACAACCCTAAATAACAACAACAACAGCAACAACAATAACCCTAAATAAAACAACAACAACAACAACCCTAAATAACAACGACAACAACAACAACAACAACTACCCTAAATAAAACAACAACAACAACAACCCTAAATAAGAACAACAACAACCCCAAATAACAACAACAACAACAACGCTAAACAACCACAATGGCAACAACCGTAAATAACAACGACAACAGCAACAACCCTAAACAACAACAACAACAACAACAACATCAACAACAACCCTAAATAACAACAACAACAACAAAAACAACCTTAAATAACAACAACAACAGCAATAACAACAACCCTAAACAACAACAACAAAAACAAAAACAACAACCCTTAATTACAACAACAACAACAACTCTAAATAACAACTATAACAAAAACAACAGGAACAACAACAACAACAACAACCCTAAATAACAACAACAAGAACAACAACCCCTAAACAACAACAACAATAACAACAATAACAACAACAACACTAAATAATCAAAAGAACAACAAGCACAACAACAACAACAACAACTCTAAACATAAACAACAACAACAACAACAACAAGCCTAAACAACAACAACAAGAACCCTAAATAACAATAACAACAACAACAATAAAAAAACCTTTCCCTAAACCATAAACCCTAAAGAAGTTGCAACAATAACAACAACAACAACAACCACCCTAAATAACAGCAACAACAACAACCCTAAACAACAACAACAACAATAAGTAACAATTACAACAACAACAACAACCCTAAATAACAACAAGAACAACAAGCACAGCAACAACAACAAGAACAACAACAACAACAATAACAACAACAACCCTAAACAACAAGAACAACAACCCTAAACAACAACAACAACAACAACAAGAACCTTAAATAACAATAACAACAACAACAACAATAAAAAAACCTTTCCCTAAACCCTGAACCCTAAACAAGTTGCAACAATAACAACAACAACAACAACCACCCTAAATAACAACAACAACAACAACAACCCTAAATACAACAACAACAACAACAACAACCTTAAATAACAACAACAACAACCCTAAATAACAATAACAACAACAACCACCCTTAATTACAACAACAACAGAAACAACAACCCTAAATAACAACAACAAGAACAACAACAATAACCCTAAACAACAACAACAACAACAACAACATGAACCCTAAATAACAATAACTACAACAAGAACAACAACCCTAAACAACAACAACAACAACAACAACCCTAAACAACAACAACAATACTAAATAACAATAACAACAACAACAACAATAATAAAACCTTTCCCTAAACCCTGAACCCAAAACAAGTTGCAACAATAACAACAACAACAACAACCACCCTAAATAACAACAACAACAATAAACAACAACAACAACAACAACAACAACATCAACAACAACAACAACCCTACACAACAAAAACAACAACAACATAAACAACAACAGAAACAACAACCTAACAAGAACAAGAACAACAACAACAACCCTACATAACAACAAGAACAACAATAACAATCCTAAACAAGAATAACAATAACAACAACAACCCTAAGTAACAATTACAACAACAACAACAACCCTAAATAACAACAAGAACAACAAGCACAGCAACAACAACAAGAACAACAACAACAACAATAACAACAACAACCCTAAACTACAAGAACAACAACCCTAAACAACAACAACAACAACAACAAGAACCTTAAATAACAATAACAACAACAACAACAATAACAAAATCTTTCCCTAAACCCTGAACCTTAAACAAGTTGCAACAATAACAACAACAACAACAACCACCCTAAATAACAACAACAACAACAACAACCCTAAAAAACAACAAAAAAAACAACAACCCTAAATACAACAACAACAACAACAACCTTAAATAACAACAACAACAACAACCCTAAATAACAACAACAACAACAACCAACCTTAATTACAAGAACAACAACAATAACCCTAAATAACAACAAGAACTAAAACAGTAGGAACAACAACAACAACAACCCCAAATAACAACAACAAGAACAACAACCCTAAACAACAACAACAACAACAACAACAATAATAAAACCTTTCCTACCTTGAACCCTAAACAAGTTACAACAATAACAACAACAATAACAACAACCACCCTAAACAACAACAACAACAACAACATCAACAACCCTAAATAACAACAACAACAGCAATAACATCAACAACCCTAAATAACAACAACAACAGCAACAACAATAACCCTAAATAAAACAACAACAACAACAACCCTAAACAACAAAAACAACAACAACATCAACAACAACAGAAACAAAAACCCTAAATAACAACAAGAATAAAAACAACAGGAACAACAACAACAACAACCCCAAATAACAATAACAAGAACAACAACCCTAAACAACAACAACAACAACAACAACACTAAACAACAACAACAATACTAAAACAAGTTGCAACAATAACAACAACAACAACAACCACCCTAAATAACAATAACAACAATAAACAACAACAACAACAACAACAACATCAACAACAACAACAACCCTAAACAACAAAAACAACAACAACATAAACAACAACAGAAACAACAACCCTAAATAACAAGAACAAGAACAACAACAACAACCCTACATAACAACAAGAACAACAATAACAATCCTAAACAAGAATAACAATAACAACAACAACCTTAAGTAACAATTACAACAACAACAACAACCCTAAATAACAACAAGAACAACAAGCACAGCAACAACAACAAGAACAACAACAACAACAATAACAACAACAACCCTAAACAACAAGAACAACAACCCTAAACAACAACAACAACAACAACAAGAACCTTAAATAACAATAACAACAACAACAACAATAACAAAACCTTTCCCTAAACCCTGAACCCTAAACAAGTTGCAACAATAACAACAACAACAACAACCACCCTAAATAACAACAACAACAACAACAACCCTAAAAAACAACAACAACAACAACAACCCTAAATACAACAACAACAACAACAACAACCTTAAATAACAACAACAACAACCCTAAATAACAATAACAACAACAACCACCCTTAATTACAACAACAACAGAAACAACAACCCTAAATAACAATAACAAGAACAACAACAATAACCCTAAACAACAACAACAACAACAACAACAAGAACCCTAAATAACAATAACTACAACAAGAACAACAACCCTAAACAACAACAACAACAACAACAACAACCCTAAACAACAACAACAATACTAAATAACAATAACAACAACAACAAGAACAATAATAAAACCTTTCCCTAAACCCTGAACCCAAAACAAGTTGCAACAATAACAACAACAACAACAACCACCCTAAATAACAACAACAACAATAAACAACAACAACAACAACAACAACAACAACATCAACAACAACAACAACCCTACACAACAAAAACAACAACAACATAAACAACAACAGAAACAACAACCCTAAATAACAAGAACAAGAACAACAACAACAACCCTACATAACAACAAGAACAACAATAACAATCCTAAACAAGAATAACAATAACAACAACAACCCTAAGTAACAATTACAACAACAACAACAACCCTAAATAACAACAAGAACAACAAGCACAGCAACAACAACAAGAACAACAACAACAACAATAACAACAACAACCCTAAACTACAAGAACAACAACCCTAAACAACAACAACAACAACAACAACAAGAACCTTAAATAACAATAACAACAACAACAACAATAACAAAATCTTTCCCTAAACCCTGAACCCTAAACAAGTTGCAACAATAACAACAACAACAACAACCACCCTAAATAACAATAACAACAACAACAACCCTAAAAAACAACAAAAAAAAACAACAACCCTTAATACAACAACAACAACAACAACAACCTTAAATAACAACAACAACAACAACCCTAAATAACAACAACAACAACAACCAACCTTAATTACAAGAACAACAACAATAACCCTAAATAACAACAAGAACTAAAACAGTAGGAACAACAACAACAACAACCCCAAATAACAACAACAAGAACAACAACCCTAAACAACAACAACAACAACAACAACAATAATAAAACCTTTCCTACCTTGAACCCTAAACAAGTTACAACAATAACAACAACAATAACAACAACCACCCTAAACAACAACAACAACAACAACATCAACAACCCTAAATAACAACAACAACAGCAATAACATCAACAACCCTAAATAACAACAACAACAGCAACAACAATAACCCTAAATAAAACAACAACAACAACAACCCTAAACAACAAAAACAACAACAACATCAACAACAACAGAAACAAAAACCCTAAATAACAAGAACAACAACAACAACAACAACCCTACATAACAACAAGAACAACAATAACAATCCTAAACAAGAATAACAATACAACAACAACCCTAAGTAACAATTACAACAACAACAACAACCCGAAATAACAACAACAAGAACAACAAGCACAACAACAACAACAACAACAACCCTATACAACAATAACATCAATCCTAAACAACAACAATAACAACAAGAACCCTAAATAACAATAACAACAACAACAACAATAACAAAACCTTTCCCTAAATCCTGACCCCTAAACAAGTTGCAACAATAACAACAACCACAACAACCACCCTAAATAACAACACAACAACAACAACAACCCTAAATAACAACAACAACAACAACCCTAAATAACAACAACAACAACAACAACCCTTAATTACAACAACAACAGAAACAACGACCCTAATACCAACAACAACAACAACAACAAGAACCCTAAATAACAATAACTACAACAAGAACAACAACCCTAAACAGCAACAACAACAACAACAACCCTAAACAACAACAACAATACTAAATAACAATAACAACAACAACAACAATAATAAAACCTTTCCCTAAACCCTGAACCCAAAACAAGTTGCAACAATAACAACAACAACAACAACCACCCTAAATAACAACAACAACAATAAACAACAACAACAACAACAACAACAACATCAACAACAACAACAACCCTACACAACAAAAACAACAACAACATAAACAACAACAGAAACAACAACCTAACAAGAACAAGAACAACAACAACAACCCTACATAACAACAAGAACAACAATAACAATCCTAAACAAGAATAACAATAACAACAACAACCCTAAGTAACAATTACAACAACAACAACAACCCTAAATAACAACAAGAACAACAAGCACAGCAACAACAACAAGAACAACAACAACAACAATAACAACAACAACCCTAAACTACAAGAACAACAACCCTAAACAACAACAACAACAACAACAAGAACCTTAAATAACAATAACAACAACAACAACAATAACAAAATCTTTCCCTAAACCCTGAACCCTAAACAAGTTGCAACAATAACAACAACAACAACAACCACCCTAAATAACAACAACAACAACAACAACCCTAAAAAACAACAAAAAAAACAACAACCCTAAATACAACAACAACAACAACAACAACCTTAAATAACAACAACAACAACAACCCTAAATAACAACAACAACAACAACCAACCTTAATTAGAACAACAACAATAACCCTAAATAACAACAAGAACTAAAACAGTAGGAACAACAACAACAACAACCCCAAATAACAACAACAAGAACAACAACCCTAAACAACAACAACAACAACAACAACAATAATAAAACCTTTCCTACCTTGAACCCTAAACAAGTTACAACAATAACAACAACAATAACAACAACCACCCTAAACAACAACAACAACAACAACATCAACAACCCTAAATAACAACAACAACAGTAATAACATCAACAACCCTAAATAACAACAACAACAGCAACAACAATAACCCTAAATAAAACAACAACAACAACAACCCTAAACAACAAAAACAACAACAACATCAACAACAACAGAAACAAAAACCCTAAATAACAAGAACAACAACAACAACAACAACCCTACATAACAACAACAACAACAATAACAATCCTAAACAAGAATAACAATACAACAACAACCCTAAGTAACAATTACAACAACAACAACAACCCGAAATAACAACAACAAGAACAACAAGCACAACAACAACAACAACCCTATACAACAATAACATCAATCCTAAACAACAACAATAACAACAAGAACCCTAAATAACAATAACAACAACAACAACAATAACAAAACCTTTCCCTAAATCCTGACCCCTAAACAAGTTGCAACAATAACAACAACCACAACAACCACCCTAAATAACAACACAACAACAACAACAACCCTAAATAACAACAACAACAACAACCCTAAATAACAACAACAACAACAACAACCCTTAATTACAACAACAACAGAAACAACGACCCTAATACCAACAACAACAACAACAACAAGAACCCTAAATAACAATAACTACAACAAGAACAACAACCCTAAACAACAACAACAACAACAACAACCCTAAACAACAACAACAATACTAAATAACAATAACAACAACAACAACAATAATAAAACCTTTCCCTAAACCCTGAACCCAAAACAAGTTGCAACAATAACAACAACAACAACAACCACCCTAAATAACAACAACAACAATAAACAACAACAACAACAACAACAACAACATCAACAACAACAACAACCCTACACAACAAAAACAACAACAACATAAACAACAACAGAAACAACAACCTAACAAGAACAAGAACAACAACAACAACCCTACATAACAACAAGAACAACAATAACAATCCTAAACAAGAATAACAATAACAACAACAACCCTAAGTAACAATTACAACAACAACAACAACCCTAAATAACAACAAGAACAACAAGCACAGCAACAACAACAAGAACAACAACAACAACAATAACAACAACAACCCTAAACTACAAGAACAACAACCCTAAACAACAACAACAACAACAACAAGAACCTTAAATAACAATAACAACAACAACAACAATAACAAAATCTTTCCCTAAACCCTGAACCCTAAACAAGTTGCAACAATAACAACAACAACAACAACCACCCTAAATAACAACAACAACAACAACAACCCTAAAAAACAACAAAAAAAACAACAACCCTAAATACAACAACAACAACAACAACAACCTTAAATAACAACAACAACAACAACCCTAAATAACAACAACAACAACAACCAACCTTAATTAGAACAACAACAATAACCCTAAATAACAACAAGAACTAAAACAGTAGGAACAACAACAACAACAACCCCAAATAACAACAACAAGAACAACAACCCTAAACAACAACAACAACAACAACAACAATAATAAAACCTTTCCTACCTTGAACCCTAAACAAGTTACAACAATAACAACAACAATAACAACAACCACCCTAAACAACAACAACAACAACAACATCAACAACCCTAAATAACAACAACAACAGTAATAACATCAACAACCCTAAATAACAACAACAACAGCAACAACAATAACCCTAAATAAAACAACAACAACAACAACCCTAAACAACAAAAACAACAACAACATCAACAACAACAGAAACAAAAACCCTAAATAACAACAAGAACAAAAACAACAGGAACAACAACAACAACAACCCCAAATAACAATAACAAGAACAACAACCCTAAACAACAACAACAACAACAACAACACTAAACAACAACAACAATACTAAAACAAGTTGCAACAATAACAACAACAACAACAACCACCCTAAATAACAATAACAACAATAAACAACAACAACAACAACAACAACATCAACAACAACAACAACCCTAAACAACAAAAACAACAACAACATAAACAACAACAGAAACAACAACCCTAAATAACAAGAACAAGAACAACAACAACAACCCTACATAACAACAAGAACAACAATAACAATCCTAAACAAGAATAACAATAACAACAACAACCTTAAGTAACAATTACAACAACAACAACAACCCTAAATAACAACAAGAACAACAAGCACAGCAACAACAACAAGAACAACAAGAACAACAATAACAACAACAACCCTAAACAACAACAACCCTAAACAACAACAACCCTAAACAACAAGAACAACAACCCTAAACAACAACAACAACAACAACAAGAACCTTAAATAACAATAACAACAACAACAACAATAACAAAACCTTTCCCTAAACCCTGAACCCTAAACAAGTTGCAACAATAACAACAACAACAACCACCCTAAATAACAACAACAACAACAACAACCCTAAAAAACAACAACAACAACAACAACCCTAAATACAACAACAACAACAACAACAACCTTAAATAACAACAACAACAACCCTAAATAACAATAACAACAACAACCACCCTTAATTACAACAACAACAGAAACAACAACCCTAAATAACAACAACAAGAACAACAACAATAACCCTAAACAACAACAACAACAACAACAACAAGAACCCTAAATAACAATAACTACAACAAGAACAACAACCCTAAACAACAACAACAACAACAACAACAACCCTAAACAACAACAACAATACTAAATAACAATAACAACAACAACAAGAACAATAATAAAACCTTTCCCTAAACCCTGAACCCAAAACAAGTTGCAACAATAACAACAACAACAACAACCACCCTAAATAACAACAACAACAATAAACAACAATAACAACAACAACAACAACAACAACAACAACAACAACAACCCTACACAACAAAAACAACAACAACATAAACAACAACAGAAACAACAACCCTAAATAACAAGAACAAGAACAACAACAACAACCCTACATAACAACAAGAACAACAATAACAATCCTAAACAAGAATAACAATAACAACAACAACCCTAAGTAACAATTACAACAACAACAACAACCCTAAATAACAACAAGAACAACAAGCACAGCAACAACAACAAGAACAACAACAACAACAATAACAACAACAACCCTAAACTACAAGAACAACAACCCTAAACAACAACAACAACAACAACAAGAACCTTAAATAACAATAACAACAACAACAACAATAACAAAATCTTTCCCTAAACCCTGAACCCTAAACAAGTTGCAACAATAACAACAACAACAACAACCACCCTAAATAACAATAACAACAACAACAACCCTAAAAAACAACAAAAAAAACAACAACCCTTAATACAACAACAACAACAACAACAACCTTAAATAACAACAACAACAACAACCAACCTTAATTACAAGAACAACAACAATAACCCTAAATAACAACAAGAACTAACACAGTAGGAACAACAACAACAACAACCCCAAATAACAACAACAAGAACAACAACCCTAAACAACAACAACAACAACAACAACAATAATAAAACCTTTCCTACCTTGAACCCTAAACAAGTTACAACAATAACAACAACAATAACAACAACCACCCTAAACAACAACAACAACAACAACATCAACAACCCTAAATAACAACAACAACAGCAATAACATCAACAACCCTAAATAACAACAACAACAGCAACAACAATAACCCTAAATAAAACAACAACAACAACAACCCTAAACAACAAAAACAACAACAACATCAACAACAACAGAAACAAAAACCCTAAATAACAACAACAACAACAACAACAACAACCCTACATAACAACAAGAACAACAATAACAATCCTAAACAAGAATAACAATACAACAACAACCCTAAGTAACAATTACAACAACAACAACAACCCGAAATAACAACAACAAGAACAACAAGCACAACAACAACAACAACCCTATACAACAATAACATCAATCCTAAACAACAACAATAACAACAAGAACCCTAAATAACAATAACAACAACAACAACAATAACAAAACCTTTCCCTAAATCCTGACCCCTAAACAAGTTGCAACAATAACAACAACCACAACAACCACCCTAAATAACAACACAACAACAACAACAACCCTAAATAACAACAACAACAACAACCCTAAATAACAACAACAACAACAACAACCCTTAATTACAACAACAACAGAAACAACGACCCTAATACCAACAACAACAACAACAACAACCTTAAATAACAACAAGAACATCAATAATAACTCTAAATAACAACAACAAGAACAACAACAAAAACCCTAAATAACAACAAGAACAACAATAATAACCCTAAATAACAACAAGAAAAAAAACAACAGGAACAACAACAACCCCAAATAACAACAACAACAACAACAACCCTTAATTACAACAACAACAGAAACAACAACCCTAAATAACAAGAACAAGAACAAGAACAACAATAACAATCCTAAATAAGAATAACAATCACAACAACAACCCTAAGTAACAATTACAACAAGAACAACAACCCTAAATAAGAACAAGAACAACAAGCACAGCAACAACAACAAGAACAACAACAACAACAATAACAACAACAACCCTAAACAACAAGAACAACAACCCTAAACAACAACAACAACAACAACAAGAACCTTAAATAACAATAACAACAACAACAACCATAACAAAACCTTTCCCTAAACCCTGAACCCTAAACAAGTTGCAACAATAACAACAACAACAACAACCACCCTAAATAACAACAACAACAACAACAACCCTAAAAAACAACAACAACAACAACAACCCTAAATACAACAACAACAACAACAACCTTAAATAACAACAACAACCCTAAATAACAACAACAACAACCACCCTTAATTACAACAACAACAGAAACAACAACCCTAAATAACAACAACAAGAACAACAACAATAAACCTAAATAACAACAATAACAACAATAACAACCCTAAATAACAACATGAACTAAAACAGTAGGAACAACAACCACAACAACCCCAAATAACAACAACAAGAACAACAACCCTAAACAACAACAACAACAACAACAATAATAATAAAACATTTCCCTAAACCCTGAACCCTAAACAAGTTACAACTATAACAACAACAACAACAACAACCACCCTAAACAACAACAACAACAACATCAACAACCCTAAATAACAACAACAACAGCAACAGCATCAACAACCCAAAATAACAACAACAACAGCAACAACATCAACAACCTTAAATAACAACAACAACAATAACCCTAAATAAAACAACAACAACAACAACCCTAAACAACAAAAACAACAACAACATCAACAACAACAGAAACAACAACCCTAAATAACAAGAACAAGATCAACAACAACAACCCTACATAACAACAAGAACAACAATAACAATCCTAAACAAGAATAACAATACAAAAACAACCCTAAGTAACAATTACAACAACAACAACAACCCTAAATAACAACAAGAACAACAAGCACAGCAACAACAACAAGAACAACAACAACAACAATAACAACAACAACCCTAAACAACAAGAACAACAACCCTAAACAACAACAACAACAACAACAAGAACCTTAAATAACAATAACAACAACAACAACAATAACAAAACCTTTCCCTAAACCCTCAACCCTAAACAAGTTGCAACAATAACAACAACAACAACAACCACCCAAAATAACAACAACAACAACAACCCTAAATAACAACAACAACAACAACAACAACAACAACCTTAAATAACAACAACAACAGCAACAACAACAACCTTAAATAACAACAACAACAACAACAACCTTAAATAACAACAACAACAGCAACAACAACAACCTTAAATAACAACAACAACAACAACCTTAAAAAACAACAACAACAACAACAACAATAACAACAACAACCACCCTTAATTACAACAACAACAGAAACAACAACCCTAAATAACAACAACAAGAACAACAACAATAACCCTAAATAACAACAAGAACAACAATAACAACCCTAAATAACAACAAGAACAAAAACAACAGGAACAACAACAACAACAACCCCAAATAACAATAACAAGAACAACAACCCTAAACAACAACAACAACAACAACAACACTAAACAACAACAACAATACTAAAGCAAGTTGCAACAATAACAACAACAACAACAACCACCCTAAATAACAATAACAACAATAAACAACAACAACAACAACAACAACATCAACAACAACAACAACCCTAAACAACAAAAACAACAACAACATAAACAACAACAGAAACAACAACCCTAAATAACAAGAACAAAACAACAACAACAACCCTACATAACAACAAGAACAACAATAACAATCCTAAACAAGAATAACAATAACAACAACAACCTTAAGTAACAATTACAACAACAACAACAACCCTAAATAACAACAAGAACCACAAGCACAACAACAACAACAAGAACAACAACAACAACAATAACAACAACAACCCTAAACAACAACAACCCTAAACAACAAGAACAACAACCCTAAACAACAACAACAACAACAACAAGAACCTTAAATAACAATAACAACAACAATAACAATAACAAAACCTTTCCCTAAACCCTGAACCCTAAACAAGTTGCAACAATAACAACAACAACAACAACCACCCTAAATAACAACAACAACAACAACAACCCTAAAAAACAACAACAACAACAACAACAACAACAACCCTAAATACAACAACAACAACAACAACAACCTTAAATAACAACAACAACAACCCTAAATAACAATAAGAACAACAACCACCCTTAATTACAACAACAACAGAAACAACAACCCTAAATAACAACAACAATAACCCTAAACAACAACAACAACAACAACAACAACAACAAGAACCCTAAATAACAATAACTACAACAAGAACAACAACCCTAAACAACAACAACAACAACAACAACCCTAAACAACAACAACAATACTAAATAACAATAACAACAACAACAAGAACAATAATAAAACCTTTCCCTAAACCCTGAACCCAAAACAAGTTGCAACAATAACAACAACAACAACAACCACCCTAAATAACAACAACAACAATAAACAACAACAACAACAACAACAACAACAACATCAACAACAACAACAACCCTACACAACAAAAACAACAACAACATAAACAACAACAGAAACAACAACCCTAAATAACAAGAACAAGAACAACAACAACAACCCTACATAACAACAAGAACAACAATAACAATCCTAAACAAGAATAACAATTACAACAACAACCCTAAGTAACAATTACAACAACAACAACAACCCTAAATAACAACAAGAACAACAAGCACAGCAACAACAACAAGAACAACAACAACAACAATAACAACAACAACCCTAAACTACAAGAACAGCAACCCTAAACAACAACAACAACAACAACAAGAACCTTAAATAACAATAACAACAACAACAACAATAACAAAATCTTTCCCTAAACCCTGAACCCTAAACAAGTTGCAACAATAACAACAACAACAACAACCACCCTAAATAACAATAACAACAACAACAACCCTAAAAAACAACAAAAAAAACAACAACCCTTAATACAACAACAACAACAACAACCTTAAATAACAACAACAACAACAACCCTAAATAACAACAACAACAACAACCAACCTTAATTACAAGAACAACAACAATAACCCTAAATAACAACAAGAACTAAAACAGTAGGAACAACAACAACAACAACCCCAAATAACAACAACAAGAACAACAACCCTAAACAACAACAACAACAACAACAACAACAACAATAATAAAACCTTTCCTACCTTGAACCCTAAACAAGTTACAACAATAACAACAACAATAACAACAACCACCCTAAACAACAACAACAACAACAACATCAACAACCCTAAATAACAACAACAACAGCAATAACATCAACAACCCTAAATAACAACAACAACAGCAACAACAATAACCCTAAATAAAACAACAACAACAACAACCCTAAACAACAAAAACAACAACAACATCAATAACAACAGAAACAAAAACCCTAAATAACAAGAACAAGAACAACAACAACAACCCTACATAACAACAAGAACAACAATAACAATCCTAAACAAGAATAACAATACAACAACAACCCTAAGTAACAATTACAACAACAACAACAACCCGAAATAACAACAACAAGAACAACAAGCACAACAACAACAACAACCCTATACAACAATAACATCAATCCTAAACAACAACAATAACAACAAGAACCCTAAATAACAATAACAACAACAACAACAATAACAAAACCTTTCCCTAAATCCTGACCCCTAAACAAGTTGCAACAATAACAACAACCACAACAACCACCCTAAATAACAACAACAACAACAACAATAACCCTAAATAACAACAACAACAACAACAACCCTTAATTACAACAACAACAGAAACAACGACCCTAATACCAACAACAACAACAACAACAACAACCTTAAATAACAACAAGAACATCAATAATAACTCTAAATAACAACAACAAGAACAACAACAAAAACCCTAAATAACAACAAGAACAACAATAATAACCCTAAATAACAACAAGAAAAAAAACAACAGGAACAACAACAACCCCAAATAACAACAACAACAACAACAACCCTTAATTACAACAACAACAGAAACAACAACCCTAAATAACAAGAACAAGAACAAGAACAGCAATAACAATCCTAAATAAGAATAACAATCACAACAACAACCCTAAGTAACAATTACAACAAGAACAACAACCCTAAATAAGAACAAGAACAACAAGCACAGCAACAACAACAAGAACAACAACAACAACAATAACAACAACAACCCTAAACAACAAGAACAACAACCCTAAACAACAACAACAACAACAACAAGAACCTTAAATAACAATAACAACAACAACAACCATAACAAAACCTTTCCCTAAACCCTGAACCCTAAACAAGTTGCAACAATAACAACAACAACAACAACCACCCTAAATAACAACAACAACAACAACAACCCTAAAAAACAACAACAACAACAACAACCCTAAATACAACAACAACAACAACAACAACCTTAAATAACAACAACAACAACCCTAAATAACAACAACAACAACCACCCTTAATTACAACAACAACAGAAACAACAACCCTAAATAACAACAACAAGAACAACAACAATAAACCTAAATAACAACAATAACAACAATAACAACCCTAAATAACAACATGAACTAAAACAGTAGGAACAACAACCACAACAACCCCAAATAACAACAACAAGAACAACAACCCTAAACAACAACAACAACAACAACAATAATAATAAAACATTTCCCTAAACCCTGAACCCTAAACAAGTTACAACTATAACAACAACAACAACAACAACCACCCTAAACAACAACAACAACAACATCAACAACCCTAAATAACAACAACAACAACAACAGCAACAGCATCAACAACCCAAAATAACAACAACAACAGCAACAACATCAACAACCTTAAATAACAACAACAACAATAACCCTAAATAAAACAACAACAACAACAACCCTAAACAACAAAAACAACAACAACATCAACAACAACAGAAACAACAACCCTAAATAACAAGAACAAGAACAACAACAACAACCCTACATAACAACAAGAACAACAATAACAATCCTAAACAAGAATAACAATACAACAACAACCCTAAGTAACAATTACAACAACAACAACAACCCTAAATAACAACAAGAACAACAAGCACAGCAACAACAACAAGAACAACAACAACAACAATAACAACAACAACCCTAAACAACAAGAACAACAACCCTAAACAACAACAACAACAACAACAAGAACCTTAAATAACAATAACAACAACAACAACAATAACAAAACCTTTCCCTAAACCCTCAACCCTAAACAAGTTGCAACAATAACAACAACAACAACAACCACCCAAAATAACAACAACAACAACAACCCTAAATAACAACAACAACAACAACAACAACAACAACAACCTTAAATAACAACAACAACAGCAACAACAACAACCTTAAATAACAACAACAACAACAACAACCTTAAATAACAACAACAACAGCAACAACAACAACCTTAAATAACAACAACAACAACAACCTTAAAAAACAACAACAACAACAACGACAACAACAACAACAACCACCCTTAATTACAACAACAACAGAAACAACAACCCTAAATAACAACAACAAGAACAACAACAATAACCCTAAATAACAACAAGAACAACAATAACAACCCTAAATAACAACAAGAACAACAACAACAGGAACAACAACAACAACAACCCCAAATAACAATAACAAGAACAACAACCCTAAACAACAACAACAACAACAACAACACTAAACAACAACAACAATACTAAAACAAGTTGCAACAATAACAACAACAACAACAACCACCCTAAATAACAATAACAACAATAAACAACAACAACAACAACAACAACATCAACAACAACAACAACCCTAAACAACAAAAACAACAACAACATAAACAACAACAGAAACAACAACCCTAAATAACAAGAACAAAACAACAACAACAACCCTACATAACAACAAGAACAACAATAACAATCCTAAACAAGAATAACAATAACAACAACAACCTTAAGTAACAATTACAACAACAACAACAACCCTAAATAACAACAAGAACAACAAGCACAGCAACAACAACAAGAACAACAACAACAACAATAACAACAACAACCCTAAACAACAACAACCCTAAACAACAAGAACAACAACCCTAAACAACAACAACAACAACAACAAGAACCTTAAATAACAATAACAACAACAACAACAATAACAAAACCTTTCCCTAAACCCTGAACCCTAAACAAGTTGCAACAATAACAACAACAACAACAACCACCCTAAATAACAACAACAACAACAACAACCCTAAAAAACAACAACAACAACAACAACAACAACAACCCTAAATACAACAACAACAACAACAACAACCTTAAATAACAACAACAACAACCCTAAATAACAATAACAACAACAACCACCCTTAATTACAACAACAACAGAAACAACAACCCTAAATAACAACAACAATAACCCTAAACAACAACAACAACAACAACAACAACAAGAACCCTAAATAACAATAACTACAACAAGAACAACAACCCTAAACAACAACAACAACAACAACCCTAAACAACAACAACAATACTAAATAACAATAACAACAACAACAAGAACAATAATAAAACCTTTCCCTAAACCCTGAACCCAAAACAAGTTGCAACAATAACAACAACAACAACAACCACCCTAAATAACAACAACAACAATAAACAACAACAACAACAACAACAACAACAACAACAACATCAACAACAACAACAACCCTACACAACAAAAACAACAACAACATAAACAACAACAGAAACAACAACCCTAAATAACAAGAACAAGAACAACAACAACAACCCTACATAACAACAAGAACAACAATAACAATCCTAAACAAGAATAACAATAACAACAACAACCCTAAGTAACAATTACAACAACAACAACAACCCTAAATAACAACAAGAACAACAAGCACAGCAACAACAACAAGAACAACAACAACAACAATAACAACAACAACCCTAAACTACAAGAACAACAACCCTAAACAACAACAACAACAACAACAAGAACCTTAAATAACAATAACAACAACAACAACAATAACAAAATCTTTCCCTAAACCCTGAACCCTAAACAAGTTGCAACAATAACAACAACAACAACAACCACCCTAAATAACAATAACAACAACAATAACCCTAAAAAACAACAAAAAAAACAACAACCCTTAATACAACAACAACAACAACAACAACAACCTTAAATAACAACAACAACAACAACCCTAAATAACAACAACAACAACAACCAACCTTAATTACAAGAACAACAACAATAACCCTAAATAACAACAAGAACTAAAACAGTAGGAACAACAACAACAACAACCCCAAATAACAACAACAAGAACAACAACCCTAAACAACAACAACAACAACAACAACAACAACAATAATAAAACCTTTCCTACCTTGAACCCTAAACAAGTTACAACAATAACAACAACAATAACAACAACCACCCTAAACAACAACAACAACAACAACATCAACAACCCTAAATAACAACAACAACAGCAATAACATCAACAACCCTAAATAACAACAACAACAGCAACAACAATAACCCTAAATAAAACAACAACAACAACAACCCTAAACAACAAAAACAACAACAACATCAACAACAACAGAAACAAAAACCCTAAATAACAAGAACAACAACAACAACAACAACCCTAAATAACAACAAGAACAACAATAACAATCCTAAACAAGAATAACAATACAACAACAACCCTAAGTAACAATTACAACAACAACAACAACCCGAAATAACAACAACAAGAACAACAAGCACAACAACAACAACAACCCTATACAACAATAACATCAATCCTAAACAACAACAATAACAACAAGAACCCTAAATAACAATAACAACAACAACAACAATAACAAAACCTTTCCCTAAATCCTGACCCCTAAACAAGTTGCAACAATAACAACAACCACAACAACCACCCTAAATAACAACAACAACAACAACAACAACCCTAAATAACAACAACAACAACAACCCTAAATAACAACAACAACAACAACAACAACAACCCTTAATTACAACAACAACAGAAACAACGACCCTAATACCAACAACAACAACAACAACAACAACCTTAAATAACAACAAGAACATCAATAATAACTCTAAATAACAACAACAAGAACAACAACAAAAACCCTAAATAACAACAAGAACAACAATAATAACCCTAAATAACAACAAGAAAAAAAACAACAGGAACAACAACAACCCCAAATAACAACAACAACAACAACAACCCTTAATTACAACAACAACAGAAACAACAACCCTAAATAACAAGAACAAGAACAAGAACAACAATAACAATCCTAAATAAGAATAACAATCACAACAACAACCCTAAATAAGAACAAGAACAACAAGCACAGCAACAACAACAAGAACAACAACAACAACAATAACAACAACAACCCTAAACAACAAGAACAACAACCCTAAACAACAACAACAACAACAACAAGAACCTTAAATAACAATAACAACAACAACAACCATAACAAAACCTTTCCCTAAACCCTGAACCCTAAACAAGTTGCAACAATAACAACAACAACAACAACCACCCTAAATAACAACAACAACAACAACAACCCTAAAAAACAACAACAACAACAACAACCCTAAATACAACAACAACAACAACAACCTTAAATAACAACAACAACAACCCTAAATAACAACAACAACAACCACCCTTAATTACAACAACAACAGAAACAACAACCCTAAATAACAAGAACAAGAACAACAACAACAACCCTACATAACAACAAGAACAACAATAACAATCCTAAACAAGAATAACAATACAACAACAACCCTAAGTAACAATTACAACAACAACAACAACCCTAAATAACAACAAGAACAACAAGCACAGCAACAACAACAAGAACAACAACAACAACAATAACAACAACAACCCTAAACAACAAGAACAACAACCCTAAACAACAACAACAACAACAACAAGAACCTTAAATAACAATAACAACAACAACAACAATAACAAAACCTTTCCCTAAACCCTCAACCCTAAACAAGTTGCAACAATAACAACAACAACAACAACCACCCAAAATAACAACAACAACAACAACCCTAAATAACAACAACAACAACAACAACAACAACAACAACAACCTTAAATAACAACAACAACAGCAACAACAACAACCTTAAATAACAACAACAACAACAACAACCTTAAATAACAACAACAACAGCAACAACAACAACCTTAAATAACAACAACAACAACAACCTTAAAAAACAACAACAACAACAACAACAACAACAACAACAACCACCCTTAATTACAACAACAACAGAAACAACAACCCTAAATAACAACAACAAGAACAACAACAATAACCCTAAATAACAACAAGAACAACAATAACAACCCTAAATAACAACAAGAACAAAAACAACAGGAACAACAACAACAACAACCCCAAATAACAATAACAAGAACAACAACCCTAAACAACAACAACAACAACAACAACACTAAACAACAACAACAATACTAAAACAAGTTGCAACAATAACAACAACAACAACAACCACCCTAAATAACAATAACAACAATAAACAACAACAACAACAACAACAACATCAACAACAACAACAACCCTAAACAACAAAAACAACAACAACAAAAACAACAACAGAAACAACAACCCTAAATAACAAGAACAAAACAACAACAACAACCCTACATAACAACAAGAACAACAATAACAATCCTAAACAAGAATAACAATAACAACAACAACCTTAAGTAACAATTACAACAACAACAACAACCCTAAATAACAACAAGAACAACAAGCACAGCAACAACAACAAGAACAACAACAACAACAATAACAACAACAACCCTAAACAACAACAACCCTAAACAACAAGAACAACAACCCTAAACAACAACAACAACAACAACAAGAACCTTAAATAACAATAACAACAACAACAACAATAACAAAACCTTTCCCTAAACCCTGAACCCTAAACAAGTTGCAACAATAACAACAACAACAACAACCACCCTAAATAACAACAACAACAACCCTAAAAAACAACAACAACAACAACAACAACAACAACCCTAAATACAACAACAACAACAACAACAACCTTAAATAACAACAACAACAACCCTAAATAACAATAACAACAACAACCACCCTTAATTACAACAACAACAGAAACAACAACCCTAAATAACAACAACAAGAACAACAACAATAACCCTAAACAACAACAACAACAACAACAACAAGAACCCTAAATAACAATAACTACAACAAGAACAACAACCCTAAACAACAACAACAACTACAACAACCCTAAACAACAACAACAATACTAAATAACAATAACAACAACAACAAGAACAATAATAAAACCTTTCCCTAAACCCTGAACCCAAAACAAGTTGCAACAATAACAACAACAACAACAACCACCCTAAATAACAACAACAACAATAAACAACAACAGAAACAACAACCCTAAATAACAAGAACAAGAACAACAACAACAACCCTACATAACAACAAGAACAACAATAACAATCCTAAACAAGAATAACAATAACAACAACAACCCTAAGTAACAATTACAACAACAACAACAACCCTAAATAACAACAAGAACAACAAGCACAGCAACAACAACAAGAACAACAACAACAACAATAACAACAACAACCCTAAACTACAAGAACAACAACCCTAAACAACAACAACAACAACAAGAACCTTAAATAACAATAACAACAACAACAACAATAACAAAATCTTTCCCTAAACAAGTTGCAACAATAACAACAACAACAACCACCCTAAATAACAATAACAACAACAACAACCCTAAAAAACAACAAAAAAAACAACAACCCTTAATACAACAACAACAACAACAACAACCTTAAATAACAACAACAACAACAACCCTAAATAACAACAACAACAACAACCAACCTTAATTACAAGAACAACAACAATAACCCTAAATAACAACAAGAACTAAAACAGTAGGAACAACAACAACAACAACCCCAAATAACAACAACAAGAACAACAACCCTAAACAACAACAACAACAACAACAACAATAATAAAACCTTTCCTACCTTGAACCCTAAACAAGTTACAACAATAACAACAACAATAACAACAACCACCCTAAACAACAACAACAACAACAACATCAACAACCCTAAATAACAACAACAACAGCAATAACATCAACAACCCTAAATAACAACAACAACAGCAACAACAATAACCCTAAATAAAACAACAACAACAACAACCCTAAACAACAAAAACAACAACAACATCAACAACAACAGAAACAAAAACCCTAAATAACAAGAACAAGAACAACAACAACAACCCTACATAACAACAAGAACAACAATAACAATCCTAAACAAGAATAACAATACAACAACAACCCTAAGTAACAATTACAACAACAACAACAACCCGAAATAACAACAACAAGAACAACAAGCACAACAACAACAACAACCCTATACAACAATAACATCAATCCTAAACAACAACAATAACAACAAGAACCCTAAATAACAATAACAACAACAACAACAATAACAAAACCTTTCCCTAAATCCTGACCCCTAAACAAGTTGCAACAATAACAACAACCACAACAACCACCCTAAATAACAACAACAACAACAACAACAACCCTAAATAACAACAACAACAACAACCCTAAATAACAACAACAACAACAACAACCCTTAATTACAACAACAACAGAAACAACGACCCTAATACCAACAACAACAACAACAACAACAACCTTAAATAACAACAAGAACATCAATAATAACTCTAAATAACAACAACAAGAACAACAACAAAAACCCTAAATAACAACAAGAACAACAATAATAACCCTAAATAACAACAAGAAAAAAAACAACAGGAACAACAACAACCCCAAATAACAACAACAACAACAACAACCCTTAATTACAACAACAACAGAAACAACAACCCTAAATAACAAGAACAGCAATAACAATCCTAAATAAGAATAACAATCACAACAACAACCCTAAGTAACAATTACAACAAGAACAACAACCCTAAATAAGAACAAGAACAACAAGCACAGCAACAACAACAAGAACAACAACAACAACAATAACAACAACAACCCTAAACAACAAGAACAACAACCCTAAACAACAACAACAACAACAACAAGAACCTTAAATAACAATAACAACAACAACAACCATAACAAAACCTTTCCCTAAACCCTGAACCCTAAACAAGTTGCAACAATAACAACAACAACAACAACCACCCTAAATAACAACAACAACAACAACAACCCTAAAAAACAACAACAACAACAACAACCCTAAATACAACAACAACAACAACAACCTTAAATAACAACAACAACAACCCTAAATAACAACAACAACAACCACCCTTAATTACAACAACAACAGAAACAACAACCCTAAATAACAACAACAAGAACAACAACAATAAACCTAATTAACAACAATAACAACCCTAAATAACAACATGAACTAAAACAGTAGGAACAACAACCACAACAACCCCAAATAACAACAACAAGAACAACAACCCTAAACAACAACAACAACAACAACAATAATAATAAAACATTTCCCTAAACCCTGAACCCTAAACAAGTTACAACTATAACAACAACAACAACAACAACCACCCTAAACAACAACAACAACAACATCAACAACCCTAAATAACAACAACAACAGCAACAGCATCAACAACCCAAAATAACAACAACAACAGCAACAACATCAACAACCTTAAATAACAACAACAACAATAACCCTAAATAAAACAACAACAACAACAACCCTAAACAACAAATAAACAACAACATCAACAACAACAGAAACAACAACCCTAAATAACAAGAACAAGAACAACAACAACAACCCTACATAACAACAAGAACAACAATAACAATCCTAAACAAGAATAACAATACAACAACAACCCTAAGTAACAATTACAACAACAACAACAACCCTAAATAACAACAAGAACAACAAGCACAGCAACAACAACAAGAACAACAACAACAACAATAACAACAACAACCCTAAACAACAAGAACAACAACCCTAAACAACAACAACAACAACAACAAGAACCTTAAATAACAATAACAACAACAACAACAATAACAAAACCTTTCCCTAAACCCTCAACCCTAAACAAGTTGCAACAATAACAACAACAACAACAACCACCCAAAATAACAACAACAACAACAACCCTAAATAACAACAACAACAACAACAACAACAACAACAACAACAACAACCTTAAATAACAACAACAACAACAACAACAACAACCTTAAATAACAACAACAACAACAACAACCTTAAATAACAACAACAACAGCAACAACAACAACCTTAAATAACAACAACAACAACAACCTTAAAAAACAACAACAACAACAACCACCCTTAATTACAACAACAACAGAAACAACAACCCTAAATAACAACAACAAGAACAACAACAATAACCCTAAATAACAACAAGAACAACAATAACAACCCTAAATAACAACAAGAACAAAAACAACAGGAACAACAACAACAACAACAACCCCAAATAACAATAACAAGAACAACAACCCTAAACAACAACAACAACAACAACACTAAACAACAACAACAATACTAAAACAAGTTGCAACAATAACAACAACAACAACAACCACCCTAAATAACAATAACAACAATAAACAACAACAACAACAACAACAACATCAACAACAACAACAACCCTAAACAACAAAAACAACAACAACATAAACAACAACAGAAACAACAACCCTAAATAACAAGAACAAAACAACAACAACAACCCTACATAACAACAAGAACAACAATAACAATCCTAAACAAGAATAACAATAACAACAACAACCTTAAGTAACAATTACAAAAACAACAACAACCCTAAATAACAACAAGAACAACAAGCACAGCAACAACAACAAGAACAACAACAACAACAATAACAACAACAACCCTAAACAACAACAACCCTAAACAACAACAACAACAACCCTAAACAACAACAACAACAACAACAAGAACCTTAAATAACAATAACAACAACAACAACAATAACAAAACCTTTCCCTAAACCCTCAACCCTAAACAAGTTGCAACAATAACAACAACAACAACAACCACCCTAAATAACAACAACAACAACAACCCTAAATAACAACAACAACAACAACAACAACAACAACAACAACCTTAAATAACAACAACAACAGCAACAACAACAACCTTAAATAACAACAACAACAACAACAACCTTAAATAACAACAACAACAGCAACAACAACAACCTTAAATAACAACAACAACAACAACCTTAAAAAACAACAACAACAACAACAACAACAACAACAACAACCACCCTTAATTACAACAACAACAGAAACAACAACCCTAAATAACAACAACAAGAACAACAACAATAACCCTAAATAACAACAAGAACAACAATAACAACCCTAAATAACAACAAGAACAAAAACAACAGGAACAACAACAACAACAACCCCAAATAACAATAACAAGAACAACAACCCTAAACAACAACAACAACAACAACAACACTAAACAACAACAACAATACTAAAACAAGTTGCAACAATAACAACAACAACAACAACCACCCTAAATAACAATAACAACAATAAACAACAACAACAACAACAACAACCCTAAACAACAAAAACAACAACAACATAAACAACAACAGAAACAACAACCCTAAATAACAAGAACAAAACAACAACAACAACCCTACATAACAACAAGAACAACAATAACAATCCTAAACAAGAATAACAATAACAACAACAACCTTAAGTAACAATTACAAAAACAACAACAACCCTAAATAACAACAAGAACAACAAGCACAGCAACAACAACAAGAACAACAACAACAACAATAACAACAACAACCCTAAACAACAACAACCCTAAACAACAAGAACAACAACCCTAAACAACAACAACAACAACAACAAGAACCTTAAATAACAATAACAACAACAACAACAATAACAAAACCTTTCCCTAAACCCTCAACCCTAAACAAGTTGCAACAATAACAACAACAACAACAACCACCCAAAATAACAACAACAACAACAACCCTAAATAACAACAACAACAACAACAACAACAACCTTAAATAACAACAACAACAGCAACAACAACAACCTTAAATAACAACAACAACAACAACAACCTTAAATAACAACAACAACAGCAACAACAACAACCTTAAATAACAACAACAACAACAACCTTAAAAAACAACAACAACAACAACAACAACAACAACAACAACCACCCTTAATTACAACAACAACAGAAACAACAACCCTAAATAACAACAACAAGAACAACAACAATAACCCTAAATAACAACAAGAACAACAATAACAACCCTAAATAACAACAAGAACAAAAACAACAGGAACAACAACAACAACAACCCCAAATAACAATAACAAGAACAACAACCCTAAACAACAACAACAACAACAACAACACTAAACAACAACAACAATACTAAAACAAGTTGCAACAATAACAACAACAACAACAACCACCCTAAATAACAATAACAACAATAAACAACAACAACAACAACAACAACATCAACAACAACAACAACCCTAAACAACAAAAACAACAACAACATAAACAACAACAGAAACAACAACCCTAAATAACAAGAACAAAACAACAACAACAACCCTACATAACAACAAGAACAACAATAACAATCCTAAACAAGAATAACAATAACAACAACAACCTTAAGTAACAATTACAACAACAACAACAACCCTAAATAACAACAAGAACAACAAGCACAGCAACAACAACAAGAACAACAACAACAACAATAACAACAACAACCCTAAACAACAACAACCCTAAACAACAAGAACAAAAACCCTAAACAACAACAACAACAACAACAACAACAAGAACCTTAAATAACAATAACAACAATAACAACAATAACAAAACCTTTCCCTAAACCCTGAACCCTAAACAAGTTGCAACAATAACAACAACAACAACAACCACCCTAAATAATAACAACAACAACAACAACCCTAAAAAACAACAACAACAACAACAACAACAACCCTAAATACAAAAACAACAACAACAACAACCTTAAATAACAACAACAACAACCCTAAATAACAATAACAACAACAACCACCCTTAATTACAACAACAACAGAAACAACAACCCTAAATAACAACAACAAGAACAACAACAATAACCCTAAACAACAACAACAACAACAACAACAAGAACCCTAAATAACAATAACTACAACAAGAACAACAACCCTAAACAACAACAACAACAACAACAACCCTAAACAACAACAACAATACTAAATAACAATAACAACAACAACAACAACAATAATAAAACCATTCCCTAAACCCTGAACCCAAAACAAGTTGCAACAATAACAACAACAACAACAACCACCCTAAATAACAACAACAACAATAAACAACAACAACAACAACAACAACAACATCAACAACAACAACAACCCTACACAACAAAAACAACAACAACATAAACAACAACCCTAAATAACAAGAACAAGAACAACAACAACAACCCTACATAACAACAAGAACAACAATAACAATCCTAAACAAGAATAACAATAACAACAACAACCCTAAGTAACAATTACAACAACAACAACCCTAAATAACAACAAGAACAACAAGCACAGCAACAACAACAAGAACAACAACAACAACAATAACAACAACAACCCTAAACTACAAGAACAACAACCCTAAACAACAACAACAACAACAACAAGAACCTTAAATAACAATAACAACAACAACAACAATAACAAAATCTTTCCCTAAACCCTGAACCCTAAACAAGTTGCAACAATAACAACAACAACAACAACCACCCTAAATAACGACAACAACAACAACAACCCTAAAAAACAACAAAAAAAACAACAACCCTAAATACAACAACAACAACAACAACAACCTTAAATAACAACAACAACAACAACCCTAAATAACAACAACAACAACCAACCTTAATTACAAGAACAACAACAATAACCCTAAATAACAACAAGAACTAAAACAGTAGGAACAATAACAACAACAACCCCAAATAACAACAACAAGAACAACAACCCTAAACAACAACAACAACAACAACAACAATAATAAAACCTTTCCTACCTTGAACCCTAAACAAGTTACAACAATAACAACAACAATAACAACAACCACCCTAAACAACAACAACAACAACAACATCAACAACCCTAAATAACAACAACAACAGCAATAACATCAACAACCCTAAATAACAACAACAACAGCAACAACAATAACCCTAAATAAAACAACAACAACAACAACCCTAAACAACAAAAACAACAACAACATCAACAACAACAGAAACAAAAACCCTAAATAACAAGAACAAGAACAACAACAACAACCCTACATAACAACAAGAACAACAATAACAATCCTAAACAAGAATAACAATAACCCTAAGTAACAATTACAACAACAACAACCCGAAATAACAACAACAAGAACAACAAGCACAACAACAACAACAACCCTATACAACAATAACATCAATCCTAAACAACAACAATAACAACAAGAACCCTAAATAACAATAACAACAACAACAACAATAACAAAACCTTTCCCTAAATCCTGACCCCTAAACAAGTTGCAACAATAACAACAACCACAACAACCACCCTAAATAACAACAACAACAACAACAACAACCCTAAATAACAACAACAACAACCCTAAATAACAACAACAACAACAACCCTAAATAACAACAACAACAACAACAACCTTAAATAACCATAACAACAGCAACACCAACAACCCTAAATAACAACAACAACAACAACAACCCTTAATTACAACAACAACAGAAACAACGACCCTAATACCAACAACAACAACAACAACAACAACCTTAAATAACAACAAGAACATCAATAATAACTCTAAATAACAACAACAAGAACAACAACAACAACCCTAAATAACAACAAGAACAACAATAATAACCCTAAATAACAACAAGAAAAAAAACAACAGGAACAACAACAACCCCAAATAACAACAACAACAACAACAACCCTTAATTACAACAACAACAGAAACAACAACCCTAAATAACAAGAACAAGAACAAGAACAACAATAACAATCCTAAATAAGAATAACAATCACAACAACAACCCTAAGTAACAATTACAACAAGAACAACAACCCTAAATAAGAACAAGAACAACAAGCACAGCAACAACAACAAGAACAACAACAACAACAATAACAACAACAACAACCCTAAATACAACAACAACAACAACAACCTTAAATAACAACAACAACAACAACAAGAACCTTAAATAACAATAACAACAACAACAACCATAACAAAACCTTTCCCTAAACCCTGAACCCTAAACAAGTTGCAACAATAACAACAACAACAACAACCACCCTAAATAACAACAACAACAACAACAACCCTAAAAAACAACAACAACAACAACAACCCTAAATACAACAACAACAACAACAACCTTAAATAACAACGACAACAACCCTAAATAACAACAACAACAACCACACTTAATTACAACAACAACAGAAACAACAACCCTAAATAACAACAACAAGAACAACAACAATAAACCTAAATAACAACAAGAACAACAATAACAACCCTAAATAACAACATGAACTAAAACAGTAGGAACAACAACCACAACAACCCCAAATAACAACAACAAGAACAACAACCCTAAACAACAACAACAACAACAACAATAATAATAAAACATTTCCCTAAACCCTGAACCCTAAACAAGTTACAACTATAACAACAACAACAACAACAACCACCCTAAACAACAACAACAACAACATCAACAACCCTAAATAACAACAACAACAGCAACAGCATCAACAACCCAAAATAACAACAACAACAGCAACAACATCAACAACCCTAAATAACAACAACAACAATAACCCTAAATAAAACAACAACAACAACAACCCTAAACAACAAAAACAACAACAACAACAACAACAACAGAAACAACAACCCTAAATAACAAGAACAAGAACAACAACAACAACCCTACATAACAACAAGAACAACAATAACAATCCTAAACAAGAATAACAATACAACAACAACCCTAAGTAACAATTACAACAACAACAACAACCCTAAATAACAACAACAACAACCCTAAATAACAACAACAACAACAACCCTAAATAACAACAACAACAACAACCCTAAATAACAACAACAACAACAACAACCTTAAATAACCATAACAACAGCAACACCAACAACCCTAAATAACAACAACAACAACAACAACCCTTAATTACAACAACAACAGAAACAACGACCCTAATACCAACAACAACAACAACAACAACAACCTTAAATAACAACAAGAACATCAATAATAACTCTAAATAACAACAACGACCCTAATACCAACAACAACAACAACAACAACAACCTTAAATAACAACAAGAACATCAATAATAACTCTAAATAACAACAACAAGAACAACAACAACAACCCTAAATAACAACAAGAACAACAATAATAACCCTAAATAACAACAAGAAAAAAAACAACAGGAACAACAACAACCCCAAATAACAACAACAACCCTTAATTACAACAACAACAGAAACAACAACCCTAAATAACAAGAACAAGAACAAGAACAACAATAACAATCCTAAATAAGAATAACAATCACAACAACAACCCTAAGTAACAATTACAACAAGAACAACAACCCTAAATAAGAACAAGAACAACAAGCACAGCAACAACAACAAGAACAACAACAACAACAATAACAACAACAACCCTAAACAACAAGAACAACAACCCTAAACAACAACAACAACAACAACAAGAACCTTAAATAACAATAACAACAACAACAACCATAACAAAACCTTTCCCTAATCCCTGAACCCTAAACAAGTTGCAACAATAACAACAACAACAACAACCACCCTAAATAACAACAACAACAACAACAACCCTAAACAACAACAACAACAACAACAACCCTATATAACAACAACAACAACAACCTTAAATAACAACAACAACAACCCTAAATAACAACAACAACAACCACCCTTAATTACAACAACAACAGAAACAACAACCCTAAATAACAACAACAAGAACAACAACAATAAACCTAAATAACAACAAGAACAACAATAACAACCCTAAATAACAACATGAACTAAAACAGTAGGACAACAACCACAACAACCCCAAATAACAACAACAAGAACAACAACCCTAAACAACAACAACAACAACAACAATAATAATAAAACATTTCCCTAAACCCTGAACCCTAAACAAGTTACAACTATAACAACAACAACAACAACAACCACCCTAAACAACAACAACAACAACATCAACAACCCTAAATAACAACAACAACAGCAACAGCATCAACAACCCAAAATAACAACAACAACAGCAACAACATCAACAACCCTAAATAACAACAACAACAATAACCCTAAATAAAACAACAACAACAACAACCCTAAACAACAAAAACAACAACAACATCAACAACAACAGAAACAACAACCCTAAATAACAAGAACAAGAACAACAACAACAACCCTACATAACAACAAGAACAACAATAACAATCCTAAACAAGAATAACAATACAACAACAACCCTAAGTAACAATTACAACAACAACAACAACCCTAAATAACAACAAGAACAACAAGCACAGCAACAACAACAAGAACAACAACAACAAGCACAGCAACAACAACAAGAACAACAACAACAACAATAACAACAACAACCCTAAACAACAACAACAACAACAACAAGAACCTTAAATAACAATAACAACAACAACAACAATAACAAAACCTTTCCCTAAACCCTCAACCCTAAACAAGTTGCAACAATAACAACAACAACAACAACCACCCAAAATAACAACAACAACAACAACCCTAAATAACAACAACAACAACAACAACAACAACAACAACAACAACAACCTTAAATAACAACAACAACAGCAACAACAACAACCTTAAATAACAACAACAACAACAACAACCTTAAATAACAACAACAACAGCAACAACAACAACCTTAAATAACAACAACAACAACAACCTTAAAAAACAACAACAACAACAACCACCCTTAATTACAACAACAACAGAAACAACAACCCTAAATAACAACAACAAGAACAACAACAATAACCCTAAATAACAACAAGAACAACAATAACAACCCTAAATAACAACAAGAACAAAAACAACAGGAACAACAACAACAACAACAACCCCAAATAACAATAACAAGAACAACAACCCTAAACAACAACAACAACAACAACACTAAACAACAACAACAATACTAAAACAAGTTGCAACAATAACAACAACAACAACAACCACCCTAAATAACAATAACAACAATAAACAACAACAACAACAACAACAACATCAACAACAACAACAACCCTAAACAACAAAAACAACAACAACATAAACAACAACAGAAACAACAACCCTAAATAACAAGAACAAAACAACAACAACAACCCTACATAACAACAAGAACAACAATAACAATCCTAAACAAGAATAACAATAACAACAACAACCTTAAGTAACAATTACAACAACAACAACAACCCTAAATAACAACAAGAACAACAAGCACAGCAACAACAACAAGAACAACAACAACAACAATAACAACAACAACCCTAAACAACAACAACAACAACAACAACAACAACCCTAAATACAACAACAACAACAACAACAAGAACCTTAAATAACAATAACAACAACAACAACAATAACAAAACCTTTCCCTAAACCCTGAACCCTAAACAAGTTGCAACAATAACAACAACAACAACAACCACCCTAAATAACAACAACAACAACAACAACCCTAAAAAACAACAACAACAACAACAACAACCGTAAATACAACAACAACAACAACAACAACCTTAAATAACAACAACAACAACCCTAAATAACAATAACAACAACAACCACCCTTAATTACAACAACAACAGAAACAACAACCCTAAATAACAACAACAAGAACAACAACAATAACCCTAAACAACAACAACAACAACAACAACAAGAACCCTAAATAACAATAACTACAACAAGAACAACAACCCTAAACAACAACAACAATACTAAATAACAATAACAACAACAACAACAACAATAATAAAACCTTTCCCTAAACCCTGAACCCAAAACAAGTTGCAACAATAACAACAACAACAACAACCACCCTAAATAACAACAACAACAATAAACAACAACAACAACAACAACAACAACATCAACAACAACAACAACCCTACACAACAAAAACAACAACAACAGAAACAACAACCCTAAATAACAAGAACAACAACAACAACAACAACCCTACATAACAACAAGAACAACAATAACAATCCTAAACAAGAATAACAATAACAACAACAACCCTAAGTAACAATTACAACAACAACAACCCTAAATAACAACAAGAACAACAAGCACAGCAACAACAACAAGAACAACAACAACAACAATAACAACAACAACCCTAAACTACAAGAACAACAACCCTAAACAACAACAACAACAACAAGAAGAACCTTAAATAACAATAACAACAACAACAACAATAACAAAATCTTTCCCTAAACCCTGAACCCTAAACAAGTTGCAACAACAACAACAACAACAACAACCACCCTAAATAACAACAACAACAACAACAACCCTAAAAAACAACAACAAAAACAACAACCCTAAATACAACAACAACAACAACAACAACCTTAAATAACAACAACAACAACAACCCTAAATAACAACAACAACAACAACCAACCTTAATTACAAGAACAACAACAATAACCCTAAATAACAACAAGAACTAAAACAGTAGGAACAACAACAACAACAACCCCAAATAACAACAACAAGAACAACAACCCTAAACAACAACAACAACAACAACAACAATAATAAAACCTTTCCTACCTTGAACCCTAAACAAGTTACAACAATAACAACAACAATAACAACAACCACCCTAAACAACAACAACAACAACAACATCAACAACCCTAAATAACAACAACAACAGCAATAACATCAACAACCCTAAATAACAACAACAACAGCAACAACAATAACCCTAAATAAAACAACAACAACAACAACCCTAAACAACAAAAACAACAACAACATCAACAACAACAGAAACAAAAACCCTAAATAACAAGAACAAGAACAAGAACAACAACAACCCTACATAACAACAAGAACAACAATAACAATCCTAAACAAGAATAACAATACAACAACAACCCTAAGTAACAATTACAACAACAACAACAACCCGAAATAACAACAACAAGAACAACAAGCACAACAACAACAACAACCCTATACAACAATAACATCAATCCTAAACAACAACAACAACAACAAGAACCCTAAATAACAATAACAACAACAACAACAATAACAAAACCTTTCCCTAAATCCTGACCCCTAAACAAGTTGCAACAATAACAACAACAACAACAACCACCCTAAATAACAACAACAACAACAACAACAACCCTAAATAACAACAACAACAACCCTAAATAACAACAACAACAACAACCCTAAATAACAACAACAACAACAACAACCTTAAATAACCATAACAACAGCAACAACAACAACCCTAAATAACAACAACAACAACAACAACCCTTAATTACAACAACAACAGAAACAACGACCCTAATACCAACAACAACAACAACAACAACAACCTTAAATAACAACAAGAACATCAATAATAACTCTAAATAACAACAACAAGAACAACAACAACAACCCTAAATAACAACAAGAACAACAATAATAACCCTAAATAACAACAAGAAAAAAAACAACAGGAACAACAACAACCCCAAATAACAACAACAACAACAACAACCCTTAATTACAACAACAACAGAAACAACAACCCTAAATAACAAGAACAAGAACAAGAACAACAATAACAATCCTAAATAAGAATAACAATCACAACAACAACCCTAAGTAACAATTACAACAAGAACAACAACCCTAAATAAGAACAAGAACAACAAGCACAGCAACAACAACAAGAACAACAACAACAACAATAACAACAACAACCCTAAACAACAAGAACAACAACCCTAAACAACAACAACAACAACAACAAGAACCTTAAATAACAATAACAACAACAACAACCATAACAAAACCTTTCCCTAAACCCTGAACCCTAAACAAGTTGCAACAATAACAACAACAACAACAACAACCCTAAATAACAACAACAACAACAACAACCCTAAAAAACAACAACAACAACAACAACCCTAAATACAACAACAACAACAACAACCTTAAATAACAACGACAACAACCCTAAATAACAACAACAACAACCACACTTAATTACAACAACAACAGAAACAACAACCCTAAATAACAACAACAAGAACAACAACAATAAACCTAAATAACAACAAGAACAACAATAACAACCCTAAATAACAACATGAACTAAAACAGTAGGAACAACAACCACAACAACCCCAAATAACAACAACAAGAACAACAACCCTAAACAACAACAACAACAACAACAATAATAATAAAACATTTCCCTAAACCCTGAACCCTAAACAAGTTACAACTATAACAACAACAACAACAACAACCACCCTAAACAACAACAACAACAACATCAACAACCCTAAATAACAACAACAACAGCAACATCATCAACAACCCAAAATAACAACAACAACAGCAACAACATCAACAACCCTAAATAACAACAACAACAATAACCCTAAATAAAACAACAACAACAACAACCCTAAACAACAAAAACAACAACAACATCAACAACAACAGAAACAACAACCCTAAATAACAAGAACAAGAACAACAACAACAACCCTACATAACAACAAGAACAACAATAACAATCCTAAACAAGAATAACAATACAACAACAACCCTAAGTAACAATTACAACAACAACAACAACCCTAAATAACAACAAGAACAACCCTAAATAACAACAACAACAACAACCCTAAATAACAACAACAACAACAACCCTAAATAACAACAACAACAACAACAACCTTAAATAACCATAACAACAGCAACACCAACAACCCTAAATAACAACAACAACAACAACAACCCTTAATTACAACAACAACAGAAACAACGACCCTAATACCAACAACAACAACAACAACAACAACCTTAAATAACAACAAGAACATCAATAATAACTCTAAATAACAACAACGACCCTAATACCAACAACAACAACAACAACAACAACCTTAAATAACAACAAGAACATCAATAATAACTCTAAATAACAACAACAAGAACAACAACAACAACCCTAAATAACAACAAGAACAACAATAATAACCCTAAATAACAACAAGAAAAAAAACAACAGGAACAACAACAACCCCAAATAACAACAACAACCCTTAATTACAACAACAACAGAAACAACAACCCTAAATAACAAGAACAAGAACAAGAACAACAATAACAATCCTAAATAAGAATAACAATCACAACAACAACCCTAAGTAACAATTACAACAAGAACAACAACCCTAAATAAGAACAAGAACAACAAGCACAGCAACAACAACAAGAACAACAACAACAACAATAACAACAACAACCCTAAACAACAAGAACAACAACCCTAAACAACAACAACAACAACAACAAGAACCTTAAATAACAATAACAACAACAACAACCATAACAAAACCTTTCCCTAAACCCTGAACCCTAAACAAGTTGCAACAATAACAACAACAACAACAACCACCCTAAATAACAACAACAACAACAACAACCCTAAAAAACAACAACAACAACAACAACCCTAAATACAACAACAACAACAACAACCTTAAATAACAACAACAACAACCCTAAATAACAACAACAACAACCACCCTTAATTACAACAACAACAGAAACAACAACCCTAAATAACAACAACAAGAACAACAACAATAAACCTAAATAACAACAAGAACAACAATAACAACCCTAAATAACAACATGAACTAAAACAGTAGGACAACAACCACAACAACCCCAAATAACAACAACAAGAACAACAACCCTAAACAACAACAACAACAACAACAATAATAATAAAACATTTCCCTAAACCCTGAACCCTAAACAAGTTACAACTATAACAACAACAACAACAACAACCACCCTAAACAACAACAACAACAACATCAACAACCCTAAATAACAACAACAACAGCAACAGCATCAACAACCCAAAATAACAACAACAACAGCAACAACATCAACAACCCTAAATAACAACAACAACAATAACCCTAAATAAAACAACAACAACAACAACCCTAAACAACAAAAACAACAACAACATCAACAACAACAGAAACAACAACCCTAAATAACAAGAACAAGAACAACAACAACAACCCTACATAACAACAAGAACAACAATAACAATCCTAAACAAGAATAACAATACAACAACAACCCTAAGTAACAATTACAACAACAACAACAACCCTAAATAACAACAAGAACAACAAGCACAGCAACAACAACAAGAACAACAACAACAAGCACAGCAACAACAACAAGAACAACAACAACAACAATAACAACAACAACCCTAAACAACAACAACAACAACAACAAGAACCTTAAATAACAATAACAACAACAACAACAATAACAAAACCTTTCCCTAAACCCTCAACCCTAAACAAGTTGCAACAATAACAACAACAACAACAACCACCCAAAATAACAACAACAACAACAACCCTAAATAACAACAACAACAACAACAACAACAACAACAACAACAACAACCTTAAATAACAACAACAACAGCAACAACAACAACCTTAAATAACAACAACAACAACAACAACCTTAAATAACAACAACAACAGCAACAACAACAACCTTAAATAACAACAACAACAACAACCTTAAAAAACAACAACAACAACAACCACCCTTAATTACAACAACAACAGAAACAACAACCCTAAATAACAACAACAAGAACAACAACAATAACCCTAAATAACAACAAGAACAACAATAACAACCCTAAATAACAACAAGAACAAAAACAACAGGAACAACAACAACAACAACAACCCCAAATAACAATAACAAGAACAACAACCCTAAACAACAACAACAACAACAACACTAAACAACAACAACAATACTAAAACAAGTTGCAACAATAACAACAACAACAACAACCACCCTAAATAACAATAACAACAATAAACAACAACAACAACAACAACAACATCAACAACAACAACAACCCTAAACAACAAAAACAACAACAACATAAACAACAACAGAAACAACAACCCTAAATAACAAGAACAAAACAACAACAACAACCCTACATAACAACAAGAACAACAATAACAATCCTAAACAAGAATAACAATAACAACAACAACCTTAAGTAACAATTACAACAACAACAACAACCCTAAATAACAACAAGAACAACAAGCACAGCAACAACAACAAGAACAACAACAACAACAATAACAACAACAACCCTAAACAACAACAACCCTAAACAACAAGAACAACAACCCTAAACAACAACAACAACAACAACAAGAACCTTAAATAACAATAACAACAACAACAACAATAACAAAACCTTTCCCTAAACCCTGAACCCTAAACAAGTTGCAACAATAACAACAACAACAACAACCACCCTAAATAACAACAACAACAACAACAACCCTAAAAAACAACAACAACAACAACAACAACCGTAAATACAACAACAACAACAACAACAACCTTAAATAACAACAACAACAACCCTAAATAACAATAACAACAACAACCACCCTTAATTACAACAACAACAGAAACAACAACCCTAAATAACAACAACAAGAACAACAACAATAACCCTAAACAACAACAACAACAACAACAACAAGAACCCTAAATAACAATAACTACAACAAGAACAACAACCCTAAACAACAACAACAATACTAAATAACAATAACAACAACAACAACAACAATAATAAAACCTTTCCCTAAACCCTGAACCCAAAACAAGTTGCAACAATAACAACAACAACAACAACCACCCTAAATAACAACAACAACAATAAACAACAACAACAACAACAACAACAACATCAACAACAACAACAACCCTACACAACAAAAACAACAACAACATAAACAACAACCCTAAATAACAACAACAACAACAACAACAACAACCCTACATAACAACAAGAACAACAATAACAATCCTAAACAAGAATAACAATAACAACAACAACCCTAAGTAACAATTACAACAACAACAACCCTAAATAACAACAAGAACAACAAGCACAGCAACAACAACAAGAACAACAACAACAACAACAACAACAACAACCCTAAACTACAAGAACAACAACCCTAAACAACAACAACAACAACAAGAAGAACCTTAAATAACAATAACAACAACAACAACAATAACAAAATCTTTCCCTAAACCCTGAACCCTAAACAAGTTGCAACAATAACAACAACAACAACAACCACCCTAAATAACAACAACAACAACAACAACCCTAAAAAACAACAAAAAAAACAACAACCCTAAATACAACAACAACAACAACAACAACCCTAAATGACAACAACAACAACAACCCTAAATAACAACAACAACAACAACCAACCTTAATTACAAGAACAACAACAATAACCCTAAATAACAACAAGAACTAAAACAGTAGGAACAACAACAACAACAACCCCAAATAACAACAACAAGAACAACAACCCTAAACAACAACAACAACAACAACAACAATAATAAAACCTTTCCTACCTTGAACCCTAAACAAGTTACAACAATAACAACAACAATAACAACAACCACCCTAAACAACAACAACAACAACAACATCAACAACCCTAAATAACAACAACAACAGCAATAACATCAACAACCCTAAATAACAACAACAACAGCAACAACAATAACCCTAAATAAAACAACAACAACAACAACCCTAAACAACAAAAACAACAACAACATCAACAACAACAGAAACAAAAACCCTAAATAACAAGAACAAGAACAAGAACAACAACAACCCTACATAACAACAAGAACAACAATAACAATCCTAAACAAGAATAACAATACAACAACAACCCTAAGTAACAATTACAACAACAACAACAACCCGAAATAACAACAACAAGAACAACAAGCACAACAACAACAACAACCCTATACAACAATAACATCAATCCTAAACAACAACAATAACAACAAGAACCCTAAATAACAATAACAACAACAACAACAATAACAAAACCTTTCCCTAAATCCTGACCACTAAACAAGTTGCAACAATAACAACAACCACAACAACCACCCTAAATAACAACAACAACAACAACAACAACCCTAAATAACAACAACAACAACCCTAAATAACAACAACAACAACAACCCTAAATAACAACAACAACAACAACAACCTTAAATAACAACAACAACAACAACAACAACAACCCTAAATAACAACAACAACAAGAACAACCCTTAATTACAACAACAACAGAAACAACGACCCTAATACCAACAACAACAACAACAACAACAACCTTAAATAACAACAAGAACATCAATAATAACTCTAAATAACAACAACAAGAACAACAACAACAACCCTAAATAACAACAAGAACAACAATAATAACCCTAAATAACAACAAGAAAAAAAACAACAGGAACAACAACAACCCCAAATAACAACAACAACAACAACAACCCTTAATTACAACAACAACAGAAACAACAACCCTAAATAACAAGAACAAGAACAAGAACAACAATAACAATCCTAAATAAGAATAACAATCACAACAACAACCCTAAGTAACAATTACAACAAGAACAACAACCCTAAATAAGAACAAGAACAACAAGCACAGCAACAACAACAAGAACAACAACAACAACAATAACAACAACAACCCTAAACAACAAGAACAACAACCCTAAACAACAACAACAACAACAACAAGAACCTTAAATAACAATAACAACAACAACAACCATAACAAAACCTTTCCCTAAACCCTGAACCCTAAACAAGTTGCAACAATAACAACAACAACAACAACCACCCTAAATAACAACAACAACAACAACAACCCTAAAAAACAACAACAACAACAACCCTAAATACAACAACAACAACAACAACCTTAAATAACAACAACAACCCTAAATAACAACAACAACAACCACCCTTAATTACAACAACAACAGAAACAACAACCCTAAATAACAACAACAAGAACAACAACAATAAACCTAAATAACAACAAGAACAACAATAACAACCCTAAATAACAACATGAACTAAAACAGTAGGAACAACAACCACAACAACCCCAAATAACAACAACAAGAACAACAACCCTAAACAACAACAACAACAACAACAATAATAATAAAACATTTCCCTAAACCCTGAACCCTAAACAAGTTACAACTATAACAACAACAACAACAACAACCACCCTAAACAACAACAACAACAACATCAACAACCCTAAATAACAACAACAACAGCAACAGCATCAACAACCCAAAATAACAACAACAACAGCAACAACATCAACAACCCTAAATAACAACAACAACAATAACCCTAAATAAAACAACAACAACAACAACCCTAAACAACAAAAACAACAACAACATCAACAACAACAGAAACAACAACCCTAAATAACAAGAACAAGAACAACAACAACAACCCTACATAACAACAAGAACAACAATAACAATCCTAAACAAGAATAACAATACAACAACAACCCTAAGTAACAATTACAACAACAACAACAACCCTAAATAACAACAAGAACAACAAGCACAGCAACAACAACAAGAACAACAACAACAACAATAACAACAATAACCCTAAACAACAACAACAACAACAACAAGAACCTTAAATAACAATAACAACAACAACAACAATAACAAAACCTTTCCCTAAACCCTCAACCCTAAACAAGTTGCAACAATAACAACAACAACAACAACCACCCAAAATAACAACAACAACAACAACCCTAAATAACAACAACAACAACAACAACAACAACAACAACAGCAACAACAACAACCTTAAATAACAACAACAACAACAACAACCTTAAATAACAACAACAACAGCAACAACAACAACCCTAAATAACAACAACAACAACAACCTTAAAAAACAACAACAACAACAACAACAACCACCCTTAATTACAACAACAACAGAAACAACAACCCTAAATAACAACAACAACAACAACAACAATAACCCTAAATAACAACAAGAACAACAATAACAACCCTAAATAACAACAAGAACAAAAACAACAGGAACAACAACAACAACAACCCCAAATAACAATAACAAGAACAACAACCCTAAACAACAACAACAACAACAACAACAACACTAAACAACAACAACAATACTAAAACAAGTTGCAACAATAACAACAACAACAACAACCACCCTAAATAACAATAACAACAATAAACAATAACAACAACAACAACATCAACAACAACAACAACAACCCTAAACAACAAAAACAACAACAACATAAACAATAACAGAAACAACAACCCTAAATAACAAGAACAAAACAACAACAACAACCCTACATAACAACAAGAACAACAATAACAATCCTAAACAAGAATAACAATAACAACAACAACCTTAAGTAACAATTACAACAACAACAACAACCCTAAATAACAACAAGAACAACAAGCACAGCAACAACAACAATAACAACAACAACCCTAAACAACAACAACCCTAAACAACAAGAACAACAACCCTAAACAACAACAACAACAACAACAAGAACCTTAAATAACAATAACAACAACAACAACAATAACAAAACCTTTCCCTAAACCCTGAACCCTAAACAAGTTGCAACAATAACAACAACAACAACAACCACCCTAAATAACAACAACAACAACAACAACCCTAAAAAACAACAACAACAACAACAACAACCCTAAATACAACAACAACAACAACAACAACCTTAAATAACAACAACAACAACCCTAAATAACAATAACAACAACAACCACCCTTAATTACAACAACAACAGAAACAACAACCCTAAATAACAACAACAAGAACAACAACAATAACCCTAAACAACAACAACAACAACAACAACAACAACAAGAACCCTAAATAACAATAACTACAACAAGAACAACAACCCTAAACAACAACAACAACAACAACAACCCTAAACAACAACAACAATACTAAATAACAATAACAACAACAACAACAACAATAATAAAACCTTTCCCTAAACCCTGAACCCAAAACAAGTTGCAACAATAACAACAACAACAACAACCACCCTAAATAACAACAACAACAATAAACAACAACAACAACAACAACAACAACATCAACAACAACAACAACCCTACACAACAAAAACAACAACAACATAAACAACAACCCTAAATAACAAGAACAAGAACAACAACAACAACCCTACATAACAACAAGAACAACAATAACAATCCTAAAGAAGAATAACAATAACAACAACAACCCTAAGTAACAATTACAACAACAACAACCCTAAATAACAACAAGAACAACAAGCACAGCAACAACAACAAGAACAACAACAACAACAATAACAACAACAACCCTAAACTACAAGAACAACAACCCTAAACAACAACAACAACAACAAGAAGAACCTTAAATAACAATAACAACAACAACAACAATAACAAAATCTTTCCCTAAACCCTGAACCCTAAACAAGTTGCAACAATAACAACAACAACAACAACCACCCTAAATAACAACAACAACAACAACAACCCTAAAAAACAACAACAACAACAACAACCCTAAATACAACAACAACAACAACAACCCTAAATAACAACAACAACAACCCTAAATAACAACAACAACAACCACACTTAATTACAACAACAACAGAAACAACAACCCTAAATAACAACAACAAGAACAACAACAATAAACCTAAATAACAACAAGAACAACAATAACAACCCTAAATAACAACATGAACTAAAACAGTAGGAACAACAACCACAACAACCCCAAATAACAACAACAAGAACAACAACCCTAAACAACAACAACAACAACAAGAAGAACCTTAAATAACAATAACAACAACAACAACAATAACAAAATCTTTCCCTAAACCCTGAACCCTAAACAAGTTGCAACAATAACAACAACAACAACAACCACCCTAAATAACAACAACAACAACAACAACCCTAAAAAACAACAAAAAAAACAACAACCCTAAATACAACAACAACAACAACAACAACCTTAAATAACAACAACAACAACAACCCTAAATAACAACAACAACAACAACCAACCTTAATTACAAGAACAACAACAATAACCCTAAATAACAACAAGAACTAAAACAGTAGGAACAACAACAACAACAACCCCAAATAACAACAACAAGAACAACAACCCTAAACAACAACAACAACAACAACAACAATAATAAAACCTTTCCTACCTTGAACCCTAAACAAGTTACAACAATAACAACAACAATAACAACAACCACCCTAAACAACAACAACAACAACAACATTAACAACCCTAAATAACAACAACAACAGCAATAACATCAACAACCCTAAATAACAACAACAACAGCAACAACAATAACCCTAAATAAAACAACAACAACAACAACCCTAAACAACAAAAACAACAACATCAACAACAACAGAAACAAAAACCCTAAATAACAAGAACAAGAACAACAACAACAACAACAACCCTACATAACAACAAGAACAACAATAACAATCCTAAACAAGAATAACAATACAACAACAACCCTAAGTAACAATTACAACAACAACAACAACCCGAAATAACAACAACAAGAACAACAAGCACTACAACAACAACAACCCTATACAACAATAACATCAATCCTAAACAACAACAATAACAACAAGAACCCTAAATAACAATAACAACAACAACAACAATAACAAAACCTTTCCCTAAATCCTGACCCCTAAACAAGTTGCAACAATAACAACAACCACAACAACCACCCTAAATAACAACAACAACAACAACAACAACCCTAAATAACAACAACAACAACCCTAAATAACAACAACAACAACAACCCTAAATAACAACAACAACCTTAAATAACCATAACAACAGCAACAACAACAACCCTAAATAACAACAACAACAACAAAAACCCTTAATTACAACAACAACAGAAACAACGACCCTAATACCAACAACAACAACAACAACAACAACCTTAAATAACAACAAGAACATCAATAATAACTCTAAATAACAACAACGACCCTAATACCAACAACAACAACAACAACAACAACCTTAAATAACAACAAGAACATCAATAATAACTCTAAATAACAACAACAAGAACAACAACAACAACCCTAAATAACAACAAGAACAACAATAATAACCCTAAATAACAACAAGAAAAAAAACAACAGGAACAACAACAACCCCAAATAACAACAACAACCCTAAATAACAACAACAACAGAAACAACAACCCTAAATAACAAGAACAAGAACAAGAACAACAATAACAATCCTAAATAAGAATAACAATCACAACAACAACCCTAAGTAACAATTACAACAAGAACAACAACCCTAAATAAGAACAAGAACAACAAGCACAGCAACAACAACAAGAACAACAACAACAACAATAACAACAACAACCCTAAACAACAAGAACAACAACCCTAAACAACAACAACAACAACAACAAGAACCTTAAATAACAATAACAACAACAACAACCATAACAAAACCTTTCCCTAAACCCTGAACCCTAAACAAGTTGCAACAATAACAACAACAACAACAACCACCCTAAATAACAACAACAACAACAACAACCCTAAAAAACAACAACAACAACAACAACCCTAAATACAACAACAACAACAACAACCTTAAATAACAACAACAACAACCCTAAATAACAACAACAACAACAACCACCCTTAATTACAACAACAACAGAAACAACAACCCTAAATAACAACAACAAGAACAACAACAATAAACCTAAATAACAACAAGAACAACAATAACAACCCTAAATAACAACATGAACTAAAACAGTAGGACAACAACCACAACAACCCCAAATAACAACAACAAGAACAACAACCCTAAACAACAACAACAACAACAACAATAATAATAAAACATTTCCCTAAACCCTGAACCCTAAACAAGTTACAACTATAACAACAACAACAACAACAATAACCCTAAACAACAACAACAACAACATCAACAACCCTAAATAACAACAACAACAGCAACAGCATCAACAACCCAAAATAACAACAACAACAGCAACAACATCAACAACCCTAAATAACAACAACAACAATAACCCTAAATAAAACAACAACAACAACAACCCTAAACAACAAAAACAACAACAACATCAACAACAACAGAAACAACAACCCTAAATAACAAGAACAAGAACAACAACAACAACCCTACATAACAACAAGAACAACAATAACAATCCTAAACAAGAATAACAATACAACAACAACCCTAAGTAACAATTACAACAACAACAACAACCCTAAATAACAACAAGAACAACAAGCACAGCAACAACAACAAGAACAACAACAACAACAATAACAACAACAACCCTAAACAACAACAACAACAACAACAAGAACCTTAAATAACAATAACAACAACAACAACAATAACAAAACCTTTCCCTAAACCCTCAACCCTAAACAAGTTGCAACAATAACCACAACAACAACAACCACCCAAAATAACAACAACAACAACAACCCTAAATAACAACAACAACAACAACAACAACAGCAACAACAACAACCTTAAATAACAACAACAACAACAACAACCTTAAATAACAACAACAACAGCAACAACAACAACCTTAAATAACAACAACAACAACAACCTTAAAAAACAACAACAACAACAACAACAACCACCCTTAATTACAACAACAACAGAAACAACAACCCTAAATAACAACAACAAGAACAACAACAACAACCCTAAATAACAACAAGAACAACAATAACAACCCTAAATAACAACAAGAACAAAAACAACAGGAACAACAACAACAACAACCCCAAATAACAATAACAAGAACAACAACCCTAAACAACAACAACAACAACAACAACAACACTAAACAACAACAACAATACTAAAACAAGTTGCAACAATAACAACAACAACAACAACCACCCTAAATAACAATAACAACAATAAACAATAACAACAACAACAACATCAACAACAACAACAACCCTAAACAACAAAAACAACAACAACATAAACAACAACAGAAACAACAACCCTAAATAACAAGAACAAAACAACAACAACAACCCTACATAACAACAAGAACAACAATAACAATCCTAAACAAGAATAACAATAACAACAACAACCTTAAGTAACAATTACAACAACAACAACAACCCTAAATAACAACAAGAACAACAAGCACAGCAACAACAACAAGAACAACAACAACAACAATAACAACAACAACCCTAAACAACAAGAACAACAACCCTAAACAACAACAACAACAACAACAAGAACCTTAAATAACAATAACAACAACAACAACAATAACAAAACCTTTCCCTAAACCCTGAACCCTAAACAAGTTGCAACAATAACAACAACAACAACAACCACCCTAAATAACAACAACAACAACAACAACCCTAAAAAACAACAACAACAACAACAACAACCCTAAAACAACAACAACAACAACCTTAAATAACAACAACAACCCTAAATAACAATAACAACAACAACCACCCTTAATTACAACAACAACAGAAACAACAACCCTAAATAACAACAACAAGAACAACAACAATAACCCTAAACAACAACAACAACAACAACAACAAGAACCCTAAATAACAATAACTACAACAAGAACAACAACCCTAAATAACAACAACAACAACAACAACCCTAAACAACAACAACAATACTAAATAACAACAACAACAACAACAACAACAATAATAAAACCTTTCCCTAAACCCTGAACCCAAAACAAGTTGCAACAATAACAACAACAACAACAACAACCCTAAATAACAACAACAACAATAAACAACAACAACAACAACAACAACAACATCAACAACAACAACAACCCTACACAACAAAAACAACAACAACATAAACAACAACCCTAAATAACAAGAACAAGAACAACAACAACAACCCTACATAACAACAAGAACAACAATAACAATCCTAAACAAGAATAACAATAACAACAACAACCCTAAGTAACAATTACAACAACAACAACCCTAAATCACAACAAGAACAACAAGCACAGCAACAACAACAAGAACAACAACAACAACAATAACAACAACAACCCTAAACTACAAGAACAACAACCCTAAACAACAACAACAACAAGAAGAAGAACCTTAAATAACAATAACAACAACAACAACAATAACAAAATCTTTCCCTAAACCCTGAACCCTAAACAAGTTGCAACAATAACAACAACAACAACAACCACCCTAAATAACAACAACAACAACAACAAACCTAAAAAACAACAACCCTAAATACAACAACAACAACAACAACAACCTTAAATAACAACAACAACAACAACCCTAAATAACAACAACAACAACAACCAACCTTAATTACAAGAACAACAACAATAACCCTAAATAACAACAAGAACTAAAACAATAGGAACAACAACAACAACAACCCCAAATAACAACAACAAGAACAACAACCCTAAACAACAACAACAACAACAACAACAATAATAAAACCTTTCCTACCTTGAACCCAAAACAAGTTACAACAATAACAACAACAATAACAACAACCACCCTAAACAACAACAACAACAACAACATCAACAACCCTAAATAACAACAACAACAGCAATAACATCAACAACCCTAAATAACAACAACAACAGCAACAACAATAACCCTAAATAAAACAACAACAACAACAACCCTAAACAACAAAAACAACAACAACATCAACAACAACAGAAACAAAAACCCTAAATAACAAGAACAAGAACAACAACAACAACAACAACCCTACATAACAACAAGAACAACAATAACAATCCTAAACAAGAATAACAATACAACAACAACCCTAAGTAACAATTACAATAACAACAACAACCCGAAATAACAACAACAAGAACAACAAGCACAACAACAACAACAACCCTATACAACAATAACATCAATCCTAAACAACAACAATAACAACAAGAACCCTAAATAACAATAACAACAACAACAACAATAACAAAACCTTTCCCTAAATCCTGACCCCTAAACAAGTTGCAACAATAACAACAACCACAACAACCACCCTAAATAACAACAACAACAACAACAACAACCCTAAATAACAACAACAACAACAACCCTAAATAACAACAACAACAACAACAACCTTAAATAACCACAACAACAGCAACAACAACAACCCTAAATAACAACAACAACAACAACAACCCTTAATTACAACAACAACATAAACAACGACCCTAATACCAACAACAACAACAACAACAACAACCTTAAATAACAACAAGAACATCAATAATAACTCTAAATAACAACAACAAGAACAACAACAACAACCCTAAATAACAACAAGAACAACAATAATAACCCTAAATAACAACAAGAAAAAAAACAACAGGAACAACAACAACCCCAAATAACAACAACAACAACAACAACCCTTAATTACAACAACAACAGAAACAACAACCCTAAATAACAAGAACAAGAACAAGAACAACAATAACAATCCTAAATAAGAATAACAATCACAACAACAACCCTAAGTAACAATTACAACAAGAACAACAACCCTAAATAAGAACAAGAACAACAAGCACAGCAACAACAACAAGAACAACAACAACAACAATAACAACAACAACCCTAAACAACAAGAACAACAACCCTAAACAACAACAACAACAACAACAACAACAACAACAACCCTAAATAACAATAACAACAACAACAACCATAACAAAACCTTTCCCTAAACCCTGAACCCTAAACAAGTTGCAACAATAACAACAACAACAACAACAACCACCCTAAATAACAACAACAACAACAACAACCCTAAACAACAACAACAACAACAACAACCCTAAATACAACAACAACAACAACAACCTTAAATAACAACAACAACAACCCTAAATAACAACAACAACAACCACCCTTAATTACAACAACAACAGAAACAACAACCCTAAATAACAACAACAAGAACAACAACAATAAACCTAAATAACAACAAGAACAACAATAACAACCCTAAATAACAACATGAACTAAAACAGTAGGAACAACAACCACAACAACCCCAAATAACAACAACAAGAACAACAACCCTAAACAACAACAACAACAACAACAACAACAATAATAAAACATTTCCCTAAACCCTGAACCCTAAACAAGTTACAACTATAACAACAACAACAACAACAACAACCCTAAACAACAACAACAACAACAGCAACAACCCTAAATAACAACAACAACAGCAACAGCATCAACAACCCAAAATAACAACAACAACAGCAACAACATCAACAACCCTAAATAACAACAACAACAATAACCCTAAATAAAACAACAACAACAACAACCCTAAACAACAAAAACAACAACAACATCAACAACAACAGAAACAACAACCCTAAATAACAAGAACAAGAACAACAACAACAACCCTACATAACAACAAGAACAACAATAACAATCCTAAACAAGAATAACAATACAACAACAACCCTAAGTAACAATTACAACAACAACAACAACCCTAAATAACAACAAGACAGCAACAACAACAAGAACAACAACAACAACAATAACAACAACAACCCTAAACAACAAGAACAACAACCCTAAACAACAACAACAACAACAACAAGAACCTTAAATAACAATAACAACAACAACAACAATAACAAAACCTTTCCCTAAACCCTCAACCCTAAACAAGTTGCAACAATAACAACAAAAACAACAACCACCCAAAATAACAACAACAACAACAACCCTAAATAACAACAACAACAACAACAACAACAACAACCTTAAATAACAACAACAACAACAACAACAACAACCTTAAATAACAACAACAACAACAACAACCTTAAATAACAACAACAACAACAACCTTAAAAACCAACAACAACAACCTTAAATAACAACAACAACAACAACCACCCTTAATTACAACAACAACAGAAACAACAACCCTAAATAACAACAACAAGAACAACAACAATAACCCTAAATAACAACAAGAACAACAATAACAACCCTAAATAACAACAAGAACAAAAACAACAGGAACAACAACAACAACAACCCCAAATAACAACAACAACAACAACAACCCTAAACAACAACAACAACAACAACACTAAACAACAACAACAATACTAAAACAAGTTGCAACAATAACAACAACAACAACAACAACAACCACCCTAAATAACAATAACAACAATAAACAACAACAACAACAACAACAACATCAACAACAACAACAACCCTAAACAACAAAAACAACAACAACAACAACAACAACAGAAACAACAACCCTAAATAACAAGAACAAGAACAACAACAACAACCCTACATAACAACAAGAACAACAATAACAATCCTAAACAAGAATAACAATAACAACAACAACCTTAAGTAACAATTACAACAACAACAACAACCCTAAATAACAACAAGAACAACAAGCACAGCAACAACAATAAGAACAACAACAACAACAATAACAACAACAACCCTAAACAACAACAACAACAACAACAAGAACCTTAAATAACAATAACAACAACAGCAACAACAACAACAACAACAACAAACAACAACAACAACAACAACCTTAAATAACAACAACAACAACCCTAAATAACAACAACAACAACAACCACCCTTAATTACAACAACAACAGAAACAACAACCCTAAATAACAACAACAAGAACAACAACAATAAACCTAAATAACAACAAGAACAACAATAACAACCCTAAATAACAACATGAACTAAAACAGTAGGACAACAACCACAACAACCCCAAATAACAACAACAAGAACAACAACCCTAAACAACAACAACAACAACAACAATAATAATAAAACATTTCCCTAAACCCTGAACCCTAAACAAGTTACAACTATAACAACAACAACAACAACAACCACCCTAAACAACAACAACAACAACATCAACAACCCTAAATAACAACAACAACAGCAACAGCATCAACAACCCAAAATAACAACAACAACAGCAACAACATCAACAACCCTAAATAACAACAACAACAATAACCCTAAATAAAACAACAACAACAACAACCCTAAACAACAAAAACAACAACAACATCAACAACAACAGAAACAACAACCCTAAATAACAAGAACAAGAACAACAACAACAACCCTACATAACAACAAGAACAACAATAACAATCCTAAACAAGAATAACAATACAACAACAACCCTAAGTAACAATTACAACAACAACAACAACCCTAAATAACAACAAGAACAACAAGCACAGCAACAACAACAAGAACAACAACAACAACAATAACAACAACAACCCTAAACAACAACAACAACAACAACAACAACCTTAAATAACAACAACAACAACAACAACAATAACAAAACCTTTCCCTAAACCCTCAACCCTAAACAAGTTGCAACAATAACCACAACAACAACAACCACCCAAAATAACAACAACAACAACAACCCTAAATAACAACAACAACAACAACAACAACAGCAACAACAACAACCTTAAATAACAACAACAACAACAACAACCTTAAATAACAACAACAACAGCAACAACAACAACCCTAAATAACAACAACAACAACAACCTTAAATAACAACAACAACAACAACAACAACCACCCTTAATTACAACAACAACAGAAACAACAACCCTAAATAACAACAACAAGAACAACAACAATAACCCTAAATAACAACAAGAACAACAATAACAACCCTAAATAACAACAAGAACAAAAACAACAGGAACAACAACAACAACAACCCCAAATAACAATAACAAGAACAACAACCCTAAACAACAACAACAACAACAACAACACTAAACAACAACAACAATACTAAAACAAGTTGCAACAATAACAACAACAACAACAACCACCCTAAATAACAATAACAACAATAAACAATAACAACAACAACAACATCAACAACAACAACAACCCTAAACAACAAAAACAACAACAACATAAACAACAACAGAAACAACAACCCTAAATAACAAGAACAAAACAACAACAACAACCCTACATAACAACAAGAACAACAATAACAATCCTAAACAAGAATAACAATAACAACAACAACCTTAAGTAACAATTACAACAACAACAACAACCCTAAATAACAACAAGAACAACAAGCACAGCAACAACAACAAGAACAACAACAACAACAATAACAACAACAACCCTAAACAACAAGAACAACAACCCTAAACAACAACAACAACAACAACAAGAACCTTAAATAACAATAACAACAACAACAACAATAACAAAACCTTTCCCTAAACCCTGAACCCTAAACAAGTTGCAACAATAACAACAACAACAACAACAACCCTAAATAACAACAACAACAACAACAACCCTAAAAAACAACAACAACAACAACAACAACCCTAAAACAACAACAACAACAACCTTAAATAACAACAACAACCCTAAATAACAATAACAACAACAACCACCCTTAATTACAACAACAACAGAAACAACAACCCTAAATAACAACAACAAGAACAACAACAATAACCCTAAACAACAACAACAACAACAACAACAACAACCCTAAATAACAATAACTACAACAAGAACAACAACCCTAAACAACAACAACAACAACAACAACCCTAAACAACAACAACAATACTAAATAACAATAACAACAACAACAACAACAATAATAAAACCTTTCCCTAAACCCTGAACCCAAAACAAGTTGCAACAATAACAACAACAACAACAACCACCCTAAATAACAACAACAACAATAAACAACAACAACAACAACAACAACAACATCAACAACAACAACAACCCTACACAACAAAAACAACAACAACATAAACAACAACCCTAAATAACAAGAACAAGAACAACAACAACAACCCTACATAACAACAAGAACAACAATAACAATCCTAAACAAGAATAACAATAACAACAACAACCCTAAGTAACAATTACAACAACAACAACCCTAAATCACAACAAGAACAACAAGCACAGCAACAACAACAAGAACAACAACAACAACAATAACAACAACAACCCTAAACTACAAGAACAACAACCCTAAACAACAACAACAACAAGAAGAAGAACCTTAAATAACAATAACAACAACAACAACAATAACAAAATCTTTCCCTAAACCCTGAACCCTAAACAAGTTGCAACAATAACAACAACAACAACAACCACCCTAAATAACAACAACAACAACAACAAACCTAAAAAACAACAACCCTAAATACAACAACAACAACAACAACAACCTTAAATAACAACAACAACAACAACCCTAAATAACAACAACAACAACAACCAACCTTAATTACAAGAACAACAACAATAACCCTAAATAACAACAAGAACTAAAACAGTAGGAACAACAACAACAACAACCCCAAATAACAACAACAAGAACAACAACCCTAAACAACAACAACAACAACAACAACAATAATAAAACCTTTCCTACCTTGAACCCAAAACAAGTTACAACAATAACAACAACAATAACAACAACCACCCTAAACAACAACAACAACAACAACATCAACAACCCTAAATAACAACAACAACAGCAATAACATCAACAACCCTAAATAACAACAACAACAGCAACAACAATAACCCTAAATAAAACAACAACAACAACAACCCTAAACAACAAAAACAACAACAACATCAACAACAACAGAAACAACAACCCTAAATAACAAGAACAAGAACAACAACAACAACAACAACCCTACATAACAACAAGAACAACAATAACAATCCTAAACAAGAATAACAATACAACAACAACCCTAAGTAACAATTACAACAAGAACAACAACCCGAAATAACAACAACAAGAACAACAAGCACAACAACAACAACAACCCTATACAACAATAACATCAATCCTAAACAACAACAACAACAACAACAACCCTAAATAACAATAACAACAACAACAACAATAACAAAACCTTTCCCTAAATCCTGACCCCTAAACAAGTTGCAACAATAACAACAACCACAACAACCACCCTAAATAACAACAACAACAACAACAACAACCCTAAATAACAACAACAACAACAACCCTAAATAACAACAACAACAACAACAACCTTAAATAACCATAACAACAGCAACACCAACAACCCTAAATAACAACAACAACAACAACAACCCTTAATTACAACAACAACATAAACAACGACCCTAATACCAACAACAACAACAACAACAACAACCTTAAATAACAACAAGAACATCAATAATAACTCTAAATAACAACAACAAGAACAACAACAACAACCCTAAATAACAACAAGAACAACAATAATAACCCTAAATAACAACAAGAAAAAAAACAACAGGAACAACAACAACCCCAAATAACAACAACAACAACAACAACCCTTAATTACAACAACAACAGAAACAACAACCCTAAATAACAAGAACAAGAACAAGAACAACAATAACAATCCTAAATAAGAATAACAATCACAACAACAACCCTAAGTAACAATTACAACAAGAACAACAACCCTAAATAAGAACAAGAACAACAAGCACAGCAACAACAACAAGAACAACAACAACAACAATAACAACAACAACCCTAAACAACAAGAACAACAACCCTAAACAACAACAACAACAACAACAAGAACCTTAAATAACAATAACAACAACAACAACCATAACAAAACCTTTCCCTAAACCCTGAACCCTAAACAAGTTGCAACAATAACAACAACAACAACAACCACCCTAAATAACAACAACAACAACAACAACCCTAAAAAACAACAACAACAACAACCCTAAATACAACAACAACAACAACAACCTTAAATAACAACAACAACCCTAAATAACAACAACAACAACCACCCTTAATTACAACAACAACAGAAACAACAACCCTAAATAACAACAACAAGAACAACAACAATAAACCTAAATAACAACAAGAACAACAATAACAACCCTAAATAACAACATGAACTAAAACAGTAGGAACAACAACCACAACAACCCCAAATAACAACAACAAGAACAACAACCCTAAACAACAACAACAACAACAACAATAATAATAAAACATTTCCCTAAACCCTGAACCCTAAACAAGTTACAACTATAACAACAACAACAACAACAACCACCCTAAACAACAACAACAACAACATCAACAACACTAAATAACAACAACAACAGCAACAGCATCAACAACCCAAAATAACAACAACAACAGCAACAACATCAACAACCCTAAATAACAACAACAACAATAACCCTAAATAAAACAACAACAACAACAACCCTAAACAACAAAAACAACAACAACATCAACAACAACAGAAACAACAACCCTAAATAACAAGAACAAGAACAACAACAACAACCCTACATAACAACAAGAACAACAATAACAATCCTAAACAAGAATAACAATACAACAACAACCCTAAGTAACAATAACAACAACAACAACAACCCTAAATAACAACAAGAACAACAAGCACAGCAACAACAACAAGAACAACAACAACAACAATAACAACAATAACCCTAAACAACAACAACAACAACAACAAGAACCTTAAATAACAATAACAACAACAACAACAATAACAAAACCTTTCCCTAAACCCTCAACCCTAAACAAGTTGCAACAATAACAACAACAACAACAACCACCCAAAATAACAACAACAACAACAACCCTAAATAACAACAACAACAACAACAACAACAACAACAACAACAACAACAACAACCTTAAATAACAACAACAACAACAACAACCTTAAATAACAACAACAACAGCAACAACAACAACCTTAAATAACAACAACAACAACAACCTTAAAAAACAACAACAACAACAACAACAACCACCCTTAATTACAACAACAACAGAAACAACAACCCTAAATAACAACAACAAGAACAACAACAATAACCCTAAATAACAACAAGAACAACAATAACAACCCTAAATAACAACAAGAACAAAAACAACAGGAACAACAACAACAACAACCCCAAATAACAATAACAAGAACAACAACCCTAAACAACAACAACAACAACAACAACAACACTAAACAACAACAACAATACTAAAACAAGTTGCAACAATAACAACAACAACAACAACCACCCTAAATAACAATAACAACAATAAACAATAACAACAACAACAACATCAACAACAACAACAACAACCCTAAACAACAAAAACAACAACAACATAAACAATAACAGAAACAACAACCCTAAATAACAAGAACAAAACAACAACAACAACCCTACATAACAACAAGAACAACAATAACAATCCTAAACAAGAATAACAATAACAACAACAACCTTAAGTAACAATTACAACAACAACAACAACCCTAAATAACAACAAGAACAACAAGCACAGCAACAACAACAATAACAACAACAACCCTAAACAACAACAACCCTAAACAACAAGAACAACAACCCTAAACAACAACAACAACAACAACAAGAACCTTAAATAACAATAACAACAACAACAACAATAACAAAACCTTTCCCTAAACCCTGAACCCTAAACAAGTTGCAACAATAACAACAACAACAACAACCACCCTAAATAACAACAACAACAACAACAACCCTAAAAAACAACAACAACAACAACAACAACCCTAAATACAACAACAACAACAACAACAACCTTAAATAACAACAACAACAACCCTAAATAACAATAACAACAACAACCACCCTTAATTACAACAACAACAGAAACAACAACCCTAAATAACAACAACAAGAACAACAACAATAACCCTAAACAACAACAACAACAACAACAACAACAACAAGAACCCTAAATAACAATAACTACAACAAGAACAACAACCCTAAACAACAACAACAACAACAACAACCCTAAACAACAACAACAATACTAAATAACAATAACAACAACAACAACAACAATAATAAAACCTTTCCCTAAACCCTGAACCCAAAACAAGTTGCAACAATAACAACAACAACAACAACCACCCTAAATAACAACAACAACAATAAACAACAACAACAACAACAACAACAACATCAACAACAACAACAACCCTACACAACAAAAACAACAACAACATAAACAACAACCCTAAATAACAAGAACAAGAACAACAACAACAACCCTACATAACAACAAGAACAACAATAACAATCCTAAACAAGAATAACAATAACAACAACAACCCTAAGTAACAATTACAACAACAACAACCCTAAATAACAACAAGAACAACAAGCACAGCAACAACAACAAGAACAACAACAACAACAATAACAACAACAACCCTAAACTACAAGAACAACAACCCTAAACAACAACAACAACAACAAGAAGAACCTTAAATAACAATAACAACAACAACAACAATAACAAAATCTTTCCCTAAACCCTGAACCCTAAACAAGTTGCAACAATAACAACAACAACAACAACCACCCTAAATAACAACAACAACAACAACAACCCTAAAAAACAACAACAACAACAACAACCCTAAATACAACAACAACAACAACAACCTTAAATAACAACAACAACAACCCTAAATAACAACAACAACAACCACACTTAATTACAACAACAACAGAAACAACAACCCTAAATAACAACAACAAGAACAACAACAATAAACCTAAATAACAACAAGAACAACAATAACAACCCTAAATAACAACATGAACTAAAACAGTAGGAACAACAACCACAACAACCCCAAATAACAACAACAAGAACAACAACCCTAAACAACAACAACAACAACAAGAAGAACCTTAAATAACAATAACAACAACAACAACAATAACAAAATCTTTCCCTAAACCCTGAACCCTAAACAAGTTGCAACAATAACAACAACAACAACAACCACCCTAAATAACAACAACAACAACAACAACCCTAAAAAACAACAAAAAAAACAACAACCCTAAATACAACAACAACAACAACAACAACCTTAAATAACAACAACAACAACAACCCTAAATAACAACAACAACAACAACCAACCTTAATTACAAGAACAACAACAATAACCCTAAATAACAACAAGAACTAAAACAGTAGGAACAACAACAACAACAACCCCAAATAACAACAACAAGAACAACAACCCTAAACAACAACAACAACAACAACAACAATAATAAAACCTTTCCTACCTTGAACCCTAAACAAGTTACAACAATAACAACAACAATAACAACAACCACCCTAAACAACAACAACAACAACAACATTAACAACCCTAAATAACAACAACAACAGCAATAACATCAACAACCCTAAATAACAACAACAACAGCAACAACAATAACCCTAAATAAAACAACAACAACAACAACCCTAAACAACAAAAACAACAACATCAACAACAACAGAAACAAAAACCCTAAATAACAAGAACAAGAACAACAACAACAACAACAACCCTACATAACAACAAGAACAACAATAACAATCCTAAACAAGAATAACAATACAACAACAACCCTAAGTAACAATTACAACAACAACAACAACCCGAAATAACAACAACAAGAACAACAAGCACTACAACAACAACAACCCTATACAACAATAACATCAATCCTAAACAACAACAATAACAACAAGAACCCTAAATAACAATAACAACAACAACAACAATAACAAAACCTTTCCCTAAATCCTGACCCCTAAACAAGTTGCAACAATAACAACAACCACAACAACCACCCTAAATAACAACAACAACAACAACAACAACCCTAAATAACAACAACAACAACCCTAAATAACAACAACAACAACAACCCTAAATAACAACAACAACCTTAAATAACCATAACAACAGCAACAACAACAACCCTAAATAACAACAACAACAACAAAAACCCTTAATTACAACAACAACAGAAACAACGACCCTAATACCAACAACAACAACAACAACAACAACCTTAAATAACAACAAGAACATCAATAATAACTCTAAATAACAACAACGACCCTAATACCAACAACAACAACAACAACAACAACCTTAAATAACAACAAGAACATCAATAATAACTCTAAATAACAACAACAAGAACAACAACAACAACCCTAAATAACAACAAGAACAACAATAATAACCCTAAATAACAACAAGAAAAAAAACAACAGGAACAACAACAACCCCAAATAACAACAACAACCCTTAATTACAACAACAACAGAAACAACAACCCTAAATAACAAGAACAAGAACAAGAACAACAATAACAATCCTAAATAAGAATAACAATCACAACAACAACCCTAAGTAACAATTACAACAAGAACAACAACCCTAAATAAGAACAAGAACAACAAGCACAGCAACAACAACAAGAACAACAACAACAACAATAACAACAACAACCCTAAACAACAAGAACAACAACCCTAAACAACAACAACAACAACAACAAGAACCTTAAATAACAATAACAACAACAACAACCATAACAAAACCTTTCCCAAAACCCTGAACCCTAAACAAGTTGCAACAATAACAACAACAACAACAACCACCCTAAATAACAACAACAACAACAACAACCCTAAAAAACAACAACAACAACAACAACCCTAAATACAACAACAACAACAACAACCTTAAATAACAACAACAACAACCCTAAATAACAACAACAACAACAACCACCCTTAATTACAACAACAACAGAAACAACAACCCTAAATAACAACAACAAGAACAACAACAATAAACCTAAATAACAACAAGAACAACAATAACAACCCTAAATAACAACATGAACTAAAACAGTAGGACAACAACCACAACAACCCCAAATAACAACAACAAGAACAACAACCCTAAACAACAACAACAACAACAACAATAATAATAAAACATTTCCCTAAACCCTGAACCCTAAACAAGTTACAACTATAACAACAACAACAACAACAACCACCCTAAATAACAACAACAACAACATCAACAACCCTAAATAACAACAACAACAGCAACAGCATCAACAACCCAAAATAACAACAACAACAGCAACAACATCAACAACCCTAAATAACAACAACAACAATAACCCTAAATAAAACAACAACAACAACAACCCTAAACAACAAAAACAACAACAACATCAACAACAACAGAAACAACAACCCTAAATAACAAGAACAAGAACAACAACAACAACCCTACATAACAACAAGAACAACAATAACAATCCTAAACAAGAATAACAATACAACAACAACCCTAAGTAACAATTACAACAACAACAACAACCCTAAATAACAACAAGAACAACAAGCACAGCAACAACAACAAGAACAACAACAACAACAATAACAACAACAACCCTAAACAACAACAACAACAACAACAAGAACCTTAAATAACAATAACAACAACAACAACAATAACAAAACCTTTCCCTAAACCCTCAACCCTAAACAAGTTGCAACAATAACCACAACAACAACAACCACCCAAAATAACAACAACAACAACAACCCTAAATAACAACAACAACAACAACAACAACAACAACAACAACAACCTTAAATAACAACAACAACAACAACAACCTTAAATAACAACAACAACAGCAACAACAACAACCTTAAATAACAACAACAACAACAACCTTAAAAAACAACAACAACAACAACAACAACCACCCTTAATTACAACAACAACAGAAACAACAACCCTAAATAACAACAACAAGAACAACAACAATAACCCTAAATAACAACAAGAACAACAATAACAACCCTAAATAACAACAAGAACAAAAACAACAGGAACAACAACAACAACAACCACAAAAAACAATAACAACAACAACAACCCTAAACAACAACAACAACAACAACAACAACACTAAACAACAACAACAATACTAAAACAAGTTGCAACAATAACAACAACAACAACAACCACCCTAAATAACAATAACAACAATAAACAATAACAACAACAACAACATCAACAACAACAACAACCCTAAACAACAAAAACAACAACAACATAAACAACAACAGAAACAACAACCCTAAATAACAAGAACAAAACAACAACAACAACCCTACATAACAACAAGAACAACAATAACAATCCTAAACAAGAATAACAATAACAACAACAACCCTAAGTAACAATTACAACAACAACAACAACCCTAAATAACAACAAGAACAACAAGCACAGCAACAACAACAAGAACAACAACAACAACAATAACAACAACAACCCTAAACAACAAGAACAACAACCCTAAACAACAACAACAACAACAACAAGAACCTTAAATAACAATAACAACAACAACAACAATAACAAAACCTTTCCCTAAACCCTGAACCCTAAACAAGTTGCAACAATAACAACAACAACAACAACCACCCTAAATAACAACAACAACAACAACAACCCTAAAAAACAACAACAACAACAACAACAACCCTAAAACAACAACAACAACAACCTTAAATAACAACAACAACCCTAAATAACAATAACAACAACAACCACCCTTAATTACAACAACAACAGAAACAACAACCCTAAATAACAACAACAAGAACAACAACAATAACCCTAAACAACAACAACAACAACAACAACAAGAACCCTAAATAACAATAACTACAACAAGAACAACAACCCTAAACAACAACAACAACAACAACAACCCTAAACAACAACAACAATACTAAATAACAATAACAACAACAACAACAACAATAATAAAACCTTTCCCTAAACCCTGAACCCAAAACAAGTTGCAACAATAACAACAACAACAACAACCACCCTAAATAACAACAACAACAATAAACAACAACAACAACAACAACAACAACATCAACAACAACAACAACCCTAAACAACAATAACAACAACAACATAAACAACAACCCTAAATAACAAGAACAAGAACAACAACAACAACCCTACATAACAACAAGAACAACAATAACAATCCTAAACAAGAATAACAATAACAACAACAACCCTAAGTAACAATTACAACAACAACAACCCTAAATCACAACAAGAACAACAAGCACAGCAACAACAACAAGAACAACAACAACAACAATAACAACAACAACCCTAAACTACAAGAACAACAACCCTAAACAACAACAACAACAAGAAGAAGAACCTTAAATAACAATAACAACAACAACAACAATAACAAAATCTTTCCCTAAACCCTGAACCCTAAACAAGTTGCAACAATAACAACAACAACAACAACCACCCTAAATAACAACAACAACAACAACAAACCTAAAAAACAACAACCCTAAATACAACAACAACAACAACAACAACCTTAAATAACAACAACAACAACAACCCTAAATAACAACAACAACAACAACCAACCTTAATTACAAGAACAACAACAATAACCCTAAATAACAACAAGAACTAAAACAGTAGGAACAACAACAACAACAACCCCAAATAACAACAACAAGAACAACAACCCTAAACAACAACAACAACAACAACAACAATAATAAAACCTTTCCTACCTTGAACCCAAAACAAGTTACAACAATAACAACAACAATAACAACAACCACCCTAAACAACAACAACAACAACAACATCAACAACCCTAAATAACAACAACAACAGCAATAACAACAACAACCCTAAATAACAACAACAACAACAACAACAATAACCCTAAATAAAACAACAACAACAACAATCCTAAATAACAACAACAACAACAACAACAACAACTCTTAATTACAATAACAACAGAAACAACAACCCTAAATAACAAGAACAAGAACAACAACAACAACAAGAACCCTAAATAACAACAAGAACAACAATAACAATCCTAAACAAGAATAACAATACAACAACAACCCTAAGTAACAATTACAATAACAACAACAACCCGAAATAACAACAACAAGAACAACAAGCACAACAACAACAACAACCCTATACAACAATAACATCAATCCTAAACAACAACAATAACAACAAGAACCCTAAATAACAATAACAACAACAACAACAATAACAAAACCTTTCCCTAAATCCTGACCCCTAAACAAGTTGCAACAATAACAACAACCACAACAACCACCCTAAATAACAACAACAACAACAACAACAACCCTAAATAACAACAACAACAACAACCCTAAATAACAACAACAACAACAACAACCTTAAATAACCATAACAACAGCAACACCAACAACCCTAAATAACAACAACAACAACAACAACCCTTAATTACAACAACAACAGAAACAACGACCCTAATACCAACAACAACAACAACAACAACAACCTTAAATAACAACAAGAACATCAATAATAACTCTAAATAACAACAACAAGAACAACAACAACAACCCTAAATAACAACAAGAACAACAATAATAACCCTAAATAACAACAAGAAAAAAAACAACAGGAACAACAACAACCCCAAATAACAACAACAACAACAACAACCCTTAATTACAACAACAACAGAAACAACAACCCTAAATAACAAGAACAAGAACAAGAACAACAATAACAATCCTAAATAAGAATAACAATCACAACAACAACCCTAAGTAACAATTACAACAAGAACAACAACCCTAAATAAGAACAAGAACAACAAGCACAGCAACAACAACAAGAACAACAACAACAACAATAACAACAACAACCCTAAACAACAAGAACAACAACCCTAAACAACAACAACAACAACAACAACAACAACAACAACCCTAAATAACAATAACAACAACAACAACCATAACAAAACCTTTCCCTAAACCCTGAACCCTAAACAAGTTGCAACAATAACAACAACAACAACAACAACCACCCTAAATAACAACAACAACAACAACAACCCTAAACAACAACAACAACAACAACAACCCTAAATAACAACAACAACAACAACAACCTTAAATAACAACAACAACAACCCTAAATAACAACAACAACAACCACCCTTAATTACAACAACAACAGAAACAACAACCCTAAATAACAACAACAAGAACAACAACAATAAACCTAAATAACAACAAGAACAACAATAACAACCCTAAATAACAACATGAACTAAAACAGTAGGAACAACAACCACAACAACCCCAAATAACAACAACAAGAACAACAACCCTAAACAACAACAACAACAACAACAACAACAATAATAAAACATTTCCCTAAACCCTGAACCCTAAACAAGTTACAACTATAACAACAACAACAACAACAACCACCCTAAACAACAACAACAACAACAGCAACAACCCTAAATAACAACAACAACAGCAACAGCATCAACAACCCAAAATAACAACAACAACAGCAACAACATCAACAACACTAAATAACAACAACAACAATAACCCTAAATAAAACAACAACAACAACAACCCTAAACAACAAAAACAACAACAACATCAACAACAACAGAAACAACAACCCTAAATAACAAGAACAAGAACAACAACAACAACCCTACATAACAACAAGAACAACAATAACAATCCTAAACAAGAATAACAATACAACAACAACCCTAAGTAACAATTACAACAACAACAACAACCCTAAATAACAACAAGACAGCAACAACAACAAGAACAACAACAACAACAATAACAACAACAACCCTAAACAACAAGAACAACAACCCTAAACAACAACAACAACAACAACAAGAACCTTAAATAACAATAACAACAACAACAACAATAACAAAACCTTTCCCTAAACCCTCAACCCTAAACAAGTTGCAACAATAACAACAAAAACAACAACCACCCAAAATAACAACAACAACAACAACCCTAAATAACAACAACAACAACAACAACAACAACAACCTTAAATAACAACAACAACAGCAACAACAACAACCTTAAATAACAACAACAACAACAACAACCTTAAATAACAACAACAACAACAACCTTAAAAACCAACAACAACAACCTTAAATAACAACAACAACAACAACCACCCTTAATTACAACAACAACAGAAACAACAACCCTAAATAACAACAACAAGAACAACAACAATAACCCTAAATAACAACAAGAACAACAATAACAACCCTAAATAACAACAAGAACAAAAACAACAGGAACAACAACAACAACAACCCCAAATAACAACAACAAGAACAACAACCCTAAACAACAACAACAACAACAACACTAACCAACAACAACAATAACAACAACAACAACAACAACAACCACCCTAAATAACAATAACAACAATAAACAACAACAACAACAACAACAACATCAACAACAACAACAACCCTAAACAACAAAAACAACAACAACAACAACAACAACAGAAACAACAACCCTAAATAACAAGAACAAGAACAACAACAACAACCCTACATAACAACAAGAACAACAATAACAATCCTAAACAAGAATAACAATAACAACAACAACCTTAAGTAACAATTACAACAACAACAACAACCTTAAATAACAACAAGAACAACAAGCACAGCAACAACAATAAGAACAACAACAACAACAATAACAACAACAACCCTAAACAACAACAACAACAACAACAAGAACCTTAAATAACAATAACAACAACAACAACAACAACAACAACAACAACCCTAAATACAACAACAACAACAACAACCTTAAATAACAACAACAACAACCCTAAATAACAACAACAACAACAACCACCCTTAATTACAACAACAACAGAAACAACAACCCTAAATAACAACAACAAGAACAACAACAATAAACCTAAATAACAACAAGAACAACAATAACAACCCTAAATAACAACATGAACTAAAACAGTAGGACAACAACCACAACAACCCCAAATAACAACAACAAGAACAACAACCCTAAACAACAACAACAACAACAACAATAATAATAAAACATTTCCCTAAACCCTGAACCCTAAACAAGTTACAACTATAACAACAACAACAACAACAACCACCCTAAACAACAACAACAACAACATCAACAACCCTAAATAACAACAACAACAGCAACAGCATCAACAACCCAAAATAACAACAACAACAGCAACAACATCAACAACCCTAAATAACAACAACAACAATAACCCTAAATAAAACAACAACAACAACAACCCTAAACAACAAAAACAACAACAACATCAACAACAACAGAAACAACAACCCTAAATAACAAGAACAAGAACAACAACAACAACCCTACATAACAACAAGAACAACAATAACAATCCTAAACAAGAATAACAATACAACAACAACCCTAAGTAACAATTACAACAACAACAACAACCCTAAATAACAACAAGAACAACAAGCACAGCAACAACAACAAGAACAACAACAACAACAATAACAACAACAACCCTAAACAACAACAACAACAACAACAAGAACCTTAAATAACAATAACAACAACAACAACAATAACAAAACCTTTCCCTAAACCCTCAACCCTAAACAAGTTGCAACAATAACCACAACAACAACAACCACCCAAAATAACAACAACAACAACAACCCTAAATAACAACAACAACAACAACAACAACAGCAACAACAACAACCCTAAATAACAACAACAACAACAACAACCTTAAATAACAACAACAACAACAACAACAACAACCTTAAATAACAACAACAACAACAACCCTAAATAACAACAACAACAACAACAACAACCACCCTTAATTACAACAACAACAGAAACAACAACCCTAAATAACAACAACAAGAACAACAACAATAACCCTAAATAACAACAACAACAACAACAACAACCCTAAATAACAACAAGAACAAAAACAACAGGAACAACAACAACAACAACCCCAAATAACAATAACAAGAACAACAACCCTAAACAACAACAACAACAACAACAACAACACTAAACAACAACAACAATACTAAAACAAGTTGCAACAATAACAACAACAACAACAACCACCCTAAATAACAATAACAACAATAAACAATAACAACAACAACAACATCAACAACAACAACAACCCTAAACAACAAAAACAACAACAACATAAACAACAACAGAAACAACAACCCTAAATAACAAGAACAAAACAACAACAACAACCCTACATAACAACAAGAACAACAATAACAATCCTAAACAAGAATAACAATAACAACAACAACCTTAAGTAACAATTACAACAACAACAACAACCCTAAATAACAACAAGAACAACAAGCACAGCAACAACAACAAGAACAACAACAACAACAATAACAACAACAACCCTAAACAACAAGAACAACAACCCTAAACAACAACAACAACAACAACAAGAACCTTAAATAACATTAACAACAACAACAACAATAACAAAACCTTTCCCTAAACCCTGAACCCTAAACAAGTTGCAACAATAACAACAACAACAACAACAACCCTAAATAACAACAACAACAACAACAACCCTAAAAAACAACAACAACAACAACAACAACCCTAAAACAACAACAACAACAACCCTAAATAACAACAACAACCCTAAATAACAATAACAACAACAACCACCCTTAATTACAACAACAACAGAAACAACAACCCTAAATAACAACAACAAGAACAACAACAATAACCCTAAACAACAACAACAACAACAACAACAACAACCCTAAATAACAATAACTACAACAACAACAACAACCCTAAACAACAACAACAACAACAACAACCCTAAACAACAACAACAATACTAAATAACAATAACAACAACAACAACAACAATAATAAAACCTTTCCCTAAACCCTGAACCCAAAACAAGTTGCAACAATAACAACAACAACAACAACCACCCTAAATAACAACAACAACAATAAACAACAACAACAACAACAACAACAACATCAACAACAACAACAACCCTACACAACAAAAACAACAACAACATAAACAACAACCCTAAATAACAAGAACAAGAACAACAACAACAACCCTACATAACAACAAGAACAACAATAACAATCCTAAACAAGAATAACAATAACAACAACAACCCTAAGTAACAATTACAACAACAACAACCCTAAATCACAACAAGAACAACAAGCACAGCAACAACAACAAGAACAACAACAACAACAATAACAACAACAACCCTAAACTACAAGAACAACAACCCTAAACAACAACAACAACAAGAAGAAGAACCTTAAATAACAATAACAACAACAACAACAATAACAAAATCTTTCCCTAAACCCTGAACCCTAAACAAGTTGCAACAATAACAACAACAACAACAACCACCCTAAATAACAACAACAACAACAACAAACCTAAAAAACAACAACCCTAAATACAACAACAACAACAACAACAACCTTAAATAACAACAACAACAACAACCCTAAATAACAACAACAACAACAACCAACCTTAATTACAAGAACAACAACAATAACCCTAAATAACAACAAGAACTAAAACAGTAGGAACAACAACAACAACAACCCCAAATAACAACAACAAGAACAACAACCCTAAACAACAACAACAACAACAACAACAATAATAAAACCTTTCCTACCTTGAACCCAAAACAAGTTACAACAATAACAACAACAATAACAACAACCACCCTAAACAACAACAACAACAACAACATCAACAACCCTAAATAACAACAACAACAGCAATAACATCAACAACCCTAAATAACAACAACAACAGCAACAACAATAACCCTAAATAAAACAACAACAACAACAACCCTAAACAACAAAAACAACAACAACATCAACAACAACAGAAACAAAAACCCTAAACAACAAAAACAACAACAACATCAACAACAACAACCCTACATAACAACAAGAACAACAATAACAATCCTAAACAAGAATAACAATACAACAACAACCCTAAGTAACAATTACAACAAGAACAACAACCCGAAATAACAACAACAAGAACAACAAGCACAACAACAACAACAACCCTATACAACAATAACATCAATCCTAAACAACAACAATAACAACAAGAACCCTAAATAACAATAACAACAACAACAACAATAACAAAACCTTTCCCTAAATCCTGACCCCTAAACAAGTTGCAACAATAACAACAACAACAACAACCACCCTAAATAACAACAACAACAACAACAACAACCCTAAATAACAACAACAACAACAACCCTAAATAACAACAACAACAACAACAACCTTAAATAACAACAACAACAGCAACAACAACAACCCTAAATAACAACAACAACAACAACAACCCTTAATTACAACAACAACAGAAACAACGACCCTAATACCAACAACAACAACAACAACAACAACCTTAAATAACAACAAGAACATCAATAATAACTCTAAATAACAACAACAAGAACAACAACAACAACCCTAAATAACAACAAGAACAACAATAATAACCATAAATAACAACAAGAAAAAAAACAACAGGAACAACAACAACCCCAAATAACAACAACAACAACAACAACCCTTAATTACAACAACAACAGAAACAACAACCCTAAATAACAAGAACAAGAACAAGAACAACAATAACAATCCTAAATAAGAATAACAATCACAACAACAACCCTAAGTAACAATTACAACAAGAACAACAACCCTAAATAAGAACAAGAACAACAAGCACAGCAACAACAACAAGAACAACAACAACAACAATAACAACAACAACCCTAAACAACAAGAACAACAACCCTAAACAACAACAACAACAACAACAACAACAACAACAACCTTAAATAACAATAACAACAACAACAACCATAACAAAACCTTTCCCTAAACCCTGAACCCTAAACAAGTTGCAACAATAACAACAACAACAACAACAACCACCCTAAATAACAACAACAACAACAACAACCCTAAAAAACAACAACAACAACAACAACCCTAAATACAACAACAACAACAACAACCTTAAATAACAACAACAACAACCCTAAATAACAACAACAACAACCACCCTTAATTACAACAACAACAGAAACAACAACCCTAAATAACAACAACAAGAACAACAACAATAAACCTAAATAACAACAAGAACAACAATAACAACCCTAAATAACAACATGAACTAAAACAGTAGGAACAACAACCACAACAACCCCAAATAACAACAACAAGAACAACAACCCTAAACAACAACAACAACAACAACAACAACAATAATAAAACATTTCCCTAAACCCTGAACCCTAAACAAGTTACAACTATAACAACAACAACAACAACAACCACCCTAAACAACAACAACAACAACAGCAACAACCCTAAATAACAACAACAACAGCAACAGCATCAACAACCCAAAATAACAACAACAACAGCAACAACATCAACAACCCTAAATAACAACAACAACAATAACCCTAAATAAAACAACAACAACAACAACCCTAAACAACAAAAACAACAACAACATCAACAACAACAGAAACAACAACCCTAAATAACAAGAACAAGAACAACAACAACAACCCTACATAACAACAAGAACAACAATAACAATCCTAAACAAGAATAACAATACAACAACAACCCTAAGTAACAATTACAACAACAACAACAACCCTAAATAACAACAAGACAGCAACAACAACAACAACAACAACAACAACAATAACAACAACAACCCTAAACAACAAGAACAACAACCCTAAACAACAACAACAACAACAACAAGAACCTTAAATAACAATAACAACAACAACAACAATAACAAAACCTTTCCCTAAACCCTCAACCCTAAACAAGTTGCAACAATAACAACAAAAACAACAACCACCCAAAATAACAACAACAACAACAACCCTAAATAACAACAACAACAACAACAACAACAACAACCTTAAATAACAACAACAACAGCAACAACAACAACCTTAAATAACAACAACAACAACAACAACCTTAAATAACAACAACAACAACAACCTTAAAAACCAACAACAACAACCTTAAATAACAACAACAACAACAACCACCCTTAATTACAACAACAACAGAAACAACAACCCTAAATAACAACAACAAGAACAACAACAATAACCCTAAATAACAACAAGAACAACAATAACAACCCTAAATAACAACAAGAACAAAAACAACAGGAACAACAACAACAACAACCCCAAATAACAACAACAAGAACAACAACCCTAAACAACAACAACAACAACAACACTAAACAACAACAACAATAACAACAACAACAACAACAACAACAACCCTAAATAACAATAACAACAATAAACAACAACAACAACAACAACAACATCAACAACAACAACAACCCTAAACAACAAAAACAACAACAACATCAACAACAACAGAAACAACAACCCTAAATAACAAGAACAAGAACAACAACAACAACCCTACATAACAACAAGAACAACAATAACAATCCTAAACAAGAATAACAATAACAACAACAACCTTAAGTAACAATTACAACAACAACAACAACCCTAAATAACAACAAGAACAACAAGCACAGCAACAACAACAAGAACAACAACAACAACAATAACAACAACAACCCTAAACAACAAGAACAACAACCCTAAACAACAACAACAACAACAACAAGAACCTTAAATAACAATAACAACAACAACAACAATAACAAAACCTTTCCCTAAACCCTCAACCCTAAACAAGTTGCAACAATAACAACAACAACAACAACCACCCAAAATAACAACAACAACAACAACCCTAAATAACAACAACAACAACAACAACAACAACAACAACCTTAAATAACAACAACAACAACAACAACAACAACCTTAAATAACAACAACAACAACAACAACCTTAAATAACAACAACAACAGCAACAACAACAACCTTAAATAACAACAACAACAACAACCTTAAAAACCAACAACAACAACAACAACAACAACAACAACCACCCTTAATTACAACAACAACAGAAACAACAACCCTAAATAACAACAACAAGAACAACAACAATAACCCTAAATAACAACAAGAACAACAATAACAACCCTAAATAACAACAAGAACAAAAACAACAGGAACAACAACAACAACAACCCCAAATAACAACAACAAGAACAACAACCCTAAACAACAACAACAACAACAACACTAAACAACAACAACAATACTAAAACAAGTTGCAACAATAACAACAACAACAACAACAACCACCCTAAATAACAATAACAACAATAAACAACAACAACAACAACAACAACATCAACAACAACAACAACCCTAAACAACAAAAACAACAACAACATAAACAACAACAGAAACAACAACCCTAAATAACAAGAACAAGAACAACAACAACAACCCTACATAACAACAAGAACAACAATAACAATCCTAAACAAGAATAAGAATAACAACAACAACCTTAAGTAACAATTACAACAACAACAACAACCCTAAATAACAACAAGAACAACAAGCACAGCAACAACAACAAGAACAACAACAACAACAATAACAACAACAACCCTAAACAACAAGAACAACAACCCTAAACAGCAACAACAACAACCCTAAACAACAACAACAACAACAACAATAACCTTAAATAACAATAACAACAACAACAACAATAACAAAACCTTTCCCTAAACCCTGAACCCTAAACAAGTTGCAACAATAACAACAACAACAACAACCACCCTAAATAACAACAACAACAACAACAACCCAAAAAAACAACAACAACAACAACAACAACAACAACCCTAAATACAACAACAACAACAACAACCTTAAATAACAACAACAACAACCCTAAATAACAACAACAACAACAACCACCCTTAATTACAACAACAACAGAAACAACAACCCTAAATAACAACAACAAGAACAACAACAATAACCCTAAACAACAACAACAACAACAACAACAAGAACCCTAAATAACAATAACTACAACAAGAACAACAACCCTAAACAACAACAACAACAACAACCCTAAACAACAACAACAATACAAAATAACAATAACAACAACAACAACAACAATAATAAAACCTTTCCCTAAACCCTGAACCCAAAACAAGTTGCAACAATAACAACAACAACAACAACCACCCTAAATAACAACAACAACAATAAACAACAACAACAACAACAACAACAACAACAACAACAACAACAACAACCCTACACAACAAAAACAACAACAACATAAACAACAACAGAAACAACAACCCTAAATAACAAGAACAAGAACAACAACAACAACCCTACATAACAACAAGAACAACAATAACAATCCTAAACAAGAATAACAATAACAACAACAACCCTAAGTAACAATTACAACAACAACAACAACCCTAAATAACAACAAGAACAACAAGCACAGCAACAACAACAAGAACAACAACAACAACAACAATAACAACAACAACCCTAAACAACAAGAACAACAACCCTAAACAACAACAACAACAACAACAAGAACCTTAAATAACAATAACAACAACAACAACAATAACAAAATCTTTCCCTAAACCCTGAACCCTAAACAAGTTGCAACAATAACAACAACAACAACAACCACCCTAAATAACAACAACAACAACAACAACCCTAAAAAACAACAAAAAAAACAACAACCCTAAATACAACAACAACAACAACAACAACAACAAACTTAAATAACAACAACAACAACAACCCTAAATAACAACAACAACAACAACCAACCTTAATTACAAGAACAACAACAATAACCCTAAATAACAACAAGAACTAAAACATTAGGAACAACAACAACAACAACCCCAAATAACAACAACAACAACAACAACCCTAAACAACAACAACAATAATAAAACCTTTCCTACCTTGAACCCTAAACAAGTTACAACAATAACAACAACAATAACAACAACCACCCTAAACAACAAGAACAACAACAACATCAACAACCCTAAATAACAACAACAACAGCAATAACATCAACAACCCTAAATAACAACAACAACAGCAACAACAATAACCCTAAATAAAACAACAACAACAACAACCCTAAACAACAAAAACAACAACAACATCAACAACAACAGAAACAAAAACCCTAAATAACAAGAACAAGAACAAGAACAACAACCCTACATAACAACAAGAACAACAATAACAATCCTAAACAAGAATAACAACAACAACAACAACCCGAAATAACAACAACAAGAACAACAAGCACAACAACAACAACAACCCTATACAACAACAACATCAATCCTAAACAACAACAATAACAACAAGAACCCTTAATAACAATAACAACAACAACAACAATAACAAAACCTTTCCCTAAATCCTGACCCCTAAACAAGTTGCAACAATAACAACAACCACAACAACCACCCTAAATAACAACAACAACAACAACCCTAAATAACAACAACAACAACCCTAAATAACAACAACAACAACAACAACCTTAAATAACCATAACAACAGCAACACCAACAACCCTAAATAACAACAACAACAACAACCCTTAATTACAACAACAACAGAAACAACGACCCTAATACCAACAACAACAACAACAACAACAACCTTAAATAACAACAAGAACATCAATAATAACTCTAAATAACAACAACAAGAACAACAACAACAACCCTAAATAACAACAAGAACAACAATAATAACCCTAAATAACAACAAGAAAAAAAACAACAGGAACAACAACAACCCCAAATAACAACAACAACAACAACAACCCTTAATTACAACAACAACCCTAAATAACAAGAACAAGAACAAGAACAACAATAACAATCCTAAATAAGAATAACAATCACAACAACAACCCTAAGTAACAATTACAACAAGAACAACAACCCTAAATAAGAACAAGAACAACAAGCACAGCAATAACAACAAGAACAACAACAACAACAATAACAACAACAACCCTAAACAACAAGAACAACAACCCTAAACAACAACAACAACAACAACAACAACAAGAACCTTAAATAACAATAACAACAACAACAACCATAACAAAACCTTTCCCTAAACCCTGAACCCTAAACAAGTTGCAACAATAACAACAACAACAACAACAACCACCCTAAATAACAACAACAACAACAACAACCCTAAAAAACAACAAAAAAAACAACAACCCTAAATACAACAACAACAACAACAACAACAACAAACTTAAATAACAACAACAACAACAACCCTAAATAACAACAACAACAACAACCAACCTTAATTACAAGAACAACAACAATAACCCTAAATAACAACAAGAACTAAAACATTAGGAACAACAACAACAACAACCCCAAATAACAACAACAACAACAACAACCCTAAACAACAACAACAATAATAAAACCTTTCCTACCTTGAACCCTAAACAAGTTACAACAATAACAACAACAATAACAACAACCACCCTAAACAACAAGAACAACAACAACATCAACAACCCTAAATAACAACAACAACAGCAATAACATCAACAACCCTAAATAACAACAACAACAGCAACAACAATAACCCTAAATAAAACAACAACAACAACAACCCTAAACAACAAAAACAACAACAACATCAACAACAACAGAAACAAAAACCCTAAATAACAAGAACAAGAACAAGAACAACAACCCTACATAACAACAAGAACAACAATAACAATCCTAAACAAGAATAACAACAACAACAACAACCCGAAATAACAACAACAAGAACAACAAGCACAACAACAACAACAACCCTATACAACAACAACATCAATCCTAAACAACAACAATAACAACAAGAACCCTTAATAACAATAACAACAACAACAACAATAACAAAACCTTTCCCTAAATCCTGACCCCTAAACAAGTTGCAACAATAACAACAACCACAACAACCACCCTAAATAACAACAACAACAACAACCCTAAATAACAACAACAACAACCCTAAATAACAACAACAACAACAACAACCTTAAATAACCATAACAACAGCAACACCAACAACCCTAAATAACAACAACAACAACAACCCTTAATTACAACAACAACAGAAACAACGACCCTAATACCAACAACAACAACAACAACAACAACCTTAAATAACAACAAGAACATCAATAATAACTCTAAATAACAACAACAAGAACAACAACAGCAACCCTAAATAACAACAAGGACAACAATAATAACCCTAAATAACAACAAGAAAAAAAACAACAGGAACAACAACAACCCCAAATAACAACAACAACAACAACAACCCTTAATTACAACAACAACAGAAACAACAACCCTAAATAACAAGAACAAGAACAAGAACAACAATAACAATCCTAAATAAGAATAACAATCACAACAACAACCCTAAGTAACAATTACAACAAGAACAACAACCCTAAATAAGAACAAGAACAACAAGCACAGCAACAACAACAAGAACAACAACAACAACAATAACAACAACAACCCTAAACAACAAGAACAACAACCCTAAACAACAACAACAACAACAACAACAACAACAAGAACCTTAAATAACAATAACAACAACAACAACCATAACAAAACCTTTCCCTAAACCCTGAACCCTAAACAAGTTGCAACAATAACAACAACAACAACAACAACCACCCTAAATAACAACAACAACAACAACAACCCTAAAAAACAACAACAACAACAACAACCCTAAATACAACAACAACAACAACAACCTTAAATAACAACAACAACAACCCTAAATAACAACAACAACAACCACCCTTAATTACAACAACAACAGAAACAACAACCCTAAATAACAACAACAAGAACAACAACAATAAACCTAAATAACAACAAGAACAACAATAACAACCCTAAATAACAACATGAACTAAAACAGTAGGAACAACAACCACAACAACCCCAAATAACAACAACAAGAACAAAAACCCTAAACAACAACAACAACAACAACAACAATAATAAAACATTTCCCTAAACCCTGAACCCTAAACAAGTTACAACTATAACAACAACAACAACAACAACAACCCTAAACAACAACAACAACAACATCAACAACCCTAAATAACAACAACAACAGCAACAGCATCAACAACCCAAAATAACAACAACAACAGCAACAACATCAACAACCCTAAATAACAACAACAACAATAACCCTAAATAAAACAACAACAACAACAACCCTAAACAACAACAACAACAACAACAGAAACAACAACCCTAAATAACAAGAACAAGAACAACAACAACAACCCTACATAACAACAAGAACAACAATAACAATCCTAAACAAGAATAACAATAACAACAACAACCCTAAGTAACAATTACAACAACAACAACCCTAAATCACAACAAGAACAACAAGCACAGCAACAACAACAAGAACAACAACAACAACAATAACAACAACAACCCTAAACTACAAGAACAACAACCCTAAACAACAACAACAAGAAGAAGAAGAACCTTAAATAACAATAACAACAACAACAACAATAACAAAATCTTTCCCTAAACCCTGAACCCTAAACAAGTTGCAACAATAACAACAACAACAACAACCACCCTAAATAAAACAACAACAACAACAACCCTAAACAACAAAAACAACAACAACATCAACAACAACAGAAACAACAACCCTAAATAACAAGAACAAGAACAACAACAACAACCCTACATAACAACAAGAACAACAATAACAATCCTAAACAAGAATAACAATACAACAACAACCCTAAGTAACAATTACAACAACAACAACAACCCTAAATAACAACAAGAACAACAAGCACAGCAACAACAACAAGAACAACAACAACAACAATAACAACAACAACCCTAAACTACAAGAACAACAACCCTAAACAACAACAACAAGAAGAAGAAGAACCTTAAATAACAATAACAACAACAACAACAATAACAAAATCTTTCCCTAAACCCTGAACCCTAAACAAGTTGCAACAATAACAACAACAACAACAACCACCCTAAATAAAACAACAACAACAACAACCCTAAACAACAAAAACAACAACAACATCAACAACAACAGAAACAACAACCCTAAATAACAAGAACAAGAACAACAACAACAACCCTACATAACAACAAGAACAACAATAACAATCCTAAACAAGAATAACAATAACAACAACAACCTTAAGTAACAATTACAACAACAACAACAACCCTAAATAACAACAAGAACAACAAGCACAGCAACAACAACAAGAACAACAACAACAACAATAACAACAACAACCCTAAACAACAAGAACAACAACCCTAAACAACAACAACAACAACAACAAGAACCTTAAATAACAATAACAACAACAACAACCATAACAAAACCTTTCCCTAAACCCTGAACCCTAAACAAGTTGCAACAATAACAACAACAACAACAACAACCACCCTAAATAACAACAACAACAACAACAACCCTAAAAAACAACAACAACAACAACAACCCTAAATACAACAACAACAACAACAACCTTAAATAACAACAACAACAACCCTAAATAACAACAACAACAACCACCCTTAATTACAACAACAACAGAAACAACAACCCTAAATAACAACAACAAGAACAACAACAATAAACCTAAATAACAACAAGAACAACAATAACAACCCTAAATAACAACATGAACTAAAACAGTAGGAACAACAACCACAACAACCCCAAATAACAACAACAAGAACAAAAACCCTAAACAACAACAACAACAACAACAACAATAATAAAACATTTCCCTAAACCCTGAACCCTAAACAAGTTACAACTATAACAACAACAACAACAACAACCACCCTAAACAACAACAACAACAACATCAACAACCCTAAATAACAACAACAACAGCAACAGCATCAACAACCCAAAATAACAACAACAACAGCAACAACATCAACAACCCTAAATAACAACAACAACAATAACCCTAAATAAAACAACAACAACAACAACCCTAAACAACAAAAACAACAACAACAGAAACAACAACCCTAAATAACAAGAACAAGAACAACAACAACAACCCTACATAACAACAAGAACAACAATAACAATCCTAAACAAGAATAACAATAACAACAACAACCCTAAGTAACAATTACAACAACAACAACCCTAAATCACAACAAGAACAACAAGCACAGCAACAACAACAAGAACAACAACAACAACAATAACAACAACAACCCTAAACTACAAGAACAACAACCCTAAACAACAACAACAAGAAGAAGAAGAACCTTAAATAACAATAACAACAACAACAACAATAACAAAATCTTTCCCTAAACCCTGAACCCTAAACAAGTTGCAACAATAACAACAACAACAACAACCACCCTAAATAAAACAACAACAACAACAACCCTAAACAACAAAAACAACAACAACATCAACAACAACAGAAACAACAACCCTAAATAACAAGAACAAGAACAACAACAACAACCCTACATAACAACAAGAACAACAATAACAATCCTAAACAAGAATAACAATACAACAACAACCCTAAGTAACAATTACAACAACAACAACAACCCTAAATAACAACAAGAACAACAAGCACAGCAACAACAACAAGAACAACAACAACAACAATAACAACAACAACCCTAAACAACAACAACAACAACAACAAGAACCTTAAATAACAATAACAACAACAACAACAACAACCCTAAATACAACAACAACAACAACAACCTTAAATAACAACAACAACAACCCTAAATAACAACAACAACAACAACCACCCTTAATTACAACAACAACAGAAACAACAACCCTAAATAACAACAACAAGAACAACAACAATAACCCTAAACAACAACAACAACAACAACAACAAGAACCCTAAATAACAATAACTACAACAACAACAACAACCCTAAACAACAACAACAACAACAACCCTAAACAACAACAACAATACAAAATAACAATAACAACAACAACAACAACAATAATAAAACCTTTCCCTAAACCCTGAACCCAAAACAAGTTGCAACAATAACAACAACAACAACAACCACCCTAAATAACAACAACAACAATAAACAACAACAACAACAACAACAACAACATCAACAACAACAACAACCCTACACAACAAAAACAACAACAACATAAACAACAACAGAAACAACAACCCTAAATAACAAGAACAAGAACAACAACAACAACCCTACATAACAACAAGAACAACAATAACAATCCTAAACAAGAATAACAATAACAACAACAACCCTAAGTAACAATTACAACAACAACAACAACCCTAAATAACAACAAGAACAACAAGCACAGCAACAACAACAAGAACAACAACAACAACAACAATAACAACAACAACCCTAAACTACAAGAACAACAACCCTAAACAACAACAACAACAACAACAAGAACCTTAAATAACAATAACAACAACAACAACAATAACAAAATCTTTCCCTAAACCCTGAACCCTAAACAAGTTGCAACAATAACAACAACAACAACAACCACCCTAAATAACAACAACAACAACAACAACCCTAAAAAACAACAAAAAAAACAACAACCCTAAATACAACAACAACAACAACAACAACAACAAACTTAAATAACAACAACAACAACAACCCTAAATAACAACAACAACAACAACCAACCTTAATTACAAGAACAACAACAATAACCCTAAATAACAACAAGAACTAAAACATTAGGAACAACAACAACAACAACCCCAAATAACAACAACAACAACAACAACCCTAAACAACAACAACAACAATAATAAAACCTTTCCTACCTTGAACCCTAAACAAGTTACAACAATAACAACAACAATAACAACAACCACCCTAAACAACAACAACAACAACAACATCAACAACCCTAAATAACAACAACAACAGCAATAACATCAACAACCCTAAATAACAACAACAACAGCAACAACAATAACCCTAAATAAAACAACAACAACAACAACCCTAAACAACAAAAACAACAACAACATCAACAACAACAGAAACAAAAACCCTAAATAACAAGAACAAGAACAAGAACAACAACCCTACATAACAACAAGAACAACAATAACAATCCTAAACAAGAATAACAACAACAACAACAACCCGAAATAACAACAACAAGAACAACAAGCACAACAACAACAACAACCCTATACAACAACAACATCAATCCTAAACAACAACAATAACAACAAGAACCCTTAATAACAATAACAACAACAACAACAATAACAAAACCTTTCCCTAAATCCTGACCCCTAAACAAGTTGCAACAATAACAACAACCACAACAACCACCCTAAATAACAACAACAACAACAACCCTAAATAACAACAACAACAACCCTAAATAACAACAACAACAACAACAACCTTAAATAACCATCACAACAGCAACACCAACAACCCTAAATAACAACAACAACAACAACCCTTAATTACAACAACAACAGAAACAACGACCCTAATACCAACAACAACAACAACAACAACAACCTTAAATAACAACAAGAACATCAATAATAACTCTAAATAACAACAACAAGAACAACAACAACAACCCTAAATAACAACAAGAACAACAATAATAACCCTAAATAACAACAAGAAAAAAAACAACAGGAACAACAACAACCCCAAATAACAACAACAACAACAACAACCCTTAATTACAACAACAACCCTAAATAACAAGAACAAGAACAAGAACAACAATAACAATCCTAAATAAGAATAACAATCACAACAACAACCCTAAGTAACAATTACAACAAGAACAACAACCCTAAATAAGAACAAGAACAACAAGCACAGCAACAACAACAAGAACAACAACAACAACAATAACAACAACAACCCTAAACAACAAGAACAACAACCCTAAACAACAACAACAACAACAACAAGAACCTTAAATAACAATAACAACAACAACAACCATAACAAAACCTTTCCCTAAACCCTGAACCCTAAACAAGTTGCAACAATAACAACAACAACAACAACAACAACCCTAAATAACAACAACAACAACAACAACCCTAAAAAACAACAACAACAACAACAACCCTAAATACAACAACAACAACAACAACCTTAAATAACAACAACAACAACCCTAAATAACAACAACAACAACCACCCTTAATTACAACAACAACAGAAACAACAACCCTAAATAACAACAACAAGAACAACAACAATAAACCTAAATAACAACAAGAACAACAATAACAACCCTAAATAACAACATGAACTAAAACAGTAGGAACAACAACCACAACAACCCCAAATAACAACAACAAGAACAACAACCCTAAACAACAACAACAACAACAACAACAACAATAATAAAACATTTCCCTAAACCCTGAACCCTAAACAAGTTACAACTATAACAACAACAACAACAACAACCACCCTAAACAACAACAACAACAACATCAACAACCCTAAATAACAACAACAACAGCAACAGCATCAACAACCCAAAATAACAACAACAACAGCAACAACATCAACAACCCTAAATAACAACAACAACAATAACCCTAAATAAAACAACGACAACAACAACCCTAAACAACAAAAACAACAACAACATCAACAACAACAGAAACAACAACCCTAAATAACAAGAACAAGAACAACAACAACAACCCTACATAACAACAAGAACAACAATAACAATCCTAAACAAGAATAACAATAACAACAACAACCCTAAGTAACAATTACAACAACAACAACCCTAAATCACAACAAGAACAACAAGCACAGCAACAACAACAAGAACAACAACAACAACAATAACAACAACAACCCTAAACTACAAGAACAACAACCCTAAACAACAACAACAACAAGAAGAAGAACCTCAAATAACAATAACAACAACAACAACAATAACAAAATCTTTCCCTAAACCCTGAACCCTAAACAAGTTGCAACAATAACAACAACAACAACAACCACCCTAAATAAAACAACAACAACAACAACCCTAAACAACAAAAACAACAACAACATCAACAACAACAGAAACAACAACCCTAAATAACAAGAACAAGAACAACAACAAAAACCCTACATAACAACAAGAACAACAATAACAATCCTAAACAAGAATAACAATACAACAACAACCCTAAGTAACAATTACAACAACAACAACAACCCTAAATAACAACAAGAACAACAAACACAGCAACAACAACAAGAACAACAACAACAACAATAACAACAACAACCCTAAACAACAACAACAACAACAACAAGAACCTTAAATAACAATAACAACAACAACAACAACAACAACAACAACAACCCTAAATACAACAACAACAACAACAACCTTAAATAACAACAACAACAACCCTAAATAACAACAACAACAACAACCACCCTTAATTACAACAACAACAGAAACAACAACCCTAAATAACAACAACAAGAACAACAACAATAACCCTAAACAACAACAACAACAACAACAACAAGAACCCTAAATAACAATAACTACAACAAGAACAACAACCCTAACAACAACAAGAACAACAACCCTAAACAACAACAACAACAACAACCCTAAACAACAACAACAATACAAAATAACAATAACAACAACAACAACAACAATAATAAAACCTTTCCCTAAACCCTGAACCCAAAACAAGTTGCAACAATAACAACAACAACAACAACCACCCTAAATAACAACAACAACAATAAACAACAACAACAACAACATCAACAACAACAACAACCCTACACAACAAAAACAACAACAACATAAACAACAACAGAAACAACAACCCTAAATAACAAGAACAAGAACAACAACAACAACCCTACATAACAACAAGAACAACAATAACAATCCTAAACAAGAATAACAATAACAACAACAACCCTAAGTAACAATTACAACAACAACAACAACCCTAAATAACAACAAGAACAACAAGCACAGCAACAACAACAAGAACAACAACAACAACAACAATAACAACAACAACCCTAAACTACAAGAACAACAACCCTAAACAACAACAACAACAACAACAATAACCTTAAATAACAATAACAACAACAACAACAATAACAAAATCTTTCCCTAAACCCTGAACCCTAAACAAGTTGCAACAATAACAACAACAACAACAACCACCCTAAATAACAACAACAACAACAACAACCCTAAAAAACAACAAAAAAAACAACAACCCTAAATACAACAACAACAACAACAACAACAACAAACTTAAATAACAACAACAACAACAACCCTAAATAACAACAACAACAACAACCAACCTTAATTACAAGAACAACAACAATAACCCTAAATAACAACAAGAACTAAAACATTAGGAACAACAACAACAACAACCCCAAATAACAACAACAACAACAACAACCCTAAACAACAACAACAACAACAACAACAATAATAAAACCTTTCCTACCTTGAACCCTAAACAAGTTACAACAATAACAACAACAATAACAACAACCACCCTAAACAACAAGAACAACAACAACATCAACAACCCTAAATAACAACAACAACAGCAATAACATCAACAACCCTAAATAACAACAACAACAGCAACAACAATAACCCTAAATAAAACAACAACAACAACAACCCTAAACAACAAAAACAACAACAACATCAACAACAACAGAAACAAAAACCCTAAATAACAAGAACAAGAACAAGAACAACAACCCTACATAACAACAAGAACAACAATAACAATCCTAAACAAGAATAACAACAACAACAACAACCCGAAATAACAACAACAAGAACAACAAGCACAACAACAACAACAACCCTATACAACAACAACATCAATCCTAAACAACAACAATAACAACAAGAACCCTTAATAACAATAACAACAACAACAACAATAACAAAACCTTTCCCTAAATCCTGACCCCTAAACAAGTTGCAACAATAACAACAACCACAACAACCACCCTAAATAACAACAACAACAACAACCCTAAATAACAACAACAACAACCCTAAATAACAACAACAACAACAACAACCTTAAATAACCATCACAACAGCAACACCAACAACCCTAAATAACAACAACAACAACAACCCTTAATTACAACAACAACAGAAACAACGACCCTAATACCAACAACAACAACAACAACAACAACCTTAAATAACAACAAGAACATCAATAATAACTCTAAATAACAACAACAAGAACAACAACAACAACCCTAAATAACAACAAGAACAACAATAATAACCCTAAATAACAACAAGAAAAAAAACAACAGGAACAACAACAACCCCAAATAACAACAACAACAACAACAACCCTTAATTACAACAACAACAGAAACAACAACCCTAAATAACAAGAACAAGAACAAGAACAACAATAACAATCCTAAATAAGAATAACAATCACAACAACAACCCTAAGTAACAATTACAACAAGAACAACAACCCTAAATAAGAACAAGAACAACAAGCACAGCAACAACAACAAGAACAACAACAACAACAATAACAACAACAACCCTAAACAACAACAACAACAACAACAAGAACCTTAAATAACAATAACAACAACAACAACCATAACAAAACCTTTCCCTAAACCCTGAACCCTAAACAAGTTGCAACAATAACAACAACAACAACAACAACCACCCTAAATAACAACAACAACAACAACAACCCTAAAAAACAACAACAACAACAACAACCCTAAATACAACAACAACAACAACAACCTTAAATAACAACAACAACAACCCTAAATAACAACAACAACAACCACCCTTAATTACAACAACAACAGAAACAACAACCCTAAATAACAACAACAAGAACAACAACAATAAACCTAAATAACAACAAGAACAACAACAACAACCCTAAATAACAACATGAACTAAAACAGTAGGAACAACAACCACAACAACCCCAAATAACAACAACAAGAACAACAACCCTAAACAACAACAACAACAACAACAACAATAATAAAACATTTCCCTAAACCCTGAACCCTAAACAAGTTACAACTATAACAACAACAACAACAACAACCACCCTAAACAACAACAACAACAACATCAACAACCCTAAATAACAACAACAACAGCAACAGCATCAACAACCCAAAATAACAACAACAACAGCAACAACATCAACAACCCTAAATAACAACAACAACAATAACCCTAAATAAAACAACAACAACAACAACCCTAAACAACAAAAACAACAACAACATCAACAACAACAGAAACAACAACCCTAAATAACAAGAACAAGAACAACAACAACAACCCTACATAACAACAAGAACAACAATAACAATCCTAAACAAGAATAACAATACAACAACAACCCTAAGTAACAATTACAACAACAACAACAACCCTAAATAACAACAAGAACAACAAGCACAGCAACAACAACAAGAACAAGAACAACAACAATAACAACAACAACCCTAAACAACAAGAACAACAACCCTAAACAACAAGAACAACAACCCTAAACAACAACAACAACAACAACAAGAACCTTAAATAACAATAACAACAACAACAACAATAACAAAACCTTTCCCTAAACCCTCAACCCTAAACAAGTTGCAACAATAACAACAACAACAACAACCACCCAAAATAACAACAACAACTACAACCCTAAATAACAACAACAACAACAACAACAACCTTAAATAACAACAACAACAGCAACAACAACAACCTTAAATAAAAACAACAACAACAACAACCTTAAATAACAACAACAACAGCAACAACAACAACCTTAAATAACAACAACAACAACAACATTAAAAACCAACAACAACAACAACAACAACAACAACAACCACCCTTAATTACAACAACAACAGAAACAACAACCCTAAATAACAACAACAAGAACAACAACAATAACCCTAAATAACAACAAGAACAACAATAACAACCCTAAATAACAACAAGAACAAAAACAACAGGAACAACAACAACAACAACCCCAAATAACAACAACAAGAACAACAACCCTAAACAACAACAACAACAACACTAAACAACAACAACAATACTAAAACAAGTTGCAACAATAACAACAACAACAACAACAACCACCCTAAATAACAATAACAACAATAAACAACAACAACAACAACAACAAGATCAACAACAACAACAACCCTAAACAACAAAAACAACAACAACATAAACAACAACAGAAACAACAACCCTAAATAACAAGAACAAGAACAACAACAACAACCCTACATAACAACAAGAACAACAATAACAATCCTAAACAAGAATAACAATAACAACAACAACCTTAAGTAACAATTACAACAACAACAACAACCCTAAATAACAACAAGAACAACAAGCACAGCAACAACAACAAGAACAACAACAACAACAATAACAACAACAACCCTAAACAACAACAACAACAACAACAAGAACCTTAAATAACAATAACAACAACAACAACAATAACAAAACCTTTCCCTAAACCCTGAACCCTAAACAAGTTGCAACAATAACAACAACAACAACAACCACCCTAAATAACAACAACAACAACAACAACCCAAAAAAACAACAACAACAACAACAACAACAACAACAACAACCCTAAATACAACAACAACAACAACAACCTTAAATAACAACAACAACAACCCTAAATAACAACAACAACAACAACCACCCTTAATTACAACAACAACAGAAACAACAACCCTAAATAACAACAACAAGAACAACAACAATAACCCTAAACAACAACAACAACAACAACAACAAGAACCCTAAATAACAATAACTACAACAAGAACAACAACCCTAAACAACAACAACAACAACAACCCTAAACAACAACAACAACAACAACCCTAAACAACAACAACAATACAAAATAACAATAACAACAACAACAACAACAATAATAAAACCTTTCCCTAAACCCTGAACCCAAAACAAGTTGCAACAATAACAACAACAACAACAACCACCCTAAATAACAACAACAACAATAAACAACAACAACAACAACAACAACAACAACAACATCAACAACAACAACAACCCTACACAACAAAAACAACAACAACATAAACAACAACAGAAACAACAACCCTAAATAACAAGAACAACAACAACAACAACAACCCTACATAACAACAAGAACAACAATAACAATCCTAAACAAGAATAACAATAACAACAACAACCCTAAGTAACAATTACAACAACAACAACAACCCTAAATAACAACAAGAACAACAAGCACAGCAACAACAACAAGAACAACAACAACAACAACAATAACAACAACAACCCTAAACTACAAGAACAACAACCCTAAACAACAACAACAACAACAACAAGAACCTTAAATAACAATAACAACAACAACAACAATAACAAAATCTTTCCCTAAACCCTGAACCCTAAACAAGTTGCAACAATAACAACAACAACAACAACCACCCTAAATAACAACAACAACAACAACAACCCTAAAAAACAACAAAAAAAACAACAACCCTAAATACAACAACAACAACAACAACAACAACAAACTTAAATAACAACAACAACAACAACCCTAAATAACAACAACAACAACAACCAACCTTAATTACAAGAACAACAACAATAACCCTAAATAACAACAAGAACTAAAATATTAGGAACAACAACAACAACAACCCCAAATAACAACAACAACAACAACAACCCTAAACAACAACAACAACAACAACAACAACAACAATAATAAAACCTTTCCTACCTTGAACCCTAAACAAGTTACAACAATAACAACAACAATAACAACAACCACCCTAAACAACAAGAACAACAACAACATCAACAACCCTAAATAACAACAACAACAGCAATAACATCAACAACCCTAAATAACAACAACAACAGCAACAACAATAACCCTAAATAAAACAACAACAACAACAACCCTAAACAACAAAAACAACAACAACATCAACAACAACAGAAACAAAAACCCTAAATAACAAGAACAAGAACAAGAACAACAACCCTACATAACAACAAGAACAACAATAACAATCCTAAACAAGAATAACAACAACAACAACAACCCGAAATAACAACAACAAGAACAACAAGCACAACAACAACAACAACCCTATACAACAACAACATCAATCCTAAACAACAACAATAACAACAAGAACCCTTAATAACAATAACAACAACAACAACAATAACAAAACCTTTCCCTAAATCCTGACCCCTAAACAAGTTGCAACAATAACAACAACAACAACAACCACCCTAAATAACAACAACAACAACAACCCTAAATAACAACAACAACAACCCTAAATAACAACAACAACAACAACAACCTTAAATAACAACAGCAACAACAACCCTAAATAACAACAACAACAACAACCCTTAATTACAACAACAACAGAAACAACGACCCTAATACCAACAACAACAACAACAACAACAACCTTAAATAACAACAAGAACATCAATAATAACTCTAAATAACAACAACAAGAACAACAACAACAACCCTAAATAACAACAAGAACAACAATAATAACCCTAAATAACAACAAGAAAAAAAACAACAGGAACAACAACAACCCCAAATAACAACAACAACAACAACAACCCTTAATTACAACAACAACAGAAACAACAACCCTAAATAACAAGAACAAGAACAAGAACAACAATAACAATCCTAAATAAGAATAACAATCACAACAACAACCCTAAGTAACAATTACAACAAGAACAACAACCCTAAATAAGAACAAGAACAACAAGCACAGCAACAACAACAAGAACAACAACAACAACAATAACAACAACAACCCTAAACAACAAGAACAACAACCCTAAACAACAACAACAACAACAACAAGAACCTTAAATAACAATAACAACAACAACAACCATAACAAAACCTTTCCCTAAACCCTGAACCCTAAACAAGTTGCAACAATAACAACAACAACAACAACAACCACCCTAAATAACAACAACAACAACAACAACCCTAAAAAACAACAACAACAACAACAACCCTAAATACAACAACAACAACAACAACCTTAAATAACAACAACAACAACCCTAAATAACAACAACAACAACCACCCTTAATTACAACAACAACAGAAACAACAACCCTAAATAACAACAACAAGAACAACAACAATAAACCTAAATAACAACAAGAACAACAATAACAACCCTAAATAACAACATGAACTAAAACAGTAGGAACAACAACCACAACAACCCCAAATAACAACAACAAGAACAACAACCCTAAACAACAACAACAACAACAACAACAATAATAAAACATTTCCCTAAACCCTGAACCCTAAACAAGTTACAACTATAACAACAACAACAACAACAACCACCCTAAACAACAACAACAACAACATCAACAACCCTAAATAACAACAACAACAGCAACAGCATCAACAACCCAAAATAACAACAACAACAGCAACAACATCAACAACCCTAAATAACAACAACAACAATAACCCTAAATAAAACAACAACAACAACAACCCTAAACAACAAAAACAACAACAACATCAACAACAACAGAAACAACAACCCTAAATAACAAGAACAAGAACAACAACAACAACCCTACATAACAACAAGAACAACAATAACAATCCTAAACAAGAATAACAATACAACAACAACCCTAAGTAACAATTACAACAACAACAACAACCCTAAATAACAACAAGAACAACAAGCACAGCAACAACAACAAGAACAAGAACAACAACAATAACAACAACAACCCTAAACAACAACAACAACAACCCTAAACAACAAGAACAACAACCCTAAACAACAACAACAACAACAACAAGAACCTTAAATAACAATAACAACAACAACAACAATAACAAAACCTTTCCCTAAACCCTCAACCCTAAACAAGTTGCAACAATAACAACAACAACAACAACCACCCAAAATAACAACAACAACTACAACCCTAAATAACAACAACAACAACAACAACAACCCTAAATAACAACAACAACAGCAACAACAACAACCTTAAATAAAAACAACAACAACAACAACAATAACAACAACAACAACAACAACAACAACCTTAAATAACAACAACAACAACAACCTTAAAAACCAACAACAACAACAACAACAACAACAACAACCACCCTTAATTACAACAACAACAGAAACAACAACCCTAAATAACAACAACAAGAACAACAACAATAACCCTAAATAACAACAAGAACAACAATAACAACCCTAAATAACAACAAGAACAAAAACAACAGGAACAACAACAACAACAACCCCAAATAACAACAACAAGAACAACAACCCTAAACAACAACAACAACAACACTAAACAACAACAACAATACTAAAACAAGTTGCAACAATAACAACAACAACAACAACAACAACCACCCTAAATAACAATAACAACAATAAACAACAACAACAACAACAACAAGATCAACAACAACAACAACCCTAAACAACAAAAACAACAACAACATAAACAACAACAGAAACAACAACCCTAAATAACAAGAACAAGAACAACAACAACAACCCTACATAACAACAAGAACAACAATAACAATCCTAAACAAGAATAACAATAACAACAACAACCTTAAGTAACAATTACAACAACAACAACAACCCTAAATAACAACAAGAACAACAAGCACAGCAACAACAACAAGAACAACAACAACAACAATAACAACAACAACCCTAAACAACAACAACAACAACAACAAGAACCTTAAATAACAATAACAACAACAACAACAATAACAAAACCTTTCCCTAAACCCTGAACCCTAAACAAGTTGCAACAATAACAACAACAACAACAACCACCCTAAATAACAACAACAACAACAACAACCCAAAAAAACAACAACAACAACAACAACAACAACAACAACAACCCTAAATACAACAACAACAACAACAACCCTAAATAACAACAACAACAACCCTAAATAACAACAACAACAACAACCACCCTTAATTACAACAACAACAGAAACAACAACCCTAAATAACAACAACAAGAACAACAACAATAACCCTAAACAACAACAACAACAACAACAACAAGAACCCTAAATAACAATAACTACAACAAGAACAACAACCCTAAACAACAACAACAACAACAACCCTAAACAACAACAACAATACAAAATAACAATAACAACAACAACAACAACAATAATAAAACCTTTCCCTAAACCCTGAACCCAAAACAAGTTGCAACAATAACAACAACAACGACAACCACCCTAAATAACAACAACAACAATAAACAACAACAACAACAACAACAACAACATCAACAACAACAACAACCCTACACAACAAAAACAACAACAACATAAACAACAACAGAAACAACAACCCTAAATAACAAGAACAAGAACAACAACAACAACCCTACATAACAACAAGAACAACAATAACAATCCTAAACAAGAATAACAATAACAACAACAACCCTAAGTAACAATTACAACAACAACAACAACCCTAAATAACAACAAGAACAACAAGCACAGCAACAACAACAAGAACAACAACAACAACAACAATAACAACAACAACCCTAAACTACAAGAACAACAACCCTAAACAACAACAACAACAACAACAAGAACCTTAAATAACAATAACAACAACAACAACAATAACAAAATCTTTCCCTAAACCCTGAACCCTAAACAAGTTGCAACAATAACAACAACAACAACAACCACCCTAAATAACAACAACAACAACAACAACCCTAAAAAACAACAAAAAAAACAACAACCCTAAATACAACAACAACAACAACAACAACAAACTTAAATAACAACAACAACAACAACCCTAAATAACAACAACAACAACAACCAACCTTAATTACAAGAACAACAACAATAACCCTAAATAACAACAAGAACTAAAACATTAGGAACAACAACAACAACAACCCCAAATAACAACAACAACAACAACAACCCTAAACAACAACAACAACAACAACAACAATAATAAAACCTTTCCTACCTTGAACCCTAAACAAGTTACAACAATAACAACAACAATAACAACAACCACCCTAAACAACAAGAACAACAACAACATCAACAACCCTAAATAACAACAACAACAGCAATAACATCAACAACCCTAAATAACAACAACAACAGCAACAACAATAACCCTAAATAAAACAACAACAACAACAACCCTAAACAACAAAAACAACAACAACATCAACAACAACAGAAACAAAAACCCTAAATAACAAGAACAAGAACAAGAACAACAACCCTACATAACAACAAGAACAACAATAACAATCCTAAACAAGAATAACAACAACAACAACAACCCGAAATAACAACAACAAGAACAACAAGCACAACAACAACAACAACCCTATACAACAACAACATCAATCCTAAACAACAACAATAACAACAAGAACCCTTAATAACAATAACAACAACAACAACAATAACAAAACCTTTCCCTAAATCCTGACCCCTAAACAAGTTGCAACAATAACAACAACCACAACAACAACCCTAAATAACAACAACAACAACAACCCTAAATAACAACAACAACAACCCTAAATAACAACAACAACAACAACAACCTTAAATAACCATCACAACAGCAACACCAATAACCCTAAATAACAACAACAACAACAACCCTTAATTACAACAACAACAGAAACAACGACCCTAATACCAACAACAACAGCAACAACAACAACAACAACCTTAAATAACAACAAGAACATCAATAATAACTCTAAATAACAACAACAAAACAACAACAACAACCCTAAATAACAACAAGAACAACAATAATAACCCTAAATAACAACAAGAAAAAAAACAACAGGAACAACAACAACCCCAAATAACAACAACAACAACAACCCTTAATTACAACAACAACAGAAACAACAACCCTAAATAACAAGAACAAGAACAAGAACAACAATAACAATCCTAAATAAGAATAACAATCACAACAACAACCCTAAGTAACAATTACAACAAGAACAACAACCCTAAATAAGAACAAGAACAACAAGCACAGCAACAACAACAAGAACAACAACAACAACAATAACAACAACAACCCTAAACAACAAGAACAACAACCCTAAACAACAACAACAACAACAACAAGAACCTTAAATAACAATAACAACAACAACAACCATAACAAAACCTTTCCCTAAACCCTGAACCCTAAACAAGTTGCAACAATAACAACAACAACAACAACAACCACCCTAAATAACAACAACAACAACAACAACCCTAAAAAACAACAACAACAACAACAACCCTAAATACAACAACAACAACAACAACCTTAAATAACAACAACAACAACCCTAAATAACAACAACAACAACCACCCTTAATTACAACAACAACAGAAACAACAACCCTAAATAACAACAACAAGAACAACAACAATAAACCTAAATAACAACAAGAACAACAATAACAACCCTAAATAACAACATGAACTAAAACAGTAGGAACAACAACCACAACAACCCCAAATAACAACAACAAGAACAACAACCCTAAACAACAACAACAACAACAACAACAATAATAAAACATTTCCCTAAACCCTGAACCCTAAACAAGTTACAACTATAACAACAACAACAACAACAACCACCCTAAACAACAACAACAACAACATCAACAACCCTAAATAACAACAACAACAGCAACAGCATCAACAACCCAAAATAACAACAACAACAGCAACAACATCAACAACCCTAAATAACAACAACAACAATAACCCTAAATAAAACAACAACAACAACAACCCTAAACAACAAAAACAACAACAACATCAACAACAACAGAAACAACAACCCTAAATAACAAGAACAAGAACAACAACAACAACCCTACATAACAACAAGAACAACAATAACAATCCTAAACAAGAATAACAATACAACAACAACCCTAAGTAACAATTACAACAACAACAACAACCCTAAATAACAACAAGAACAACAAGCACAGCAACAACAACAAGAACAAGAACAACAACAATAACAACAACAACCCTAAACAACAAGAACAACAACCCTAAACAACAAGAACAACAACCCTAAACAACAACAACAACAACAACAAGAACCTTAAATAACAATAACAACAACAACAACAATAACAAAACCTTTCCCTAAACCCTCAACCCTAAACAAGTTGCAACAATAACAACAACAACAACAACCACCCAAAATAACAACAACAACTACAACCCTAAATAACAACAACAACAACAACAACAACCTTAAATAACAACAACAACAGCAACAACAACAACCTTAAATAAAAACAACAACAACAACAACCTTAAATAACAACAACAACAGCAACAACAACAACCTTAAATAACAACAACAACAACAACCTTAAAAACCAACAACAACAACAACAACAACAACAACAACCACCCTTAATTACAACAACAACAGAAACAACAACCCTAAATAACAACAACAAGAACAACAACAATAACCCTAAATAACAACAAGAACAACAATAACAACCCTAAATAACAACAAGAACAAAAACAACAGGAACAACAACAACAACAACCCCAAATAACAACAACAAGAACAACAACCCTAAACAACAACAACAACAACACTAAACAACAACAACAATACTAAAACAAGTTGCAACAATAACAACAACAACAACAACAACAACCACCCTAAATAACAATAACAACAATAAACAACAACAACAACAACAACAAGATCAACAACAACAACAACCCTAAACAACAAAAACAACAACAACATAAACAACAACAGAAACAACAACCCTAAATAACAAGAACAAGAACAACAACAACAACCCTACATAACAACAAGAACAACAATAACAATCCTAAACAAGAATAACAATAACAACAACAACCTTAAGTAACAATTACAACAACAACAACAACCCTAAATAACAACAAGAACAACAAGCACAGCAACAACAACAAGAACAACAACAACAACAATAACAACAACAACCCTAAACAACAACAACAACAACAACAAGAACCTTAAATAACAATAACAACAACAACAACAATAACAAAACCTTTCCCTAAACCCTGAACCCTAAACAAGTTGCAACAATAACAACAACAACAACAACAACCCTAAATAACAACAACAACAACAACAACCCAAAAAAACAACAACAACAACAACAACAACAACAACAACAACCCTAAATACAACAACAACAACAACAACCCTAAATAACAACAACAACAACCCTAAATAACAACAACAACAACAACCACCCTTAATTACAACAACAACAGAAACAACAACCCTAAATAACAACAACAAGAACAACAACAATAACCCTAAACAACAACAACAACAACAACAACAAGAACCCTAAATAACAATAACTACAACAAGAACAACAACCCTAAACAACAACAACAACAACAACCCTAAACAACAACAACAATACAAAATAACAATAACAACAACAACAACAACAATAATAAAACCTTTCCCTAAACCCTGAACCCAAAACAAGTTGCAACAATAACAACAACAACGACAACCACCCTAAATAACAACAACAACAATAAACAACAACAACAACAACAACAACAACATCAACAACAACAACAACCCTACACAACAAAAACAACAACAACATAAACAACAACAGAAACAACAACCCTAAATAACAAGAACAAGAACAACAACAACAACCCTACATAACAACAAGAACAACAATAACAATCCTAAACAAGAATAACAATAACAACAACAACCCTAAGTAACAATTACAACAACAACAACAACCCTAAATAACAACAAGAACAACAAGCACAGCAACAACAACAAGAACAACAACAACAACAACAATAACAACAACAACCCTAAACTACAAGAACAACAACCCTAAACAACAACAACAACAACAACAAGAACCTTAAATAACAATAACAACAACAACAACAATAACAAAATCTTTCCCTAAACCCTGAACCCTAAACAAGTTGCAACAATAACAACAACAACAACAACCACCCTAAATAACAACAACAACAACAACAACCCTAAAAAACAACAAAAAAAACAACAACCCTAAATACAACAACAACAACAACAACAACAAACTTAAATAACAACAACAACAACAACCCTAAATAACAACAACAACAACAACCAACCTTAATTACAAGAACAACAACAATAACCCTAAATAACAACAAGAACTAAAACATTAGGAACAACAACAACAACAACCCCAAATAACAACAACAACAACAACAACCCTAAACAACAACAACAACAACAACAACAATAATAAAACCTTTCCTACCTTGAACCCTAAACAAGTTACAACAATAACAACAACAATAACAACAACCACCCTAAACAACAAGAACAACAACAACATCAACAACCCTAAATAACAACAACAACAGCAATAACATCAACAACCCTAAATAACAACAACAACAGCAACAACAATAACCCTAAATAAAACAACAACAACAACAACCCTAAACAACAAAAACAACAACAACATCAACAACAACAGAAACAAAAACCCTAAATAACAAGAACAAGAACAAGAACAACAACCCTACATAACAACAAGAACAACAATAACAATCCTAAACAAGAATAACAACAACAACAACAACCCGAAATAACAACAACAAGAACAACAAGCACAACAACAACAACAACCCTATACAACAACAACATCAATCCTAAACAACAACAATAACAACAAGAACCCTTAATAACAATAACAACAACAACAACAATAACAAAACCTTTCCCTAAATCCTGACCCCTAAACAAGTTGCAACAATAACAACAACCACAACAACCACCCTAAATAACAACAACAACAACAACCCTAAATAACAACAACAACAACCCTAAATAACAACAACAACAACAACAACCTTAAATAACCATCACAACAGCAACACCAATAACCCTAAATAACAACAACAACAACAACCCTTAATTACAACAACAACAGAAACAACGACCCTAATACCAACAACAACAGCAACAACAACAACAACAACCTTAAATAACAACAAGAACATCAATAATAACTCTAAATAACAACAACAAAACAACAACAACAACCCTAAATAACAACAAGAACAACAATAATAACCCTAAATAACAACAAGAAAAAAAACAACAGGAACAACAACAACCCCAAATAACAACAACAACAACAACAACCCTTAATTACAACAACAACAGAAACAACAACCCTAAATAACAAGAACAAGAACAAGAACAACAATAACAATCCTAAATAAGAATAACAATCACAACAACAACCCTAAGTAACAATTACAACAAGAACAACAACCCTAAATAAGAACAAGAACAACAAGCACAGCAACAACAACAAGAACAACAACAACAACAATAACAACAACAACCCTAAACAACAAGAACAACAACCCTAAACAACAACAACAACAACAACAAGAACCTTAAATAACAATAACAACAACAACAACCATAACAAAACCTTTCCCTAAACCCTGAACCCTAAACAAGTTGCAACAATAACAACAACAACAACAACAACCACCCTAAATAACAACAACAACAACAACAACCCTAAACAACAACAACAACAACAACAACCCTAAATACAACAACAACAACAACAACCTTAAATAACAACAACAACAACCCTAAATAACAACAACAACAACCACCCTAAATTACAACAACAACAGAAACAACAACCCTAAATAACAACAACAAGAACAACAACAATAAACCTAAATAACAACAAGAACAACAATAACAACCCTAAATAACAACATGAACTAAAACAGTAGGAACAACAACCACAACAACCCCAAATAACAACAACAAGAACAACAACCCTAAACAACAACAACAACAACAACAACAACAATAATAAAACATTTCCCTAAACCCTGAACCCTAAACAAGTTACAACTATAACAACAACAACAACAACAACCACCCTAAACAACAACAACAACAACATCAACAACCCTAAATAACAACAACAACAGCAACAGCATCAACAACCCAAAATAACAACAACAACAGCAACAACATCAACAACCCTAAATAACAACAACAACAATAACCCTAAATAAAACAACAACAACAACAACCCTAAACAACAAAAACAACAACAACATCAACAACAACAGAAACAACAACCCTAAATAACAAGAACAAGAACAACAACAACAACCCTACATAACAAGAAGAACAACAATAACAATCCTAAACAAGAATAACAATACAACAACAACCCTAAGTAACAATTACAACAACAACAACAACCCTAAATAACAACAAGAACAACAAGCACAGCAACAACAACAAGAACAACAACAACAACAATAACAACAACAACCCTAAACAACAAGAACAACAACCCTAAACAACAAGAACAACAACCCTAAACAACAACAACAACAACAACAACAACCTTAAATAACAATAACAACAACAACAACAATAACAAAACCTTTCCCTAAACCCTCAACCCTAAACAAGTTGCAACAATAACAACAACAACAACAACCACCCAAAATAACAACAACAACAACAACCCTAAATAACAACAACAACAACAACAACAACAACAACAACAACCTTAAATAACAACAACAACAGCAACAACAACAACCTTAAATAAAAACAACAACAACAACAACCTTAAATAACAACAACAACAACAACAACAACAACCTTAAATAACAACAACAACAACAACCTTAAAAACCAACAACAACAACAACAACAACAACAACAACCACCCTTAATTACAACAACAACAGAAACAACAACCCTAAATAACAACAACAAGAACAACAACAATAACCCTAAATAACAACAACAACAACAATAACAACCCTAAATAACAACAACAACAAAAACAACAGGAACAACAACAACAACAACCCCAAATAACAACAACAAGAACAACAACCCTAAACAACAACAACAACAACACTAAACAACAACAACAATACTAAAACAAGTTGCAACAATAACAACAACAACAACAACAACAACAACCACCCTAAATAACAATAACAACAATAAACAACAACAACAACAACAACAAGAACAACAACAACAACAACCCTAAATAACAAAAACAACAACAACATAAACAACAACAGAAACAACAACCCTAAATAACAAGAACAAGAACAACAACAACAACCCTACATAACAACAAGAACAACAATAACAATCCTAAACAAGAATAACAATAACAACAACAACCTTAAGTAACAATTACAACAACAACAACAACCCTAAATAACAACAAGAACAACAAGCACAGCAACAACAACAAGAACAACAACAACAACAATAACAACAACAACCCTAAACAACAACAACAACAACAACAAGAACCTTAAATAACAATAACAACAACAACAACAATAACAAAACCTTTCCCTAAACCCTGAACCCTAAACAAGTTGCAACAATAACAACAACAACAACAACCACCCTAAATAACAACAACAACAACAACAACCCAAAAAAACAACAACAACAACAACAACAACAACAACCCTAAATACAACAACAACAACAACAACCTTAAATAACAACAACAACAACCCTAAATAACAACAACAACAACAACCACCCTTAATTACAACAACAACAGAAACAACAACCCTAAATAACAACAACAAGAACAACAACAATAACCCTAAACAACAACAACAACAACAACAACAAAAACCCTAAATAACAATAACTACAACAAGAACAACAACCCTAAACAACAACAACAACAACAACCCTAAACAACAACAACAATACAAAATAACAATAACAACAACAACAACAACAATAATAAAACCTTTCCCTAAACCCTGAACCCAAAACAAGTTGCAACAATAACAACAACAACAACAACCACCCTAAATAACAACAACAACAATAAACAACAACAACAACAACAACAACAACATCAACAACAACAACAACCCTACACAACAAAAACAACAACAACATAAACAACAACAGAAACAACAACCCTAAATAACAAGAACAAGAACAACAACAACAACCCTACATAACAACAAGAACAACAATAACAATCCTAAACAAGAATAACAATAACAACAACAACCCTAAGTAACAATTACAACAACAACAACAACCCTAAATAACAACAAGAACAACAAGCACAGCAACAACAACAAGAACAACAACAACAACAACAATAACAACAACAACCCTAAACTACAAGAACAACAACCCTAAACAACAACAACAACAACAACAAGAACCTTAAATAACAATAACAACAACAACAACAATAACAAAATCTTTCCCTAAACCCTGAACCCTAAACAAGTTGCAACAATAACAACAACAACAACAACCACCCTAAATAACAACAACAACAACAACAACCCTAAAAAACAACAAAAAAAACAACAACCCTAAATACAACAACAACAACAACAACAACAACAAACTTAAATAACAACAACAACAACAACCCTAAATAACAACAACAACAACAACCAACCTTAATTACAAGAACAACAACAATAACCCTAAATAACAACAAGAACTAAAACATTAGGAACAACAACAACAACAACCCCAAATAACAACAACAACAACAACAACCCTAAACAACAACAACAACAACAACAACAATAATAAAACCTTTCCTACCTTGAACCCTAAACAAGTTACAACAATAACAACAACAATAACAACAACCACCCTAAACAACAACAACAACAACAACATCAACAACCCTAAATAACAACAACAACAGCAATAACATCAACAACCCTAAATAACAACAATAACAGCAACAACAATAACCCTAAATAAAACAACAACAACAACAACCCTAAACAACAAAAACAACAACAACATCAACAACAACAGAAACAAAAACCCTAAATAACAAGAACAAGAACAAGAACAACAACCCTACATAACAACAAGAACAACAATAACAATCCTAAACAAGAATAACAACAACAACAACAACCCGAAATAACAACAACAAGAACAACAAGCACAACAACAACAACAACCCTATACAACAACAACATCAATCCTAAACAACAACAATAACAACAAGAACCCTTAATAACAATAACAACAACAACAACAATAACAAAACCTTTCCCTAAATCCTGACCCCTAAACAAGTTGCAACAATAACAACAACCACAACAACCACCCTAAATAACAACAACAACAACAACCCTAAATAACAACAACAACAACCCTAAATAACAACAACAACAACAACAACCTTAAATAACCATCACAACAGCAACACCAACAACCCTAAATAACAACAACAACAACAACCCTTAATTACAACAACAACAGAAACAACGACCCTAATACCAACAACAACAACAACAACAACAACCTTAAATAACAACAAGAACATCAATAATAACTCTAAATAACAACAACAAGAACAACAACAACAACCCTAAATAACAACAAGAACAACAATAATAACCCTAAATAACAACAAGAAAAAAAACAACAGGAACAACAACAACCCCAAATAACAACAACAACAACAACCCTTAATTACAACAACAACAGAAACAACAACCCTAAATAACAAGAACAAGAACAAGAACAACAATAACAATCCTAAATAAGAATAACAATCACAACAACAACCCTAAGTAACAATTACAACAAGAACAACAACCCTAAATAAGAACAAGAACAACAAGCACAGCAACAACAACAAGAACAACAACAACAACAATAACAACAACAACCCTAAACAACAAGAACAACAACCCTAAACAACAACAACAACAACAACAAGAACCTTAAATAACAATAACAACAACAACAACCATAACAAAACCTTTCCCTAAACCCTGAACCCTAAACAAGTTGCAACAATAACAACAACAACAACAACAACCACCCTAAATAACAACAACAACAACAACAACCCTAAAAAACAACAACAACAACAACAACCCTAAATACAACAACAACAACAACAACCTTAAATAACAACAACAACAACCCTAAATAACAACAACAACAACCACCCTTAATTACAACAACAACAGAAACAACAACCCTAAATAACAACAACAAGAACAACAACAATAAACCTAAATAACAACAAGAACAACAATAACAACCCTAAATAACAACATGAACTAAAACAGTAGGAACAACAACCACAACAACCCCAAATAACAACAACAAGAACAACAACCCTAAACAACAACAACAACAACAACAACAATAATAAAACATTTCCCTAAACCCTGAACCCTAAACAAGTTACAACTATAACAACAACAACAACAACAACCACCCTAAACAACAACAACAACAACATCAACAACCCTAAATAACAACAACAACAGCAACAGCATCAACAACCCAAAATAACAACAACAACAGCAACAACATCAACAACCCTAAATAACAACAACAACAATAACCCTAAATAAAACAACAACAACAACAACCCTAAACAACAAAAACAACAACAACATCAACAACAACAGAAACAACAACCCTAAATAACAAGAACAAGAACAACAACAACAACCCTACATAACAACAAGAACAACAATAACAATCCTAAACAAGAATAACAATAACAACAACAACCCTAAGTAACAATTACAACAACAACAACCCTAAATCACAACAAGAACAACAAGCACAGCAACAACAACAAGAACAACAACAACAACAATAACAACAACAACCCTAAACTACAAGAACAACAACCCTAAACAACAACAACAACAAGAAGAAGAACCTTAAATAACAATAACAACAACAACAACAATAACAAAATCTTTCCCTAAACCCTGAACCCTAAACAAGTTGCAACAATAACAACAACAACAACAACCACCCTAAATAAAACAACAACAACAACAACCCAAAACAACAAAAACAACAACAACATCAACAACAACAGAAACAACAACCCTAAATAACAAGAACAAGAACAACAACAACAACCCTACATAACAACAAGAACAACAATAACAATCCTAAACAAGAATAACAATACAACAACAACCCTAAGTAACAATTACAACAACAACAACAACCCTAAATAACAACAAGAACAACAAGCACAGCAACAACAACAAGAACAACAACAACAACAATAACAACAACAACCCTAAACAACAACAACAACAACAACAAGAACCTTAAATAACAATAACAACAACAACAACAACAACAACAACAACAACCCTAAATACAACAACAACAACAACAACCTTAAATAACAACAACAACAACCCTAAATAACAACAACAACAACAACCACCCTTAATTACAACAACAACAGAAACAACAACCCTAAATAACAACAACAAGAACAACAACAACAACCCTAAACAACAACAACAACAACAACAACAAAAACCCTAAATAACAATAACTACAACAAGAACAACAACCCTAAACAACAACAACAACAACAACCCTAAACAACAACAACAATACAAAATAACAATAACAACAACAACAACAACAATAATAAAACCTTTCCCTAAACCCTGAACCCAAAACAAGTTGCAACAATAACAACAACAACAACAACCACCCTAAATAACAACAACAACAATAAACAACAACAACAACAACAACAACAACAACATCAACAACAACAACAACCCTACACAACAAAAACAACAACAACATAAACAACAACAGAAACAACAACCCTAAATAACAAGAACAAGAACAACAACAACAACCCTACATAACAACAAGAACAACAATAACAATCCTAAACAAGAATAACAATAACAACAACAACCCTAAGTAACAATTACAACAACAACAACAACCCTAAATAACAACAAGAACAACAAGCACAGCAACAACAACAACAACAACAACAACAACAACAATAACAACAACAACCCTAAACTACAAGAACAACAACCCTAAACAACAACAACAACAACAACAAGAACCTTAAATAACAATAACAACAACAACAACAATAACAAAATCTTTCCCTAAACCCTGAACCCTAAACAAGTTGCAACAATAACAACAACAACAACAACAACCACCCTAAATAACAACAACAACAACAACAACCCTAAAAAACAACAAAAAAAACAACAACCCTAAATACAACAACAACAACAACAACAACAACAAACTTAAATAACAACAACAACAACAACCCTAAATAACAACAACAACAACCAACCTTAATTACAAGAACAACAACAATAACCCTAAATAACAACAAGAACTAAAACATTAGGAACAACAACAACAACAACCCCAAATAACAACAACAACAACAACAACCCTAAACAACAACAACAACAACAACAACAATAATAAAACCTTTCCTACCTTGAACCCTAAACAAGTTACAACAATAACAACAACAATAACAACAACCACCCTAAACAACAAGAACAACAACAACATCAACAACCCTAAATAACAACAACAACATCAATAACATCAACAACCCTAAATAACAACAACAACAGCAACAACAATAACCCTAAATAAAACAACAACAACAACAACCCTAAACAACAAAAACAACAACAACATCAACAACAACAGAAACAAAAACCCTAAATAACAAGAACAAGAACAAGAACAACAACCCTACATAACAACAAGAACAACAATAACAATCCTAAACAAGAATAACAACAACAACAACAACCCGAAATAACAACAACAAGAACAACAAGCACAACAACAACAACAACCCTATACAACAACAACATCAATCCTAAACAACAACAATAACAACAAGAACCCTTAATAACAATAACAACAACAACAACAATAACAAAACCTTTCCCTAAATCCTGACCCCTAAACAAGTTGCAACAATAACAACAACCACAACAACCACCCTAAATAACAACAACAACAACAACCCTAAATAACAACAACAACAACCCTAAATAACAACAACAACAACAACAACCTTAAATAACCATCACAACAGCAACACCAACAACCCTAAATAACAACAACAACAACAACCCTTAATTACAACAACAACAGAAACAACGACCCTAATACCAACAACAACAACAACAACAACAACCTTAAATAACAACAAGAACATCAATAATAACTCTAAATAACAACAACAAGAACAACAACAACAACCCTAAATAACAACAAGAACAACAATAATAACCCTAAATAACAACAAGAAAAAAAACAACAGGAACAACAACAACCCCAAATAACAACAACAACAACAACAACCCTTAATTACAACAACAACAGAAACAACAACCCTAAATAACAAGAACAAGAACAAGAACAACAATAACAATCCTAAATAAGAATAACAATCACAACAACAACCCTAAGTAACAATTACAACAAGAACAACAACCCTAAATAAGAACAAGAACAACAAGCACAGCAACAACAACAAGAACAACAACAACAACAATAACAACAAAAACCCTAAACAACAAGAACAACAACCCTAAACAACAACAACAACAACAACAAGAACCTTAAATAACAATAACAACAACAACAACCATAACAAAACCTTTCCCTAAACCCTGAACCCTAAACAAGTTGCAACAATAACAACAACAACAACAACAACCACCCTAAATAACAACAACAACAACAACAACCCTAAAAAACAACAACAACAACAACAACCCTAAATACAACAACAACAACAACAACCTTAAATAACAACAACAACAACCCTAAATAACAACAACAACAACCACCCTTAATTACAACAACAACAGAAACAACAACCCTAAATAACAACAACAAGAACAACAACAATAAACCTAAATAACAACAAGAACAACAATAACAACCCTAAATAACAACATGAACTAAAACAGTAGGAACAACAACCACAACAACCCCAAATAACAACAACAAGAACAACAACCCTAAACAACAACAACAACAACAACAACAATAATAAAACATTTCCCTAAACCCTGAACCCTAAACAAGTTACAACTATAACAACAACAACAACAACAACCACCCTAAACAACAACAACAACAACATCAACAACCCTAAATAACAACAACAACAGCAACAGCATCAACAACCCAAAATAACAACAACAACAGCAACAGCATCAACAACCCTAAATAACAACAACAACAATAACCCTAAATAAAACAACAACAACAACAACCCTAAACAACAAAAACAACAACAACATCAACAACAACAGAAACAACAACCCTAAATAACAAGAACAAGAACAACAACAACAACCCTACATAACAACAAGAACAACAATAACAATCCTAAACAAGAATAACAATACAACAACAACCCTAAGTAACAATTACAACAACAACAACAACCCTAAATAACAACAAGAACAACAAGCACAGCAACAACAACAAGAACAACAACAACAACAATAACAACAACAACCCTAAACAACAACAACAACAACAACAAGAACCTTAAATAACAATAACAACAACAACAACAATAACAAAACCTTTCCCTAAACCCTCAACCCTAAACAAGTTGCAACAATAACAACAACAACAACAACCACCCAAAATAACAACAACAACAACAACCCTAAATAACAACAACAACAACAACAACAACAACAACAACAACCTTAAATAACAACAACAACAGCAACAACAACAACCTTAAATAAAAACAACAACAACAACAACCTTAAATAACAACAACAACAGCAACAACAACAACCTTAAATAACAACAACAACAACAACCTTAAAAACCAACAACAACAACAACAACAACAACAACAACCACCCTTAATTACAACAACAACAGAAACAACAACCCTAAATAACAACAACAAGAACAACAACAATAACCCTAAATAACAACAAGAACAACAATAACAACCCTAAATAACAACAAGAACAAAAACAACAGGAACAACAACAACAACAACCCCAAATAACAACAACAAGAACAACAACCCTAAACAACAACAACAACAACACTAAACAACAACAACAATACTAAAACAAGTTGCAACAATAACAACAACAACAACAACAACAACCACCCTAAATAACAATAACAACAATAAACAACAACAACAACAACAACAAGATCAACAACAACAATAACCCTAAACAACAAAAACAACAACAACATAAACAACAACAGAAACAACAACCCTAAATAACAAGAACAAGAACAACAACAACAACCCTACATAACAACAAGAACAACAATAACAATCCTAAACAAGAATAACAATAACAACAACAACCTTAAGTAACAATTACAACAACAACAACAACCCTAAATAACAACAAGAACAACAAGCACAGCAACAACAACAAGAACAACAACAACAACAATAACAACAACAACCCTAAACAACAACAACAACAACAAGAACCTTAAATAACAATAACAACAACAACAACAATAACAAAACCTTTCCCTAAACCCTGAACCCTAAACAAGTTGCAACAATAACAACAACAACAACAACCACCCTAAATAACAACAACAACAACAACAACCCAAAAAAACAACAACAACAACAACAACAACAACAACCCTAAATACAACAACAACAACAACAACCTTAAATAACAACAACAACAACCCTAAATAACAACAACAACAACAACCACCCTTAATTACAACAACAACAGAAACAACAACCCTAAATAACAACAACAAGAACAACAACAATAACCCTAAACAACAACAACAACAACAACAACAAGAACCCTAAATAACAATAACTACAACAAGAACAACAACCCTAAACAACAACAACAACAACAACCCTAAACAACAACAACAATACAAAATAACAATAACAACAACAACAACAACAATAATAAAACCTTTCCCTAAACCCTGAACCCAAAACAAGTTGCAACAATAACAACAACAACAACAACCACCCTAAATAACAACAACAACAATAAACAACAACAACAACAACAACAACAACATCAACAACAACAACAACCCTACACAACAAAAACAACAACAACATAAACAACAACAGAAACAACAACCCTAAATAACAAGAACAAGAACAACAACAACAACCCTACATAACAACAAGAACAACAATAACAATCCTAAACAAGAATAACAATAACAACAACAACCCTAAGTAACAATTACAACAACAACAACAACCCTAAATAACAACAAGAACAACAAGCACAGCAACAACAACAAGAACAACAACAACAACAACAATAACAACAACAACCCTAAACTACAAGAACAACAACCCTAAACAACAACAACAACAACAACAAGAACCTTAAATAACAATAACAACAACAACAACAATAACAAAATCTTTCCCTAAACCCTGAACCCTAAACAAGTTGCAACAATAACAACAACAACAACAACCACCCTAAATAACAACAACAACAACAACAACCCTAAAAAACAACAAAAAAAACAACAACCCTAAATACAACAACAACAACAACAACAACAACAAACTTAAATAACAACAACAACAACAACAACCCTAAATAACAACAACAACAACAACCAACCTTAATTACAAGAACAACAACAATAACCCTAAATAACAACAAGAACTAAAACATTAGGAACAACAACAACAACAACCCCAAATAACAACAACAACAACAACAACCCTAAACAACAACAACAACAACAACAACAATAATAAAACCTTTCCTACCTTGAACCCTAAACAAGTTACAACAATAACAACAACAATAACAACAACCACCCTAAACAACAAGAACAACAACAACATCAACAACCCTAAATAACAACAACAACAGCAATAACATCAACAACCCTAAATAACAACAACAACAGCAACAACAATAACCCTAAATAAAACAACAACAACAACAACCCTAAACAACAAAAACAACAACAACATCAACAACAACAGAAACAAAAACCCTAAATAACAAGAACAAGAACAAGAACAACAACCCTACATAACAACAAGAACAACAATAACAATCCTAAACAAGAATAACAACAACAACAACAACCCGAAATAACAACAACAAGAACAACAAGCACAACAACAACAACAACCCTATACAACAACAACATCAATCCTAAACAACAACAATAACAACAAGAACCCTTAATAACAATAACAACAACAACAACAATAACAAAACCTTTCCCTAAATCCTGACCCCTAAACAAGTTGCAACAATAACAACAACCACAACAACCACCCTAAATAACAACAACAACAACAACCCTAAATAACAACAACAACAACCCTAAATAACAACAACAACAACAACAACCTTAAATAACCATCACAACAGCAACACCAACAACCCTAAATAACAACAACAACAACAACCCTTAATTACAACAACAACAGAAACAACGACCCTAATACCAACAACAACAACAACAACAACAACAACAACCTTAAATAACAACAAGAACATCAATAATAACTCTAAATAACAACAACAAAACAACAACAACAACCCTAAATAACAACAAGAACAACAATAATAACCCTAAATAACAACAAGAAAAAAAACAACAGGAACAACAACAACCCCAAATAACAACAACAACAACAACAACCCTTAATTACAACAACAACAGAAACAACAACCCTAAATAACAAGAACAAGAACAAGAACAACAATAACAATCCTAAATAAGAATAACAATCACAACAACAACCCTAAGTAACAATTACAACAAGAACAACAACCCTAAATAAGAACAAGAACAACAAGCACAGCAACAACAACAAGAACAACAACAACAACAATAACAACAACAACCCTAAACAACAAGAACAACAACCCTAAACAACAACAACAACAACAACAAGAACCTTAAATAACAATAACAACAACAACAACCATAACAAAACCTTTCCCTAAACCCTGAACCCTAAACAAGTTGCAACAATAACAACAACAACAACAACAACCACCCTAAATAACAACAACAACAACAACAACCCTAAAAAACAACAACAACAACAACAACCCTAAATACAACAACAACAACAACAACCTTAAATAACAACAACAACAACCCTAAATAACAACAACAACAACCACCCTTAATTACAACAACAACAGAAACAACAACCCTAAATAACAACAACAAGAACAACAACAATAAACCTAAATAACAACAAGAACAACAATAACAACCCTAAATAACAACATGAACTAAAACAGTAGGAACAACAACCACAACAACCCCAAATAACAACAACAAGAACAACAACCCTAAACAACAACAACAACAACAACAATAATAAAACATTTCCCTAAACCCTGAACCCTAAACAAGTTACAACTATAACAACAACAACAACAACAACCACCCTAAACAACAACAACAACAACATCAACAACCCTAAATAACAACAACAACAGCAACAGCATCAACAACCCAAAATAACAACAACAACAGCAACAACATCAACAACCCTAAATAACAACAACAACAATAACCCTAAATAAAACAACAACAACAACAACCCTAAACAACAAAAACAACAACAACATCAACAACAACAGAAACAACAACCCTAAATAACAAGAACAAGAACAACAACAACAACCCTACATAACAACAAGAACAACAATAACAATCCTAAACAAGAATAACAATACAACAACAACCCTAAGTAACAATTACAACAACAACAACAACCCTAAATAACAACAAGAACAACAAGCACAGCAACAACAACAAGAACAACAACAACAACAATAACAACAACAACCCTAAACAACAAGAACAACAACCCTAAACAACAAGAACAACAACCCTAAACAACAACAACAACAACAACAAGAACCTTAAATAACAATAACAACAACAACAACAATAACAAAACCTTTCCCTAAACCCTCAACCCTAAACAAGTTGCAACAATAACAACAACAACAACAACCACCCTAAACAACAACAACAACAACAACCCTAAATAACAACAACAACAACAACAACAACAACAACAACAACCTTAAATAACAACAACAACAGCAACAACAACAACCTTAAATAAAAACAACAACAACAACAACCTTAAATAACAACAACAACAGCAACAACAACAACCTTAAATAACAACAACAACAACAACCTTAAAAACCAACAACAACAACAACAACAACAACAACAACCACCCTTAATTACAACAACAACAGAAACAACAACCCTAAATAACAACAACAAAAACAACAACAATAACCCTAAATAACAACAAGAACAACAATAACAACCCTAAATAACAACAAGAACAAAAACAACAGGAACAACAACAACAACAACCCCAAATAACAACAACAAGAACAACAACCCTAAACAACAACAACAACAACACTAAACAACAACAACAATACTAAAACAAGTTGCAACAATAACAACAACAACAACAACAACAACAACCACCCTAAATAACAATAACAACAATAAACAACAACAACAACAACAACAAGATCAACAACAACAACAACCCTAAACAACAAAAACAACAACAACATAAACAACAACAGAAACAACAACCCTAAATAACAAGAACAAGAACAACAACAACAACCCTACATAACAACAAGAACAACAATAACAATCCTAAACAAGAATAACAATAACAACAACAACCTTAAGTAACAATTACAACAACAACAACAACCCTAAATAACAACAAGAACAACAAGCACAGCAACAACAACAAGAACAACAACAACAACAATAACAACAACAACCCTAAACAACAACAACAACAACAACAACAACCCTAAATAACAATAACAACAACAACAACAATAACAAAACCTTTCCCTAAACCCTGAACCCTAAACAAGTTGCAACAATAACAACAACAACAACAACCACCCTAAATAACAACAACAACAACAACAACCCAAAAAAACAACAACAACAACAACAACAACAACAACCCTAAAAACAACAACAACAACAACAACCTTAAATAACAACAACAACAACCCTAAATAACAACAACAACAACAACCACCCTTAATTACAACAACAACAGAAACAACAACCTTAAATAACAACAACAACAACAACCTTAAAAAACAACAACAACAACAACAGAAACAAAAACCCTAAATAACAATAACTACAACAAGAACAACAACCCTAAACAACAACAACAACAACAACCCTAAACAACAACAACAATACAAAATAACAATAACAACAACAACAACAACAATAATAAAACCTTTCCCTAAACCCTGAACCCAAAACAAGTTGCAACAATAACAACAACAACAACAACCACCCTAAATAACAACAACAACAATAAACAACAACAACAACAACAACAACAACATCAACAACAACAACAACCCTACACAACAAAAACAACAACAACATAAACAACAACAGAAACAACAACCCTAAATAACAAGAACAAGAACAACAACAACAACCCTACATAACAACAAGAACAACAATAACAATCCTAAACAAGAATAACAATAACAACAACAACCCTAAGTAACAATTACAACAACAACAACAACCCTAAATAACAACAAGAACAACAAGCACAGCAACAACAACAAGAACAACAACAACAACAACAATAACAACAACAACCCTAAACTACAAGAACAACAACCCTAAACAACAACAACAACAACAACAAGAACCTTAAATAACAATAACAACAACAACAACAATAACAAAATCTTTCCCTAAACCCTGAACCCTAAACAAGTTGCAACAATAACAACAACAACAACAACCACCCTAAATAACAACAACAACAACAACAACCCTAAAAAACAACAAAAAAAACAACAACCCTAAATACAACAACAACAACAACAACAACAACAAACTTAAATAACAACAACAACAACAACCCTAAATAACAACAACAACAACAACCAACCTTAATTACAAGAACAACAACAATAACCCTAAATAACAACAAGAACTAAAACATTAGGAACAACAACAACAACAACCCCAAATAACAACAACAACAACAACAACCCTAAACAACAACAACAACAACAACAACAATAATAAAACCTTTCCTACCTTGAACCCTAAACAAGTTACAACAATAACAACAACAATAACAACAACCACCCTAAACAACAACAACAACAACAACATCAACAACCCTAAATAACAACAACAACAGCAATAACATCAACAACCCTAAATAACAACAACAACAGCAACAACAATAACCCTAAATAAAACAACAACAACAACAACCCTAAACAACAAAAACAACAACAACATCAACAACAACAGAAACAAAAACCCTAAATAACAAGAACAAGAACAAGAACAACAACCCTACATAACAACAAGAACAACAATAACAATCCTAAACAAGAATAACAACAACAACAACAACCCGAAATAACAACAACAAGAACAACAAGCACAACAACAACAACAACCCTATACAACAACAACATCAATCCTAAACAACAACAACAACAACAACAAGAACCTTAAATAACAATAACAACAACAACAACAATAACAAAATCTTTCCCTAAACCCTGAACCCTAAACAAGTTGCAACAATAACAACAACAACAACAACCACCCAAAATAACAACAACAACAACAACCCTAAATAACAACAACAACAACCCTAAGTAACAATTACAACAACAACAACAACCCTAAATAACAACAAGAACAACAAGCACAGCAACAACAACAAGAACAACAACAACAATAACAACAACAACCCTAAACAACAACAACAACAACAACAAGAACCTTAAATAACAATAACAACAACAACAACAATAACAAAACCTTTCCCTAAACCCTGAACCCTAAACAAGTTGCAACAATAACTACAACAACAACAACAACCCTAAATAACAACAACAACAACAACAACCCAAAAAAAAAACAACAACAACAACAACAACAACAACCCTAAATACAACAACAACAACAACAACCTTAAATAACAACAACAACAACCCTAAATAACAACAACAACAACAACCACCCTTAATTACAACAACAACAGAAACAACAACCCTAAATAACAACAACAAGAACAACAACAATAACCCTAAACAACAACAACAACAAGAACCCTAAATAACAATAACTACAACAAGAACAACAACCCTAAACAACAACAACAACAACAACCCTAAACAACAACAACAATACAAAATAACAATAACAACAACAACAACAACAATAATAAAACCTTTCCCTAAACCCTGAACCCAAAACAAGTTGCAACAATAACAACAACAACAACCACCCTAAATAACAACAACAACAATAAACAACAACAACAACAACATCAACAACAACAACAACCCTACACAACAAAAACAACAACAACATAAACAACAACAGAAACAACAACCCTAAATAACAAGAACAAGAACAACAACAACAACCCTACATAACAACAAGAACAACAATAACAATCCTAAACAACAATAACAATAACAACAACAACCCTAAGTAACAATTACAACAACAACAACAACCCTAAATAACAACAAGAACAACAAGCACAGCAACAACAACAAGAACAACAACAACAACAACAATAACAACAACAACCCTAAACTACAAGAACAACAACCCTAAACAACAACAACAACAACAACAAGAACCTTAAATAACAATAACAACAACAACAACAATAACAAAATCTTTCCCTAAACCCTGAACCCTAAACAAGTTGCAACAATAACAACAACAACAACAACCACCCTAAATAACAACAACAACAACAACAACAATAAAAAACAACAAAAAAAACAACAACCCTAAATACAACAACAATAACAACAACAACAACAAACTTAAATAACAACAACAACAACAACCCTAAATAACAACAACAACAACAACCAACCTTAATTACAAGAACAACAACAATAACCCTAAATAACAACAAGAACTAAAACATTAGGAACAACAACAACAACAACCCCAAATAACAACAACAACAACAACAACCCTAAACAACAACAACAACAACAACAACAATAATAAAACCTTTCCTACCTTGAACCCTAAACAAGTTACAACAATAACAACAACAATAACAACAACCACCCTAAACAACAACAACAACAACAACATCAACAACCCTAAATAACAACAACAACAGCAATAACATCAACAACCCTAAATAACAACAACAACAGCAACAACAATAACCCTAAATAAAACAACAACAACAACAACCCTAAACAACAAAAACAACAACAACATCAACAACAACAGAAACAAAAACCCTAAATAACAAGAACAAGAAAAAGAACAACAACCCTACATAACAACAAGAACAACAATAACAATCCTAAACAAGAATAACAACAACAACAACAACCCGAAATAACAACAACAAGAACAACAAGCACAACAACAACAACAACCCTATACAACAACAACATCAATCCTAAACAACAACAATAACAACAAGAACCCTTAATAACAATAACAACAACAACAACAATAACAAAACCTTTCCCTAAATCCTGACCCCTAAACAAGTTGCAACAATAACAACAACCACAACAACCACCCTAAATAACAACAACAACAACAACCCTAAATAACAACAACAACAACCCTAAATAACAACAACAACAACAACAACCTTAAATAACCATAACAACAGCAACAACCCCAAATAACAACAACAACAACAACAACCCTTAATTACAACAACAACAGAAACAACAACCCTAAATAACAAGAACAAGAACAAGAACAACAATAACAATCCTAAATAAGAATAACAATCACAACAACAACCCTAAGTAACAATTACAACAAGAACAACAACCCTAAATAAGAACAAGAACAACAAGCACAGCAACAACAACAAGAACAACAACAACAACAATAACAACAACAACCCTAAACAACAAGAACAACAACCCTAAACAACAACAACAACAACAAGAAGAACCTTAAATAACAATAACAACAACAACAACCATAACAAAACCTTTCCCTAAACCCTGAACCCTAAACAAGTTGCAACAATAACAACAACAACAACAACCACCCTAAATAACAACAACAACAACAACAACCCTAAAAAACAACAACAACAACAACAACCCTAAATACAACAACAACAACAACAACCTTAAATAACAACAACAACAACCCTAAATAACAACAACAACCACCCTTAATTACAACAACAACAGAAACAACAACCCTAAATAACAACAACAAGAACAACAACAATAAACCTAAATAACAACAAGAACAACAATAACAACCCTAAATAACAACATGAACTAAAACAGTAGGAACAACAACCACAACAACCCCAAATAACAACAACAAGAACAACAACCCTAAACAACAACAACAACAACAACAACAATAATAAAACATTTCCCTAAACCCTGAACCCTAAACAAGTTACAACTATAACAACAACAACAACAACAACCACCCTAAACAACAACAACAACAACATCAACAACCCTAAATAACAACAACAACAGCAACAGCATCAACAACCCAAAATAACAACAACAACAGCAACAACATCAACAACCCTAAATAACAACAACAACAATAACCCTAAATAAAACAACAACAACAACAACCCTAAACAACAAAAACAACAACAACATCAACAACAACAGAAACAACAACCCTAAATAACAAGAACAAGAACAACAACAACAACCCTACATAACAACAAGAACAACAATAACAATCCTAAACAAGAATAACAATACAACAACAACCCTAAGTAACAATTACAACAACAACAACAACCCTAAATAACAACAAGAACAACAAGCACAGCAACAACAACAAGAACAACAACAACAACAATAACAACAACAACCCTAAACAACAAGAACAACAACCCTAAACAACAAGAACAACAACCCTAAACAACAACAACAACAACAACAAGAACCTTAAATAACAATAACAACAACAACAACAATAACAAAACCTTTCCCTAAACCCTCAACCCTAAACAAGTTGCAACAATAACAACAACAACAACAACCACCCAAAATAACAACAACAACAACAACACTAAATAACAACAACAACAACAACAACAACAACAACAACAACCTTAAATAACAACAACAACAACAACAACAACAACCTTAAATAAAAACAACAACAACAACAACCTTAAATAACAACAACAACAGCAACAACAACAACCTTAAATAACAACAACAACAACAACCTTAAATAACAACAACAACAACAACAACAACAACAACAACCACCCTTAATTACAACAACAACAGAAACAACAACCCTAAATACCAACAACAAGAACAACAACAACAACCTTAAATAACAACAAGAACAACAATAATAACGCTAAATAACAACAAGAACAAAAACAACAGGAACAACAACAACAACAACCCCAAATAACAACAACAACAACAACAACCCTAAACAACAACAACAACAACACTAAACAACAACAACAATACTAAAACAAGTTGCAACAATAACAACAACAACAACAACAACAACAACCACCCTAAATAACAATAACAACAATAAACAACAACAACAACAACAACAAGATCAACAACAACAACAACCCTAAACAACAAAAACAACAACAACATAAACAACAACAGAAACAACAACCCTAAATAACAAGAACAAGAACAACAACAACAACCCTACATAACAACAAGAACAACAATAACAATCCTAAACAAGAATAACAATAACAACAACAACCTTAAGTAACAATTACAACAACAACAACAACCCTAAATAACAACAAGAACAACAAGCACAGCAACAACAACAAGAACAACAACAACAACAATAACAACAACAACCCTAAACAACAACAACAACAACAACAAGAACCTTAAATAACAATAACAACAACAACAACAATAACAAAACCTTTCCCTAAACCCTGAACCCTAAACAAGTTGCAACAATAACAACAACAACAACAACCACCCTAAATAACAACAACAACAACAACAACCCAAAAAAACAACAACAACAACAACAACAACAACAACCCTAAATACAACAACAACAACAACAACCTTAAATAACAACAACAACAACCCTAAATAACAACAACAACAACAACCACCCTTAATTACAACAACAACAGAAACAACAACCCTAAATAACAACAACAAGAACAACAACAATAACCCTAAATAACAACAACAACAACAACAACAAAAACCCTAAATAACAATAACTACAACAAGAACAACAACCCTAAACAACAACAACAACAACAACCCTAAACAACAACAACAATACAAAATAACAATAACAACAACAACAACAACAATAATAAAACCTTTCCCTAAACCCTGAACCCAAAACAAGTTGCAACAATAACAACAACAACAACAACCACCCTAAATAACAACAACAACAATAAACAACAACAACAACAACAACAACATCAACAACAACAACAACCCTACACAACAAAAACAACAACAACATAAACAACAACAGAAACAACAACCCTAAATAACAAGAACAAGAACAACAACAACAACCCTACATAACAACAAGAACAACAATAACAATCCTAAACAAGAATAACAATAACAACAACAACCCTAAGTAACAATTACAACAACAACAACAACCCTAAATAACAACAAGAACAACAAGCACAGCAACAACAACAAGAACAACAACAACAACAACAATAACAACAACAACCCTAAACTACAAGAACAACAACCCTAAACAACAACAACAACAACAACAATAACCTTAAATAACAATAACAACAACAACAACAATAACAAAATCTTTCCCTAAACCCTGAACCCTAAACAAGTTGCAACAATAACAACAACAACAACAACCACCCTAAATAACAACAACAACAACAACAACCCTAAAAAACAACAAAAAAAACAACAACCCTAAATACAACAACAACAACAACAACAACAACAAACTTAAATAACAACAACAACAACAACCCTAAATAACAACAACAACAACAACCAACCTTAATTACAAGAACAACAACAATAACCCTAAATAACAACAAGAACTAAAACATTAGGAACAACAACAACAACAACCCCAAATAACAACAACAACAACAACAACCCTAAACAACAACAACAACAACAACAACAATAATAAAACCTTTCCTACCTTGAACCCTAAACAAGTTACAACAATAACAACAACAATAACAACAACCACCCTAAACAACAACAACAACAACAACATCAACAACCCTAAATAACAACAACAACAGCAATAACATCAACAACCCTAAATAACAACAACAACAGCAACAACAATAACCCTAAATAAAACAACAACAACAACAACCCTAAACAACAAAAACAACAACAACATCAACAACAACAGAAACAAAAACCCTAAATAACAAGAACAAGAACAAGAACAAGAACAACAACCCTACATAACAACAAGAACAACAATAACAATCCTAAACAAGAATAACAACAACAACAACAACCCGAAATAACAACAACAAGAACAACAAGCACAACAACAACAACAACCCTATACAACAACAACATCAATCCTAAACAACAACAACAACAACAACAAGAACCTTAAATAACAATAACAACAACAACAACAATAACAAAATCTTTCCCTAAACCCTGAACCCTAAACAAGTTGCAACAATAACAACAACAACAACAACCACCCTAAATAACAACAACAACAACAACAACCCTAAAAAACAACAAAAAAAACAACAACCCTAAATACAACAACAACAACAACAACAACAACAAACTTAAATAACAACAACAACAACAACCCTAAATAACAACAACAACAACAACCAACCTTAATTACAAGAACAACAACAATAACCCTAAATAACAACAAGAACTAAAACATTAGGAACAACAACAACAACAACCCCAAATAACAACAACAACAACAACAACCCTAAACAACAACAACAACAACAACAACAATAATAAAACCTTTCCTACCTTGAACCCTAAACAAGTTACAACAATAACAACAACAATAACAACAACCACCCTAAACAACAACAACAACAACAACATCAACAACCCTAAATAACAACAACAACAGCAATAACATCAACAACCCTAAATAACAACAACAACAGCAACAACAATAACCCTAAATAAAACAACAACAACAACAACCCTAAACAACAAAAACAACAACAACATCAACAACAACAGAAACAAAAACCCTAAATAACAAGAACAAGAACAAGAACAACAACCCTACATAACAACAAGAACAACAATAACAATCCTAAACAAGAATAACAACAACAACAACAACCTTAAATAACAACAACAAGAACAACAAGCACAACAACAACAACAACCCTATACAACAACAACATCAATCCTAAACAACAACAATAACAACAAGAACCCTTAATAACAATAACAACAACAACAACAATAACAAAACCTTTCCCTAAATCCTGACCCCTAAACAAGTTGCAACAATAACAACAACCACAACCACCACCCTAAATAACAACAACAACAATAACCCTAAATAACAACAACAACAACCCTAAGTAACAATTACAACAACAACAACAACCCTAAATAACAACAAGAACAACAAGCACAGCAACAACAACAAGAACAACAACAACAACAACAACAACAACCCTAAACAACAACAACAACAACAACAAGAACCTTAAATAACAATAACAACAACAACAACAATAACAAAACCTTTCCCTAAACCCTGAACCCTAAACAAGTTGCAACAATAACTACAACAACAACAACCACCCTAAATAACAACAACAACAACAACAACCCAAAAAAAAAACAACAACAACAACAACAACAACAACCCTAAATACAACAACAACAACAACAACCCTAAATAACAACAACAACAACCCTAAATAACAACAACAACAACAACCACCCTTAATTACAACAACAACAGAAACAACAACCCTAAATAACAACAACAAGAACAACAACAATAACCCTAAACAACAACAACAACAACAACCCTAAATAACAATAACTACAACAAGAACAACAACCCTAAACAACAACAACAACAACAACCCTAAACAACAACAACAATACAAAATAACAATAACAACAACAACAACAACAATAATAAAACCTTTCCCTAAACCCTGAACCCAAAACAAGTTGCAACAATAACAACAACAACAACAACCACCCTAAATAACAACAACAACAATAAACAACAACAACAACAACATCAACAACAACAACAACCCTACACAACAAAAACAACAACAACATAAACAACAACAGAAACAACAACCCTAAATAACAAGAACAAGAACAACAACAACAACAACAACAACAACAACAACAACAATCCTAAACAACAATAACAATAACAACAACAACCCTAAGTAACAATTACAACAACAACAACAACCCTAAATAACAACAAGAACAACAAGCACAGCAACAACAACAAGAACAACAACAACAACAACAATAACAACAACAACCCTAAACTACAAGAACAACAACCCTAAACAACAACAACAACAACAACAAGAACCTTAAATAACAATAACAACAACAACAACAATAACAAAATCTTTCCCTAAACCCTGAACCCTAAACAAGTTGCAACAATAACAACAACAACAACAACCACCCTAAATAACAACAACAACAACAACAACCCTAAAAAACAACAAAAAAAACAACAACCCTAAATACAACAACAATAACAACAACAACAACAAACTTAAATAACAACAACAACAACAACCCTAAATAACAACAACAACAACAACCAACCTTAATTACAAGAACAACAACAATAACCCTAAATAACAACAAGAACTAAAACATTAGGAACAACAACAACAACAACCCCAAATAACAACAACAACAACAACAACCCTAAACAACAACAACAACAACAACAACAATAATAAAACCTTTCCTACCTTGAACCCTAAACAAGTTACAACAATAACAACAACAATAACAACAACCACCCTAAACAACAACAACAACAACAACATCAACAACCCTAAATAACAACAACAACAGCAATAACATCAACAACCCTAAATAACAACAACAACAGCAACAACAATAACCCTAAATAAAACAACAACAACAACAACCCTAAACAACAAAAACAACAACAACATCAACAACAACAGAAACAAAAACCCTAAATAACAAGAACAAGAAAAAGAACAACAACCCTACATAACAACAAGAACAACAATAACAATCCTAAACAAGAATAACAACAACAACAACAACCCGAAATAACAACAACAAGAACAACAAGCACAACAACAACAACAACCCTATACAACAACAACATCAATCCTAAACAACAACAATAACAACAAGAACCCTTAATAACAATAACAACAACAACAACAATAACAAAACCTTTCCCTAAATCCTGACCCCTAAACAAGTTGCAACAATAACAACAACAACAACAACCACACTAAATAACAACAACAACAACAACCCTAAATAACAACAACAACAACCCTAAATAACAACAACAACAACAACAACCTTAAATAACCATAACAACAGCAACAACCCCAAATAACAACAACAACAACAACAACCCTTAATTACAACAACAACAGAAACAACAACCCTAAATAACAAGAACAAGAACAAGAACAACAATAACAATCCTAAATAAGAATAACAATCACAACAACAACCCTAAGTAACAATTACAACAAGAACAACAACCCTAAATAAGAACAAGAACAACAAGCACAGCAACAACAACAAGAACAACAACAACAACAATAACAACAACAACCCTAAACAACAAGAACAACAACCCTAAACAACAACAACAACAACAAGAAGAACCTTAAATAACAATAACAACAACAACAACCATAACAAAACCTTTCCCTAAACCCTGAACCCTAAACAAGTTGCAACAATAACAACAACAACAACAACCACCCTAAATAACAACAACAACAACAACAACCCTAAAAAACAACAACAACAACAACAACCCTAAATACAACAACAACAACAACAACCTTAAATAACAACAACAACAACCCTAAATAACAACAACAACCACCCTTAATTACAACAACAACAGAAACAACAACCCTAAATAACAACAACAACAACAACAACAATAAACCTAAATAACAACAAGAACAACAATAACAACCCTAAATAACAACATGAACTAAAACAGTAGGAACAACAACCACAACAACCCCAAATAACAACAACAAGAACAACAACCCTAAACAACAACAACAACAACAACAACAATAATAAAACATTTCCCTAAACCCTGAACCCTAAACAAGTTACAACTATAACAACAACAACAACAACAACCACCCTAAACAACAACAACAACAACATCAACAACCCTAAATAACAACAACAACAGCAACAGCATCAACAACCCAAAATAACAACAACAACAACAACCCTAAATAACAACAACAACAATAACCCTAAATAAAACAACAACAACAACAACCCTAAACAACAAAAACAACAACAACATCAACAACAACAGAAACAACAACCCTAAATAACAAGAACAAGAACAACAACAACAACCCTACATAACAACAAGAACAACAATAACAATCCTAAACAAGAATAACAATACAACAACAACCCTAAGTAACAATTACAACAACAACAACAACCCTAAATAACAACAAGAACAACAAGCACAGCAACAACAACAAGAACAACAACAACAACAATAACAACAACAACCCTAAACAACAAGAACAACAACCCTAAACAACAACAACAACAACAACAAGAACCTTAAATAACAATAACAACAACAACAACAAAAACAAAACCTTTCCCTAAACCCTGAACCCTAAACAAGTTGCAACAATAACAACAACAACAACAACCACCCTAAATAACAACAACAACAACAACAACAACCCTAAAAAACAACAACAACAACAACAACCCTAAATACAACAACAACAACAACAACCTTAAAGAACAACAACAACCACCCTAAATAACAACAACAACAACCACCCTTAATTACAACATCAACAGAAACAACAACCCTAAATAACAACAAGAACAACAATAACAACCCTAAATAACAACATGAACTAAAACAGTAGGAACAACAACCACAACAACCCCAAATAACAACAACAAGAACAACCTTAAACAACAACAACAACAACAACAACAACAATAATAAAACATTTCCCTAAACCCTGAACCCTAAACAAGTTACAACTATAACAACAACAACAACAACAACCACCCTAAACAACAACAACAACAACAACATCAACAACCCTAAATAACAACAACAACAGCAACAACAACAACCTTAAATAACAACAACAACAACAACCTTAAAAAACAACAACAACAACAACAACAACAACAACAACAACAACAACAACAACAAAACAACAAGAACAACAACCCTAAACAACAACAACAACAACAACAAGAACCTTAAATAACAATAACAACAACAACAACAATAACAAAACCTTTCCCTAAACCCTAAACCCTAAACAAGTTGCAACAATAACAACAACAACAACAACCACCCAAAATAACAACAACAACAACAACCCTAAATAACAACAACAACAACAACAACAACAACAACAACCTTAAATAACAACAACAACAGCAACAACAACAACCTTAAATAACAACAACAACAACAACAACCTTAAATAACAACAACAACAGCAACAACAACAACCTTAAATAACAACAACAACAACAACCTTAAAAACCAACAACAACAACAACAACAACAACAACAACCACCCTTAATTACAACAACAACAGAAACAACAACCCTAAATAACAACAACAAGAACAACAACAATAACCCTAAATAACAACAAGAACAACAATAACAACCCTAAATAACAACAAGAACAAAAACAACAGGAACAACAACAACAACAACCCCAAATAACAACAACAAGAACAACAACCCTAAACAACAACAACAACAACAACACTAAACAACAACAACAATACTAAAACAAGTTGCAACAATAACAACAACAACAACAACAACAACCACCCTAAATAACAATAACAACAATAAACAACAACAACAACAACAACAACATCAACAACAACAACAACCCTAAACAACAAAAACAACAACAACATAAACAACAACAGAAACAACAACCCTAAATAACAAGAACAAGAACAACAACAACAACCCTACATAACAACAAGAACAACAATAACAATCCTAAACAAGAATAACAATAACAACAACAACCTTAAGTAACAATTACAACAACAACAACAACCCTAAATAACAACAAGAACAACAAGCACAGCAACAACAACAAGAACAACAACAACAACAATAACAACAACAACCCTAAACAACAAGAACAACAACCCTAAAGAACAACAACAACAACAACAAGAACCTTAAATAACAATAACAACAACAACAACAATAACAAAACCTTTCCCTAAACCCTCAACCCTAAACAAGTTGCAACAATAACAACAACAACAACAACCACCCAAAATAACAACAACAACAACAACCCTAAATAACAACAACAACAACAACAACAACAACAACAACCTTAAATAACAACAACAACAACAACAACAACAACCTTAAATAACAACAACAACAACAACAACCTTAAATAACAACAACAACAGCAACAACAACAACCTTAAATAACAACAACAACAACAACCTTAAAAACCAACAACAACAACAACAACAACAACAACAACCACCCTTAATTACAACAACAACAGAAACAACAACCCTAAATAACAACAACAAGAACAACAACAATAACCCTAAATAACAACAAGAACAACAATAACAACCCTAAATAACAACAAGAACAAAAACAACAGGAACAACAACAACAACAACCCAAAATAACAACAACAAGAACAACAACCCTAAACAACAACAACAACAACAACACTAAACAACAACAACAATACTAAAACAAGTTGCAACAATAACAACAACAACAACAACAACAACCACCCTAAATAACAATAACAACAATAAACAACAACAACAACAACAACAACATCAACAACAACAACAACCCTAAACAACAAAAACAACAACAACATAAACAACAACAGAAACAACAACCCTAAATAACAAGAACAAGAACAACAACAACAACCCTACATAACAACAAGAACAACAATAACAATCCTAAACAAGAATAACAATAACAACAACAACCTTAAGTAACAATTACAACAACAACAACAACCCTAAATAACAACAAGAACAACAAGCACAGCAACAACAACAAGAACAACAACAACAACAATAACAACAACAACCCTAAACAACAAGAACAACAACCCTAAAGAACAACAACAACAACAACAAGAACCTTAAATAACAATAACAACAACAACAACAATAACAAAACCTTTCCCTAAACCCTCAACCCTAAACAAGTTGCAACAATAACAACAACAACAACAACCACCCAAAATAACAACAACAACAACAACCCTAAATAACAACAACAACAACAACAACAACAACAACAACCTTAAATAACAACAACAACAGCAACAACAACAACCTTAAATAACAACAACAACAACAACAACCTTAAATAACAACAACAACAGCAACAACAACAACCTTAAATAACAACAACAACAACAACCTTAAAAACCAACAACAACAACAACAACAACAACAACAACCACCCTTAATTACAACAACAACAGAAACAACAACCCTAAATAACAACAACAAGAACAACAACAATAACCCTAAATAACAACAAGAACAACAATAACAACCCTAAATAACAACAAGAACAAAAACAACAGGAACAACAACAACAACAACCCCAAATAACAACAACAAGAACAACAACCCTAAACAACAACAACAACAACAACACTAAACAACAACAACAATACCAAAACAAGTTGCAACAATAACAACAACAACAACAACCACCCTAAATAACAATAACAACAATAAACAACAACAACAACAACAACAACATCAACAACAACAACAACCCTAAACAACAAAAACAACAACAACATAAACAACAACAGAAACAACAACCCTAAATAACAAGAACAAGAACAACAACAACAACCCTACATAACAACAAGAACAACAATAACAATCCTAAACAAGAATAACAATAACAACAACAACCTTAAGTAACAATTACAACAACAACAACAACCCTAAATAACAACAAGAACAACAAGCACAGCAACAACAACAAGAACAACAACAACAACAATAACAACAACAACCCTAAACAACAACAACAACAACCCTAAACAACAACAACAACAACAACAAGAACCTTAAATAACAATAACAACAACAACAACAATAACAAAACCTTTCCCTAAACCCTGAACCCTAAACAAGTTGCAACAATAACAACAACAACAACAACCACCCTAAATAACAACAACAACAACAACAACCCAAAAAAACAACAACAACAACAACAACAACAACAACCCTAAATACAACAACAACAACAACAACCTTAAATAACAACAACAACAACCCTAAATAACAACAACAACAACAACCACCCTTAATTACAACAACAACAGAAACAACAACCCTAAATAACAACAACAAGAACAACAACAATAACCCTAAACAACAACAACAACAACAACAACAAGAACCCTAAATAACAATAACTACAACAAGAACAACAACCCTAAACAACAACAACAACAACAACCCTAAACAACAACAACAATACAAAATAACAATAACAACAACAACAACAACAATAATAAAACCTTTCCCTAAACCCTGAACCCAAAACAAGTTGCAACAATAACAACAACAACAACAACCACCCTAAATAACAACAACAACAATAAACAACAACAACAACAACAACAACAACATCAACAACAACAACAACCCTACACAACAAAAACAACAACAACATAAACAACAACAGAAACAACAACCCTAAATAACAAGAACAAGAACAACAACAACAACCCTACATAACAACAAGAACAACAATAACAATCCTAAACAAGAATAACAATAACAACAACAACCCTAAGTAACAATTACAACAACAACAACAACCCTAAATAACAACAAGAACAACAAGCACAGCAACAACAACAAGAACAACAACAACAACAACAATAACAACAACAACCCTAAACTACAAGAACAACAACCCTAAACAACAACAACAACAACAACAAGAACCTTAAATAACAATAACAACAACAACAACAATAACAAAATCTTTCCCTAAACCCTGAACCCTAAACAAGTTGCAACAATAACAACAACAACAACAACCACCCTAAATAACAACAACAACAACAACAACCCTAAAAAACAACAAAAAAAACAACAACCCTAAATACAACAACAACAACAACAACAACAACAAACTTAAATATCAACAACAACAACAACCCTAAATAACAACAACAACAACAACCAACCTTAATTACAAGAACAACAACAATAACCCTAAATAACAACAAGAACTAAAACATTAGGAACAACAACAACAACAACCCCAAATAACAACAACAACAACAACAACAACCCTAAACAACAACAACAACAACAACAACAATAATAAAACCTTTCCTACCTTGAACCCTAAACAAGTTACAACAATAACAACAACAATAACAACAACCACCCTAAACAACAACAACAACAACAACATCAACAACCCTAAATAACAACAACAACAGCAATAACATCAACAACCCTAAATAACAACAACAACAGCAACAACAATAACCCTAAATAAAACAACAACAACAACAACCCTAAACAACAAAAACAACAACAACATCAACAACAACAGAAACAAAAACCCTAAATAACAAGAACAAGAACAAGAACAACAACCCTACATAACAACAAGAACAACAATAACAATCCTAAACAAGAATAACAACAACAACAACAACCCGAAATAACAACAACAAGAACAACAAGCACAACAACAACAACAACCCTATACAACAACAACATCAATCCTAAACAACAACAATAACAACAAGAACCCTTAATAACAATAACAACAACAACAACAATAACAAAACCTTTCCCTAAATCCTAACCCCTAAACAAGTTGCAACAATAACAACAACCACAACAACCACCCTAAATAACAACAACAACAACAACCCTAAATAACAACAACAACAACCCTAAATAACAACAACAACAACAACCTTAAATAACCATAACAACAGCAACACCAACAACCCTAAATAACAACAACAACAACAACCCTTAATTACAACAACAACAGAAACAACGACCCTAATACCAACAACAACAACAACAACAACAACCTTAAATAACAACAAGAACATCAATAATAACTCTAAATAACAACAACAAGAACAACAACAGCAACCCTAAATAACAACAAGAACAACAATAATAACCCTAAATAACAACAAGAAAAAAAACAACAGGAACAACAACAACCCCAAATAACAACAACAACAACAACAACCCTTAATTACAACAACAACAGAAACAACAACCCTAAATAACAAGAACAAGAACAAGAACAACAATAACAATCCTAAATAAGAATAACAATCACAACAACAACCCTAAGTAACAATTACAACAAGAACAACAACCCTAAATAAGAACAAGAACAACAAGCACAGCAACAACAACAAGAACAACAACAACAACAATAACAACAACAACCCTAAACAACAAGAACAACAACCCTAAACAACAACAACAACAACAACAACAACAACAAGAACCTTAAATAACAATAACAACAACAACAACCATAACAAAACCTTTCCCTAAACCCTGAACCCTAAACAAGTTGCAACAATAACAACAACAACAACAACAACCACCCTAAATAACAACAACAACAACAACAACCCTAAAAAACAACAAAAAAAACAACAACCCTAAATACAACAACAACAACAACAACAACAACAAACTTAAATAACAACAACAACAACAACCCTAAATAACAACAACAACAACAACCAACCTTAATTACAAGAACAACAACAATAACCCTAAATAACAACAAGAACTAAAACATTAGGAACAACAACAACAACAACCCCAAATAACAACAACAACAACAACAACCCTAAACAACAACAACAACAACAACAACAATAATAAAACCTTTCCTACCTTGAACCCTAAACAAGTTACAACAATAACAACAACCACCCTAAACAACAAGAACAACAACAACATCAACAACCCTAAATAACAACAACAACAGCAATAACATCAACAACCCTAAATAACAACAACAACAGCAACAACAATAACCCTAAATATAACAACAACAACAACAACCCTAAACAACAAAAACAACAACAACATCAACAACAACAGAAACAAAAACCCTAAATAACAAGAACAAGAACAAGAACAACAACCCTACATAACAACAAGAACAACAATAACAATCCTAAACAAGAATAACAACAACAACAACAACCCGAAATAACAACAACAAGAACAACAAGCACAACAACAACAACAACCCTATACAACAACAACATCAATCCTAAACAACAACAATAACAACAAGAACCCTTAATAACAATAACAACAACAACAACAATAACAAAACCTTTCCCTAAATCCTGACCCCTAAACAAGTTGCAACAATAACAACAACCACAACAACCACCCTAAATAACAACAACAACAACAACCCTAAATAACAACAACAACAACAACAACCTTAAATAACCATAACAACAGCAACACCAACAACCCTAAATAACAACAACAACAACAACCCTTAATTACAACAACAACAGAAACAACGACCCTAATACCAACAACAACAACAACAACAACAACCTTAAATAATAACAAGAACATCAATAATAACTCTAAATAACAACAACAAGAACAACAACAGCAACCCTAAATAACAACAAGAACAACAATAATAACCCTAAATAACAACAAGAAAAAAAACAACAGGAACAACAACAACCCCAAATAACAACAACAACAACAACAACCCTTAATTACAACAACAACAGAAACAACAACCCTAAATAACAAGAACAAGAACAAGAACAACAATAACAATCCTAAATAAGAATAACAATCACAACAACAACCCTAAGTAACAATTACAACAAGAACAACAACCCTAAATAAGAACAAGAACAACAAGCACAGCAACAACAACAAGAACAACAACAACAACAATAACAACAACAACCCTAAACAACAAGAACAACAACCCTAAACAACAACAACAACAACAACAACAAGAACCTTAAATAACAATAACAACAACAACAACCATAACAAAACCTTTCCCTAAACCCTGAACCCTAAACAAGTTGCAACAATAACAACAACAACAACAACAACCACCCTAAATAACAACAACAACAACAACAACCCTAAAAAACAACAACAACAACAACAACCCTAAATACAACAACAACAACAACAACCTTAAATAACAACAACAACAACCCTAAATAACAACAACAACAACCACCCTTAATTACAACAACAACAGAAACAACAACCCTAAATAACAACAACAAGAACAACAACAATAAACCTAAATAACAACAAGAACAACAATAACAACCCTAAATAACAACATGAACTAAAACAGTAGGAACAACAACCACAACAACCCCAAATAACAACAACAAGAACAAAAACCCTAAACAACAACAACAACAACAACAACAATAATAAAACATTTCCCTAAACCCTGAACCCTAAACAAGTTACAACTATAACAACAACAACAACAACAACCACCCTAAACAACAACAACAACAACATCAACAACCCTAAATAACAACAACAACAGCAACAGCATCAACAACCCAAAATAACAACAACAACAGCAACAACATCAACAACCCTAAATAACAACAACAACAATAACCCTAAATAAAACAACAACAACAACAACCCTAAACAACAAAAACAACAACAACATCAACAACAACAGAAACAACAACCCTAAATAACAAGAACAAGAACAAAAACAACAACCCTACATAACAACAAGAACAACAATAACAATCCTAAACAAGAATAACAATAACAACAACAACCCTAAGTAACAATTACAACAACAACAACCCTAAATCACAACAAGAACAACAAGCACAGCAACAACAACAAGAACAACAACAACAACAATAACAACAACAACCCTAAACTACAAGAACAACAACCCTAAACAACAACAACAACAAGAAGAAGAACCTTAAATAACAATAACAACAACAACAACAATAACAAAATCTTTCCCTAAACCCTGAACCCTAAACAAGTTGCAACAATAACAACAACAACAACAACCACCCTAAATAAAACAACAACAACAACAACCCTAAACAACAAAAACAACAACAACATCAACAACAACAGAAACACAACCCTAAATAACAAGAACAAGAACAACAACAACAACCCTACATAACAACAAGAACAACAATAACAATCCTAAACAAGAATAACAATACAACAACAACCCTAAGTAACAATTACAACAACAACAACAACCCTAAATAACAACAAGAACAACAAGCACAGCAACAACAACAAGAACAACAACAACAACAATAACTACAACCCTAAACAACAACAACAACAACAACAAGAACCTTAAATAACAACAACAACAACAACAACAACAACAACAACAACAACCCTAAATACAACAACAACAACAACAACCTTAAATAACAACAACAACAACCCTAAATAACAACAACAACAACAACCACCCTTAATTACAACAACAACAGAAACAACAACCCTAAATAACAACAACAAGAACAACAACAATAACCCTAAACAACAACAACAACAACAACAAGAAGAACCCTAAATAACAATAACTACAACAAGAACAACAACCCTAAACAACAACAACAACAACAACCCTAAACAACAACAACAATACAAAATAACAATAACAACAACAACAACAACAATAATAAAACCTTTCCCTAAACCCTGAACCCAAAACAAGTTGCAACAATAACAACAACAACAACAACCACCCTAAATAACAACAACAACAATAAACAACAACAACAACAACAACAACAACATCAACAACAACAACAACCCTACACAACAAAAACAACAACAACATAAACAACAACAGAAACAACAACCCTAAATAACAAGAACAAGAACAACAACAACAACCCTACATAACAACAAGAACAACAATAACAATCCTAAACAAGAATAACAATAACAACAACAACCCTAAGTAACAATTACAACAACAACAACAACCCTAAATAACAACAAGAACAACAAGCACAGCAACAACAACAAGAACAACAACAACAACAACAATAACAACAACAACCCTAAACTACAAGAACAACAACCCTAAACAACAACAACAACAACAAGAACCTTAAATAACAATAACAACAACAACAACAATAACAAAATCTTTCCCTAAACCCTGAACCCTAAACAAGTTGCAACAATAACAACAACAACAACCACCCTAAATAACAACAACAACAACAACAACCCTAAAAAACAACAAAAAAAACAACAACCCTAAATACAACAACAACAACAACAACAACAACAAACTTAAATAACAACAACAACAACAACCCTAAATAACAACAACAACAACAACCAACCTTAATTACAAGAACAACAACAATAACCCTAAATAACAACAAGAACTAAAACATTAGGAACAACAACAACAACAACCCCAAATAACAACAACAACAACAACAACCCTAAACAACAACAACAACAACAACAACAATAATAAAACCTTTCCTACCTTGAACCCTAAACAAGTTACAACAATAACAACAACAATAACAACAACCACCCTAAACAACAAGAACAACAACAGCAATAACATCAACAACCCTAAATAACAACAACAACAGCAACAACAATAACCCTAAATAAAACAACAACAACAACAACCCTAAACAACAAAAACAACAACAACATCAACAACAACAGAAACAAAAACCCTAAATAACAAGAACAAGAACAAGAACAACAACCCTACATAACAACAAGAACAACAATAACAATCCTAAACAAGAATAACAACAACAACAACAACCCGAAATAACAACAACAAGAACAACAAGCACAACAACAACAACAACCCTATACAACAACAACATCAATCCTAAACAACAACAATAACAACAAGAACCCTTAATAACAATAACAACAACAACAACAATAACAAAACCTTTCCCTAAATCCTGACCCCTAAACAAGTTGCAACAATAACAACAACCACAACAACCACCCTAAATAACAACAACAACAACAACCCTAAATAACAACAACAACAACCCTAAATAACAACAACAACAACAACAACCTTAAATAACCATCACAACAGCAACACCAACAACCCTAAATAACAACAACAACAACAACCCTTAATTACAACAACAACAGAAACAACGACCCTAATACCAACAACAACAACAACAACAACAACCTTAAATAACAACAAGAACATCAATAATAACTCTAAATAACAACAACAAGAACAACAACAACAACCCTAAATAACAACAAGAACAACAATAATAACCCTAAATAACAACAAGAAAAAAAACAACAGGAACAACAACAACCCCAAATAACAACAACAACAACAACAACCCTTAATTACAACAACAACAGAAACAACAACCCTAAATAACAAGAACAAGAACAAGAACAACAATAACAATCCTAAATAAGAATAACAATCACAACAACAACCCTAAGTAACAATTACAACAAGAACAACAACCCTAAATAAGAACAAGAACAACAAGCACAGCAACAACAACAAGAACAACAACAACAACAATAACAACAACAACCCTAAACAACAAGAACAACAACCCTAAACAACAACAACAACAACAACAAGAACCTTAAATAACAATAACAACAACAACAACCATAACAAAACCTTTCCCTAAACCCTGAACCCTAAACAAGTTGCAACAATAACAACAACAACAACAACAACCACCCTAAATAACAACAACAACAACAACAACCCTAAAAAACAACAACAACAACAACAACCCTAAATACAACAACAACAACAACAACCTTAAATAACAACAACAACAACCCTAAATAACAACAACAACAACAACAACCTTAAATAACAACAACAACAACCCTAAATAACAACAACAACAACCACCCTTAATTACAACAACAACAGAAACAACAACCCTAAATAACAACAACAAGAACAACAGCAATAAACCTAAATAACAACAAGAACAACAATAACAACCCTAAATAACAACATGAACTAAAACAGTAGGAACAACAACCACAACAACCCCAAATAACAACAACAAGAACAACAACCCTAAACAACAACAACAACAACAACAACAATAATAAAACATTTCCCTAAACCCTGAACCCTAAACAAGTTACAACTATAACAACAACAACAACAACAACCAACCTAAACAACAACAACAACAACATCAACAACCCTAAATAACAACAACAACAGCAACAGCATCAACAACCCAAAATAACAACAACAACAGCAACAACATCAACAACCCTAAATAACAACAACAACAATAACCCTAAATAAAACAACAACAACAACAACCCTAAACAACAAAAACAACAACAACATCAACAACAACAGAAACAACAACCCTAAATAACAAGAACAAGAACAACAACAACAACCCTACATAACAACAAGAACAACAATAACAATCCTAAACAAGAATAACAATAACAACAACAACCCTAAGTAACAATTACAACAACAACAACCCTAAATCACAACAAGAACAACAAGCACAGCAACAACAACAAGAACAACAACAACAACAATAACAACAACAACCCTAAACTACAAGAACAACAACCCTAAACAACAACAACAACAAGAAGAAGAACCTTAAATAACAATAACAACAACAACAACAATAACAAAATCTTTCCCTAAACCCTGAACCCTAAACAAGTTGCAACAATAACAACAACAACAACAACCACCCTAAATAAAACAACAACAACAACAACCCTAAACAACAAAAACAACAACAACATCAACAACAACAGAAACAACAACCCTAAATAACAAGAACAACAACAACAACAACAACAACCCTACATAACAACAAGAACAACAATAACAATCCTAAACAAGAATAACAATACAACAACAACCCTAAGTAACAATTACAACAACAAAAACAACCCTAAATAACAACAAGAACAACAAGCACAGCAACAACAACAAGAACAACAACAACAACAATAACAACAACAACCCTAAACAACAACAACAACAACAACAAGAACCTTAAATAACAATAACAACAACAACAACAACAACAACAACAACAACCCTAAATACAACAACAACAACAACAACCTTAAATAACAACAACAACAACCCTAAATAACAACAACAACAACAACCACCCTTAATTACAACAACAACAGAAACAACAACCCTAAATAACAACAACAAGAACAACAACAATAACCCTAAACAACAACAACAACAACAACAACAACAAGAACCCTAAATAACAATAACTACAACAAGAACAACAACCCTAAACAACAACAACAACAACAACCCTAAACAACAACAACAATACAAAATAACAATAACAACAACAACAACAACAATAATAAAAACTTTCCCTAAACCCTGAACCCAAAACAAGTTGCAACAATAACAACAACAACAACAACAACCCTAAATAACAACAACAACAATAAACAACAACAACAACAACAACAACAACATCAACAACAACAACAACCCTACACAACAAAAACAACAACAACATAAACAACAACAGAAACAACAACCCTAAATAACAAGAACAAGAACAACAACAACAACCCTACATAACAACAAGAACAACAATAACAATCCTAAACAAGAATAACAATAACAACAACAACCCTAAGTAACAATTACAACAACAACAACAACCCTAAATAACAACAAGAACAACAAGCACAGCAACAACAACAAGAACAACAACAACAACAACAATAACAACAACAACCCTAAACTACAAGAACAACAACCCTAAACAACAACAACAACAACAAGAACCTTAAATAACAATAACAACAACAACAACAATAACAAAATCTTTTCCTAAACCCTGAACCCTAAACAAGTTGCAACAATAACAACAACAACAACCACCCTAAATAACAACAACAACAACAACAACCCTAAAAAACAACAAAAAAAACAACAACCCTAAATACAACAACAACAACAACAACAACAACAAACTTAAATAACAACAACAACAACAACCCTAAATAACAACAACAACAACAACCAACCTTAATTACAAGAACAACAACAATAACCCTAAATAACAACAAGAACTAAAACATTAGGAACAACAACAACAACAACCCCAAATAACAACAACAACAACAACAACCCTAAACAACAACAACAACAACAACAACAATAATAAAACCTTTCCTACCTTGAACCCTAAACAAGTTACAACAATAACAACAACAATAACAACAACCACCCTAAACAACAAGAACAACAACAACAACAACAACCCTAAATAACAACAACAACAGCAATAACATCAACAACCCTAAATAACAACAACAACAGCAACAACAATAACCCTAAATAAAACAACAACAACAACAACCCTAAACAACAAAAACAACAACAACATCAACAACAACAGAAACAAAAACCCTAAATAACAAGAACAAGAACAAGAACAACAACCCTACATAACAACAAGAACAACAATAACAATCCTAAACAAGAATAACAACAACAACAACAACCCGAAATAACAACAACAAGAACAACAAGCACAACAACAACAACAACCCTATACAACAACAACATCAATCCTAAACAACAACAATAACAACAAGAACCCTTAATAACAATAACAACAACAACAACAATAACAAAACCTTTCCCTAAATCCTGACCCCTAAACAAGTTGCAACAATAACAACAACCACAACAACCACCCTAAATAACAACAACCCTAAACAACAACAACAACCCTAAACAACAACAACAACAACCCTAAACAACAACAACAACAACAACAAGAACCTTAAATAACCATCACAACAGCAACACCAACAACCCTAAATAACAACAACAACAACAACCCTTAATTACAACAACAACAGAAACAACGACCCTAATACCAACAACAACAACAACAACAACAACCTTAAATAACAACAAGAACATCAATAATAACTCTAAATAACAACAACAAGAACAACAACAACAACCCTAAATAACAACAAGAACAACAATAATAACCCTAAATAACAACAAGAAAAAAAACAACAGGAACAACAACAACCCCAAATAACAACAACAACAACAACAACCCTTAATTACAACAACAACAGAAACAACAACCCTAAATAACAAGAACAAGAACAAGAACAACAATAACAATCCTAAATAAGAATAACAATCACAACAACAACCCTAAGTAACAATTACAACAAGAACAACAACCCTAAATAAGAACAAGAACAACAAGCACAGCAACAACAACAAGAACAACAACAACAACAATAACAACAACAACCCTAAACAACAAGAACAACAACCCTAAACAACAACAACAACAACAACAAGAACCTTAAATAACAATAACAACAACAACAACCATAACAAAACCTTTCCCTAAACCCTGAACCCTAAACAAGTTGCAACAATAACAACAACAACAACAACAACCACCCTAAATAACAACAACAACAACAACAACCCTAAAAAACAACAACAACAACAACAACCCTAAATACAACAACAACAACAACAACCCTAAATAACAACAACAACAACCACCCTTAATTACAACAACAACAGAAACAACAACCCTAAATAACAACAACAAGAACAACAACAATAAACCTAAATAACAACAAGAACAACAATAACAACCCTAAATAACAACATGAACTAAAACAGTAGGAACAACAACCACAACAACCCCAAATAACAACAACAAGAACAACAACCCTAAACAACAACAACAACAACAACAACAATAATAAAACATTTCCCTAAACCCTGAACCCTAAACAAGTTACAACTATAACAACAACAACAACAACAACCACCCTAAACAACAACAACAACAACATCAACAACCCTAAATAACAACAACAACAGCAACAGCATCAACAACCCAAAATAACAACAACAACAGCAACAACATCAACAACCCTAAATAACAACAACAACAATAACCCTAAATAAAACAACAACAACAACAACCCTAAACAACAAAAACAACAACAACATCAACAACAACAGAAACAACAACCCTAAATAACAAGAACAAGAACAACAACAACAACCCTACATAACAACAAGAACAACAATAACAATCCTAAACAAGAATAACAATAACAACAACAACCCTAAGTAACAATTACAACAACAACAACCCTAAATCACAACAAGAACAACAAGCACAGCAACAACAACAAGAACAACAACAACAACAATAACAACAACAACCCTAAACTACAAGAACAACAACCCTAAACAACAACAACAACAAGAAGAAGAACCTTAAATAACAATAACAACAACAACAACAATAACAAAATCTTTCCCTAAACCCTGAACCCTAAACAAGTTGCAACAATAACAACAACAACAACAACCACCCTAAATAAAACAACAACAACAACAACCCTAAACAACAAAAACAACAACAACATCAACAACAACAGAAACAACAACCCTAAATAACAAGAACAACAACAACAACAACAACCCTACATAACAACAAGAACAACAATAACAATCCTAAACAAGAATAACAATACAACAACAACCCTAAGTAACAATTACAACAACAAAAACAACCCTAAATAACAACAAGAACAACAAGCACAGCAACAACAACAAGAACAACAACAACAACAATAACAACAACAACCCTAAACAACAACAACAACAACAACAAGAACCTTAAATAACAATAACAACAACAACAACAACAACAACAACAACAACCCTAAATACAACAACAACAACAACAACCTTAAATAACAACAACAACAACCCTAAATAACAACAACAACAACAACCACCCTTAATTACAACAACAACAGAAACAACAACCCTAAATAACAACAACAAGAACAACAACAATAACCCTAAACAACAACAACAACAACAACAACAAAAACCCTAAATAACAATAACTACAACAAGAACAACAACCCTAAACAACAACAACAACAACAACCCTAAACAACAACAACAATACAAAATAACAATAACAACAACAACAACAACAATAATAAAACCTTTCCCTAAACCCTGAACCCAAAACAAGTTGCAACAATAACAACAACAACAACAACCACCCTAAATAACAACAACAACAATAAACAACAACAACAACAACAACAACAACATCAACAACAACAACAACCCTACACAACAAAAACAACAACAACATAAACAACAACAGAAACAACAACCCTAAATAACAAGAACAAGAACAACAACAACAACCCTACATAACAACAAGAACAACAATAACAATCCTAAACAAGAATAACAATAACAACAACAACCCTAAGTAACAATTACAACAACAACAACAACCCTAAATAACAACAAGAACAACAAGCACAGCAACAACAACAAGAACAACAACAACAACAACAATAACAACAACAACCCTAAACTACAAGAACAACAACCCTAAACAACAACAACAACAACAACAAGAACCTTAAATAACAATAACAACAACAACAACAATAACAAAATCTTTCCCTAAACCCTGAACCCTAAACAAGTTGCAACAATAACAACAACAACAACAACCACCCTAAATAACAACAACAACAACAACAACCCTAAAAAACAACAAAAAAAACAACAACCCTAAATACAACAACAACAACAACAACAACAACAAACTTAAATAACAACAACAACAACAACCCTAAATAACAACAACAACAACAACCAACCTTAATTACAAGAACAACAACAATAACCCTAAATAACAACAAGAACTAAAACATTAGGAACAACAACAACAACAACCCCAAATAACAACAACAACAACAACAACCCTAAACAACAACAACAACAACAACAACAATAATAAAACCTTTCCTACCTTGAACCCTAAACAAGTTACAACAATAACAACAACAATAACAACAACCACCCTAAACAACAAGAACAACAACAACATCAACAACCCTAAATAACAACAACAACAGCAATAACATCAACAACCCTAAATAACAACAACAACAGCAACAACAATAACCCTAAATAAAACAACAACAACAACAACCCTAAACAACAAAAACAACAACAACATCAACAACAACAGAAACAAAAACCCTAAATAACAAGAACAAGAACAAGAACAACAACCCTACATAACAACAAGAACAACAATAACAATCCTAAACAAGAATAACAACAACAACAACAACCCGAAATAACAACAACAAGAACAACAAGCACAACAACAACAACAACCCTATACAACAACAACATCAATCCTAAACAACAACAATAACAACAAGAACCCTTAATAACAATAACAACAACAACAACAATAACAAAACCTTTCCCTAAATCCTGACCCCTAAACAAGTTGCAACAATAACAACAACCACAACAACCACCCTAAATAACAACAACAACAACCCTAAATAACAACAACAACAACCCTAAATAACAACAACAACAACAACAACCTTAAATAACCATCACAACAGCAACACCAACAACCCTAAATAACAACAACAACAACAACCCTTAATTACAACAACAACAGAAACAACGACCCTAATACCAACAACAACAACAACAACAACAACCTTAAATAACAACAAGAACATCAATAATAACTCTAAATAACAACAACAAGAACAACAACAACAACCCTAAATAACAACAAGAACAACAATAATAACCCTAAATAACAACAAGAAAAAAAACAACAGGAACAACAACAACCCCAAATAACAACAACAACAACAACAACCCTTAATTACAACAACAACAGAAACAACAACCCTAAATAACAAGAACAAGAACAAGAACAACAATAACAATCCTAAATAAGAATAACAATCACAACAACAACCCTAAGTAACAATTACAACAAGAACAACAACCCTAAATAAGAACAAGAACAACAAGCACAGCAACAACAACAAGACCAACAACAACAACAATAACAACAACAACCCTAAACAACAAGAACAACAACCCTAAACAACAACAACAACAACAACAAGAACCTTAAATAACAATAACAACAACAACAACCATAACAAAACCTTTCCCTAAACCCTGAACCCTAAACAAGTTGCAACAATAACAACAACAACAACAACAACCACCCTAAATAACAACAACAACAACAACAACCCTAAAAAACAACAACAACAACAACAACCCTAAATACAACAACAACAACAACAACCTTAAATAACAACAACAACAACCCTAAATAACAACAACAACAACCACCCTTAATTACAACAACAACAGAAACAACAACCCTAAATAACAACAACAAGAACAACAACAATAAACCTAAATAACAACAAGAACAACAATAACAACCCTAAATAACAACATGAACTAAAACAGTAGGAACAACAACCACAACAACTCCAAAGAACAACAACAAGAACAACAACCCTAAACAACAACAACAACAACAACAACAATAATAAAACATTTCCCTAAACCCTGAACCCTAAACAAGTTACAACTATAACAACAACAACAACAACAACCACCCTAAACAACAACAACAACAACATCAACAACCCTAAATAACAACAACAACAGCAACAGCATCAACAACCCAAAATAACAACAACAACAGCAACAACATCAACAACCCTAAATAACAACAACAACAATAACCCTAAATAAAACAACAACAACAACAACCCTAAACAACAAAAACAACAACAACATCAACAACAACAGAAACAACAACCCTAAATAACAAGAACAAGAACAACAACAACAACCCTACATAACAACAAGAACAACAATAACAATCCTAAACAAGAATAACAATACAACAACAACCCTAAGTAACAATTACAACAACAACAACAACCCTAAATAACAACAAGAACAACAAGCACAGCAACAACAACAAGAACAACAACAACAACAATAACAAAAACAACCCTAAACAACAAGAACAACAACCCTAAACAACAAGAACAACAACCCTAAACAACAACAACAACAACAACAAGAACCTTAAATAACAATAACAACAACAACAACAATAACAAAACCTTTCCCTAAACCCTCAACCCTAAACAAGTTGCAACAATAACAACAACAACAACAACCACCCAAAATAACAACAACAACAACAACCCTAAATAACAACAACAACAACAACAACAACAACAACAACAACAACAACAACCTTAAATAACAACAACAACAGCAACAACAACAACCTTAAATAAAAACAACAACAACAACAACCTTAAATAACAACAACAACAGCAACAACAACAACCTTAAATAACAACAACAACAACAACCTTAAAAACCAACAACAACAACAACAACAACAACAACAACCACCCTTAATTACAACAACAACAGAAACAACAACCCTAAATAACAACAACAAGAACAACAACAATAACCCTAAATAACAACAAGAACAACAATAACAACCCTAAATAACAACAAGAACAAAAACAACAGGAACAACAACAACAACAACCCCAAATAACAACAACAAGAACAACAACCCTAAACAACAACAACAACAACACTAAACAACAACAACAATACTAAAACAAGTTGCAACAATAACAACAACAACAACAACAACAACAACCACCCTAAATAACAATAACAACAATAAACAACAACAACAACAACAACAAGATCAACAACAACAACAACCCTAAACAACAAAAACAACAACAACATAAACAACAACAGAAACAACAACCCTAAATAACAAGAACAAGAACAACAACAACAACCCTACATAACAACAAGAACAACAATAACAATCCTAAACAAGAATAACAATAACAACAACAACCTTAAGTAACAATTACAACAACAACAACAACCCTAAATATCAACAAGAACAACAAGCACAGCAACAACAACAAGAACAACAACAACAACAATAACAACAACAACCCTAAACAACAACAACAACAACAACAAGAACCTTAAATAACAATAACAACAACAACAACAATAACAAAACCTTTCCCTAAACCCTGAACCCTAAACAAGTTGCAACAATAACAACAACAACAACAACAACCCTAAATAACAACAACAACAACAACAACCCAAAAAAACAACAACAACAACAACAACAACAACAACCCTAAATAACAACAACAACAACAACCCTAAATAACAACAACAACAACCCTAAATAACAACAACAACAACAACCACCCTTAATTACAACAACAACAGAAACAACAACCCTAAATAACAACAACAAGAACAACAACAATAACCCTAAACAACAACAACAACAACAACAACAAGAACCCTAAATAACAATAACTACAACAAGAACAACAACCCTAAACAACAACAACAATAACAACCCTAAACAACAACAACAATACAAAATAACAATAACAACAACAACAACAACAATAATAAAACCTTTCCCTAAACCCTGAACCCAAAACAAGTTGCAACAATAACAACAACAACAACAACCACCCTAAATAACAACAACAACAATAAACAACAACAACAACAACAACAACAACATCAACAACAACAACAACCCTACACAACAAAAACAACAACAACATAAACAACAACAGAAACAACAACCCTAAATAACAAGAACAAGAACAACAACAACAACCCTACATAACAACAAGAACAACAATAACAATCCTAAACAAGAATAACAATAACAACAACAACCCTAAGTAACAATTACAACAACAACAACAACCCTAAATAACAACAAGAACAACAAGCACAGCAACAACAACAAGAACAACAACAACAACAACAATAACAACAACAACCCTAAACTACAAGAACAACAACCCTAAACAACAACAACAACAACAACAAGAACCTTAAATAACAATAACAACAACAACAACAATAACAAAATCTTTCCCTAAACCCTGAACCCTAAACAAGTTGCAACAATAACAACAACAACAACAACCACCCTAAATAACAACAACAACAACAACAACCCTAAAAAACAACAAAAAAAACAACAACCCTAAATACAACAACAACAACAACAACAACAACAAACTTAAATAACAACAACAACAACAACCCTAAATAACAACAACAACAACAACCAACCTTAATTACAAGAACAACAACAATAACCCTAAATAACAACAAGAACTAAAACATTAGGAACAACAACAACAACAACCCCAAATAACAACAACAACAACAACAACCCTAAACAACAACAACAACAACAACAACAATAATAAAACCTTTCCTACCTTGAACCCTAAACAAGTTACAACAATAACAACAACAATAACAACAACCACCCTAAACAACAAGAACAACAACAACATCAACAACCCTAAATAACAACAACAACAGCAATAACATCAACAACCCTAAATAACAACAACAACAGCAACAACAATAACCCTAAATAAAACAACAACAACAACAACCCTAAACAACAAAAACAACAACAACATCAACAACAACAGAAACAAAAACCCTAAATAACAAGAACAAGAACAAGAACAACAACCCTACATAACAACAAGAACAACAATAACAATCCTAAACAAGAATAACAACAACAACAACAACCCGAAATAACAACAACAAGAACAACAAGCACAACAACAACAACAACCCTATACAACAACAACATCAATCCTAAACAACAACAATAACAACAAGAACCCTTAATAACAATAACAACAACAACAACAATAACAAAACCTTTCCCTAAATCCTGACCCCTAAACAAGTTGCAACAATAACAACAACCACAACAACCACCCTAAATAACAACAACAACAACAACCCTAAATAACAACAACAACAACCCTAAATAACAACAACAACAACAACAACCTTAAATAACCATCACAACAGCAACACCAACAACCCTAAATAACAACAACAACAACAACCCTTAATTACAACAACAACAGAAACAACGACCCTAATACCAACAACAACAACAACAACAACAACAACAACCTTAAATAACAACAAGAACATCAATAATAACTCTAAATAACAACAACAAAACAACAACAACAACCCTAAATAACAACAAGAACAACAATAATAACCCTAAATAACAACAAGAAAAAAAACAACAGGAACAACAACAACCCTAAACAACAACAACAACAACAACAACCCTTAATTACAACAACAACAGAAACAACAACCCTAAATAACAAGAACAAGAACAAGAACAACAATAACAATCCTAAATAAGAATAACAATCACAACAACAACCCTAAGTAACAATTACAACAAGAACAACAACCCTAAATAAGAACAAGAACAACAAGCACAGCAACAACAACAAGAACAACAACAACAACAATAACAACAACAACCCTAAACAACAAGAACAACAACCCTAAACAACAACAACAACAACAACAAGAACCTTAAATAACAATAACAACAACAACAACCATAACAAAACCTTTCCCTAAACCCTGAACCCTAAACAAGTTGCAACAATAACAACAACAACAACAACAACCACCCTAAATAACAACAACAACAACAACAACCCAAAATAACAACAACAACAACAACAACCCTAAATACAACAACAACAACAACAACCCTAAATAACAACAACAACAACCCTAAATAACAACAACAACAACCACCCTTAATTACAACAACAACAGAAACAACAACCCTAAATAACAACAACAAGAACAACAACAATAAACCTAAATAACAACAAGAACAACAATAACAACCCTAAATAACAACATGAACTAAAACAGTAGGAACAACAACCACAACAACCCCAAATAACAACAACAAGAACAACAACCCTAAACAACAACAACAACAACAACAACAATAATAAAACATTTCCCTAAACCCTGAACCCTAAACAAGTTACAACTATAACAACAACAACAACAACAACCACCCTAAACAACAACAACAACAACATCAACAACCCTAAATAACAACAACAACAGCAACAGCATCAACAACCCAAAATAACAACAACAACAGCAACAACATCAACAACCCTAAATAACAACAACAACAATAACCCTAAATAAAACAACAACAACAACAACCCTAAACAACAAAAACAACAACAACATCAACAACAATCTGACAACCCTAAATAACAAGAACAAGAACAACAACAACAACCCTACATAACAACAAGAACAACAAGAACAATCCTAAACAAGAATAACAATACAACAACAACCCTAAGTAACAATTACAACAACAACAACAACCCTAAATAACAACAAGAACAACAAGCACAGCAACAACAACAAGAACAACAACAACAACAATAACAACAACAACCCTAAACAACAAGAACAACAACCCTAAACAACAAGAACAACAACCCTAAACAACAACAACAACAACAACAAGAACCTTAAATAACAATAACAACAACAACAACAATAACAAAACCTTTCCCTAAACCCTCAACCCTAAACAAGTTGCAACAATAACAACAACAACAACAACCACCCAAAATAACAACAACAACAACAACCCTAAATAACAACAACAACAACAACAACAACAACAACAACAACCTTAAATACCAACAACAACAGCAACAACAACAACCTTAAATAAAAACAACAACAACAACAACCTTAAATAACAACAACAACAGCAACAACAACAACCTTAAATAACAACAACAACAACCTTAAAAACCAACAACAACAACAACAACAACAACAACAACCACCCTTAATTACAACAACAACAGAAACAACAACCCTAAATAACAACAACAAGAACAACAACAATAACCCTAAATAACAACAAGAACAACAATAACAACCCTAAATAACAACAAGAACAAAAACAACAGGAACAACAACAACAACAACCCCAAATAACAACAACAAGAACAACAACCCTAAACAACAACAACAACAACACTAAACAACAACAACAATACTAAAACAAGTTGCAACAATAACAACAACAACAACAACAACAACAACCACCCTAAATAACAATAACAACAATAAACAACAACAACAACAACAACAAGATCAACAACAACAACAACCCTAAACAACAAAAACAACAACAACATAAACAACAACAGAAACAACAACCCTAAATAACAAGAACAAGAACAACAACAACAACCCTACATAACAACAAGAACAACAATAACAATCCTAAACAAGAATAACAATAACAACAACAACCTTAAGTAACAATTACAACAACAACAACAACCCTAAATAACAACAAGAACAACAAGCACAGCAACAACAACAAGAACAACAACAACAACAATAACAACAACAACCCTAAACAACAACAACAACAACAACAAGAACCTTAAATAACAATAGCAACAACAACAACAATAACAAAACCTTTCCCTAAACCCTGAACCCTAAACAAGTTGCAACAATAACAACAACAACAACAACCACCCTAAATAACAACAACAACAATAAACAACAACAACAACAACATCAACAACAACAACAACCCTACACAACAAAAACAACAACAACATAAACAACAACAGAAACAACAACCCTAAATAACAAGAACAAGAACAACAACAACAACCCTACATAACAACAAGAACAACAATAACAATCCTAAACAACAATAACAATAACAACAACAACCCTAAGTAACAATTACAACAACAACAACAACCCTAAATAACAACAAGAACAACAAGCACAGCAACAACAACATGAACAACAACAACAACAACAATAACAACAACAACCCTAAACTACAAGAACAACAACAAGAAGAACCTTAAATAACAATAACAACAACAACCACCCTAAATAACAACAACAACAACAACAACCCAAAAAAAAAACAACAACAACAACAACAACAACAACCCTAAATACAACAACAACAACAACAACCTTAAATAACAACAACAACAACCCTAAATAACAACAACAACAACAACCACCCTTAATTACAACAACAACAGAAACAACAACCCTAAATAACAACAACAAAAACAACAACAATAACCCTAAACAACAACAACAACAACAACAACAAAAACCCTAAATAACAATAACTACAACAAGAACAACAACCCTAAACAACAACAACAACAACAACCCTAAGCAACAACAACAATACAAAATAACAATAACAACAACAACAACAACAATAATAAAACCTTTCCCTAAACCCTGAACCCAAAACAAGTTGCAACAATAACAACAACAACAACAACCACCCTAAATAACAACAACAACAATAAACAACAACAACAACAACAACAACAACATCAACAACAACAACAACCCTACACAACAAAAACAACAACAACATAAACAACAACAGAAACAACAACCCTAAATAACAAGAACAAGAACAACAACAACAACCCTACATAACAACAAGAACAACAATAACAATCCTAAACAAGAATAACAATAACAACAACAACCCTAAGTAACAATTACAACAACAACAACAACCACCCTTAATTACAACAACAACAGAAACAACAACCCTAAATAACAACAACAAGAACAACAACAATAACCCTAAACAACAACAACAACAACAACAACAAAAACCCTAAATAACAATAACTACAACAAGAACAACAACCCTAAACAACAACAACAACAACAACCCTAAGCAACAACAACAATACAAAATAACAATAACAACAACAACAACAACAATAATAAAACCTTTCCCTAAACCCTGAACCCAAAACAAGTTGCAACAATAACAACAACAACAACAACCACCCTAAATAACAACAACAACAATAAACAACAACAACAACAACAACAACAACAACATCAACAACAACAACAACCCTACACAACAAAAACAACAACAACATAAACAACAACAGAAACAACAACCCTAAATAACAAGAACAAGAACAACAACAACAACCCTACATAACAACAAGAACAACAATAACAATCCTAAACAAGAATAACAATAACAACAACAACCCTAAGTAACAATTACAACAACAACAACAACCCTAAATAACAACAAGAACAACAAGCACAGCAACAACAACAAGAACAACAACAACAACAACAATAACAACAACAACCCTAAACTACAAGAACAACAACCCTAAACAACAACAACAACAACAACAAGAACCTTAAATAACAATAACAAAAACAACAACAATAACAAAATCTTTCCCTAAACCCTGAACCCTAAACAAGTTGCAACAATAACAACAACAACAACAACCACCCTAAATAACAACAACAACAACAACAACCCTAAAAAACAACAAAAAAAACAACAACCCTAAATACAACAACAACAACAACAACAACAACAAACTTAAATAACAACAACAACAACAACCCTAAATAACAACAACAACAACAACCAACCTTAATTACAAGAACAACAACAATAACCCTAAATAACAACAAGAACTAAAACATTAGGAACAACAACAACAACAACCCCAAATAACAACAACAACAACAACAACCCTAAACAACAACAACAACAACAACAACAATAATAAAACCTTTCCTACCTTGAACCCTAAACAAGTTACAACAATAACAACAACAATAACAACAACCACCCTAAACAACAACAACAACAACAACATCAACAACCCTAAATAACAACAACAACAGCAATAACATCAACAACCCTAAATAACAACAACAACAGCAACAACAATAACCCTAAATAAAACAACAACAACAACAACCCTAAACAACAAAAACAACAACAACATCAACAACAACAGAAACAAAACCCCTAAATAACAAGAACAAGAACAAGAACAACAACCCTACATAACAACAAGAACAACAATAACAATCCTAAACAAGAATAACAACAACAACAACAACCCTAAATAACAACAACAAGAACAACAAGAACAACAACAACAACAACCCTATACAACAACAACATCAATCCTAAACAACAACAATAACAACAAGAACCCTTAATAACAATAACAACAACAACAACAATAACAAAACCTTTCCCTAAATCCTGACCCCTAAACAAGTTGCAACAATAACAACAACCACAACAACCACCCTAAATAACAACAACAACAACAACCCTAAATAACAACAACAACAACCCTAAGTAACAATTACAACAACAACAACAACCCTAAATAACAACAAGAACAACAAGCACAGCAACAACAACAAGAACAACAACAACAACAACAACAACAACCCTAAATAACAACAACAACAACAACAAGAACCTTAAATAACAATAACAACAACAACAACAATAACAAAACCTTTCCCTAAACCCTGAACCCTAAACAAGTTGCAACAATAACAACAACAACAACAACCACCCTAAATAACAACAACAACAACAACAACCCAAAAAAAAAACAACAACAACAACAACAACAACAACCCTAAACAACAACAACAACAACCCTAAACAACAACAACAACAACCCTAAATAACAACAACAACAACAACCACCCTTAATTACAACAACAACAGAAACAACAACCCTAAATAACAACAACAAGAACAACAACAATAACCCTAAACAACAACAACAACAACAACAACAACAAGAACCCTAAATAACAATAACTACAACAAGAACAACAACCCTAAACAACAACAACAACAACAACCCTAAACAACAACAACAATACAAAATAACAATAACAACAACAACAACAACAATAATAAAACCTTTCCCTAAACCCTGAACCCAAAACAAGTTGCAACAATAACAACAACAACAACAACCACCCTAAATAACAACAACAACAATAAACAACAACAACAACAACATCAACAACAACAACAACCCTACACAACAAAAACAACAACAACATAAACAACAACAGAAACAACAACCCTAAATAACAAGAACAAGAACAACAACAACAACCCTACATAACAACAAGAACAACAATAACAATCCTAAACAACAATAACAATAACAACAACAACCCTAAGTAACAATTACAACAACAACAACAACCCTAAATAACAACAAGAACAACAAGCACAGCAACAACAACATGAACAACAACAACAACAACAATAACAACAACAACCCTAAACTACAAGAACAACAACAAGAAGAACCTTAAATAACAATAACAACAACAACAACAATAACAAAACCTTTCCCTAAACCCTGAACCCTAAACAAGTTGCAACAATAACAACAACAACAACAACCACCCTAAATAACAACAACAACAACAACAACCCAAAAAAACAACAACAACAACAACAACAACAACAACCCTAAATACAACAACAACAACAACAACCTTAAATAACAACAACAACAACCCTAAATAACAACAACAACAACAACCACCCTTAATTACAACAACAACAGAAACAACAACCCTAAATAACAACAACAAGAACAACAACAATAACCCTAAAAAACAACAACAACAACAACAACAAAAACCCTAAATAACAATAACTACAACAAGAACAACAACCCTAAACAACAACAACAACAACAACCCTAAACAACAACAACAATACAAAATAACAACAACAACAACAACAACAACAATAATAAAACCTTTCCCTAAACCCTGAACCCAAAACAAGTTGCAACAATAACAACAACAACAACAACCACCCTAAATAACAACAACAACAATAAACAACAACAACAACAACAACAACAACATCAACAACAACAACAACCCTACACAACAAAAACAACAACAACATAAACAACAACAGAAACAACAACCCTAAATAACAAGAACAAGAACAACAACAACCCTACATAACAACAAGAACAACAATAACAATCCTAAACAAGAATAACAATAACAACAACAACCCTAAGTAACAATTACAACAACAACAACAACCCTAAATAACAACAAGAACAACAAGCACAGCAACAACAACAACAACAACAACAACAACAACAATAACAACAACAACCCTAAACTACAAGAACAACAACCCTAAACAACAACAACAACAACAACAAGAACCTTAAATAACAATAACAACAACAACAACAATAACAAAATCTTTCCCTAAACCCTGAACCCTAAACAAGTTGCAACAATAACAACAACAACAACAACCACCCTAAATAACAACAACAACAACAACAACCCTAAAAAACAACAAAAAAAACAACAACCCTAAATACAACAACAACAACAACAACAACAACAAACCTAAATAACAACAACAACAACAACCCTAAATAACAACAACAACAACAACCAACCTTAATTACAAGAACAACAACAATAACCCTAAATAACAACAAGAACTAAAACATTAGGAACAACAACAACAACAACCCTAAACAACAACAACAACAACAACAACCCTAAACAACAACAACAACAACAACAACAATAATAAAACCTTTCCTACCTTGAACCCTAAACAAGTTACAACAATAACAACAACAATAACAACAACCACCCTAAACAACAACAACAACAACAACATCAACAACCCTAAATAACAACAACAACAGCAATAACATCAACAACCCTAAATAACAACAACAACAGCAACAACAATAACCCTAAATAAAACAACAACAACAACAACCCTAAACAACAAAAACAACAACAACATCAACAACAACAGAAACAAAACCCCTAAATAACAAGAACAAGAACAAGAACAACAACCCTACATAACAACAAGAACAACAATAACAATCCTAAACAAGAATAACAACAACAACAACAACCCGAAATAACAACAACAAGAACAACAAGCACAACAACAACAACAACCCTATACAACAACAACATCAATCCTAAACAACAACAATAACAACAAGAACCCTTAATAACAATAACAACAACAACAACAATAACAAAACCTTTCCCTAAACCCTGACCCCTAAACAAGTTGCAACAATAACAACAACCACAACCACCACCCTAAATAACAACAACAACAATAACCCTAAATAACAACAACAACAACCCTAAGTAACAATTACAACAACAACAACAACCCTAAATAACAACAAGAACAACAAGCACAGCAACAACAACAAGAACAACAACAACAACAACAACAACAACCCTAAACAACAACAACAACAACAACAAGAACCTTAAATAACAATAACAACAACAACAACAATAACAAAACCTTTCCCTAAACCCTGAACCCTAAACAAGTTGCAACAATAACAACAACAACAACAACCACCCTAAATAACAACAACAACAACAACAACCCAAAAAAAAAACAACAACAACAACAACAACAACAACCCTAAATACAACAACAACAACAACAACCTTAAATAACAACAACAACAACCCTAAATAACAACAACAACAACAACCACCCTTAATTACAACAACAACAGAAACAACAACCCTAAATAACAACAACAAGAACAACAACAATAACCCTAAACAACAACAACAACAACAACAACAACAAGAACCCTAAATAACAATAACTACAACAAGAACAACAACCCTAAACAACAACAACAACAACAACCCTAAACAACAACAACAATACAAAATAACAATAACAACAACAACAACAACAATAATAAAACCTTTCCCTAAACCCTGAACCCAAAACAAGTTGCAACAATAACAACAACAACAACAACCACCCTAAATAACAACAACAACAATAAACAACAACAACAACAACAACAACAACAACAACAACCCTACACAACAAAAACAACAACAACATAAACAACAACAGAAACAACAACCCTAAATAACAAGAACAAGAACAACAACAACAACCCTACATAACAACAAGAACAACAATAACAATCCTAAACAACAATAACAATAACAACAACAACCCTAAGTAACAATTACAACAACAACAACAACCCTAAATAACAACAAGAACAACAAGCACAGCAACAACAACATGAACAACAACAACAACAACAATAACAACAACAACCCTAAACTACAAGAACAACAACAAGAAGAACCTTAAATAACAATAACAACAACAACAACAATAACAAAACCTTTCCCTAAACCCTGAACCCTAAACAAGTTGCAACAATAACAACAACAACAACAACAACCCTAAATAACAACAACAACAACAACAACCCAAAAAAACAACAACAACAACAACAACAACAACAACCCTAAATACAACAACAACAACAACCACCCTAAATAACAACAACAACAACCCTAAATAACAACAACAACAACAACCACCCTTAATTACAACAACAACAGAAACAACAACCCTAAATAACAACAACAAGAACAACAACAATAACCCTAAACAACAACAACAACAACAACAACAAAAACCCTAAATAACAATAACTACAACAAGAACAACAACCCTAAACAACAACAACAACAACAACCCTAAACAACAACAACAATACAAAATAACAATAACAACAACAACAACAACAATAATAAAACCTTTCCCTAAACCCTGAACCCAAAACAAGTTGCAACAATAACAACAACAACAACAACCACCCTAAATAACAACAACAACAATAAACAACAACAACAACAACAACAACAACATCAACAACAACAACAACCCTACACAACAAAAACAACAACAACATAAACAACAACAGAAACAACAACCCTAAATAACAAGAACAAGAACAACAACAACCCTACATAACAACAAGAACAACAATAACAATCCTAAACAAGAATAACAATAACAACAACAACCCTAAGTAACAATTACAACAACAACAACAACCCTAAATAACAACAAGAACAACAAGCACAGCAACAACAACAAGAACAACAACAACAACAACAATAACAACAACAACCCTAAACTACAAGAACAACAACCCTAAACAACAACAACAACAACAACAAGAACCTTAAATAACAATAACAACAACAACAACAATAACAAAATCTTTCCCTAAACCCTGAACCCTAAACAAGTTGCAACAATAACAACAACAACAACAACCACCCTAAATAACAACAACAACAACAACAACCCTAAAAAACAACAAAAAAAACAACAACCCTAAATACAACAACAACAACAACAACAACAACAAACTTAAATAACAACAACAACAACAACCCTAAATAACAACAACAACAACAACCAACCTTAATTACAAGAACAACAACAATAACCCTAAATAACAACAAGAACTAAAACATTAGGAACAACAACAACAACAACCCCAAATAACAACAACAACAACAACAACCCTAAACAACAACAACAACAACAACAACAATAATAAAACCTTTCCTACCTTGAACCCTAAACAAGTTACAACAATAACAACAACAATAACAACAACCACCCTAAACAACAACAACAACAACAACATCAACAACCCTAAATAACAACAACAACAGCAATAACATCAACAACCCTAAATAACAACAACAACAGCAACAACAATAACCCTAAATAAAACAACAACAACAACAACCCTAAACAACAAAAACAACAACAACATCAACAACAACAGAAACAAAACCCCTAAATAACAAGAACAAGAACAAGAACAACAACCCTACATAACAACAAGAACAACAATAACAATCCTAAACAAGAATAACAACAACAACAACAACCCGAAATAACAACAACAAGAACAACAAGCACAACAACAACAACAACCCTATACAACAACAACATCAATCCTAAACAACAACAATAACAACAAGAACCCTTAATAACAATAACAACAACAACAACAATAACAAAACCTTTCCCTAAATCCTGACCCCTAAACAAGTTGCAACAATAACAACAACCACAACCACCACCCTAAATAACAACAACAACAATAACCCTAAATAACAACAACAACAACCCTAAGTAACAATAACAACAACAACAACAACCCTAAATAACAACAAGAACAACAAGCACAGCAACAACAACAAGAACAACAACAACAATAACAACAACAACCCTAAACAACAACAACAACAACAACAAGAACCTTAAATAACAATAACAACAACAACAACAATAACAAAACCTTTCCCTAAACCCTGAACCCTAAACAAGTTGCAACAATAACAACAACAACAACAACCACCCTAAATAACAACAACAACAACAACAACCCAAAAAAAAAACAACAACAACAACAACAACAACAACCCTAAATACAACAACAACAACAACAACCCTAAATAACAACAACAACAACCCTAAATAACAACAACAACAACAACCACCCTTAATTACAACAACAACAGAAACAACAACCCTAAATAACAACAACAAGAACAACAACAATAACCCTAAACAACAACAACAACAACAACAACAAGAACCCTAAATAACAATAACTACAACAAGAACAACAACCCTAAACAACAACAACAACAACAACCCTAAACAACAACAACAATACAAAATAACAATAACAACAACAACAACAACAATAATAAAACCTTTCACTAAACCCTGAACCAAAAACAAGTTGCAACAATAACAACAACAACAACAACAACCCTAAATAACAACAACAACAATAAACAACAACAACAACAACATCAACAACAACAACAACCCTACACAACAAAAACAACAACAACATAAACAACAACAGAAACAACAACCCTAAATAACAAGAACAAGAACAACAACAACAACCCTACATAACAACAAGAACAACAATAACAATCCTAAACAACAATAACAATAACAACAACAACCCTAAGTAACAATTACAACAACAACAACAACCCTAAATAACAACAAGAACAACAAGCACAGCAACAACAACAAGAACAACAACAACAACAACAATAACAACAACAACCCTAAACTACAAGAACAACAACCCTAAACAACAACAACAACAACAACAAGAACCTTAAATAACAATAACAACAACAACAATAACAAAATCTTTCCCTAAACCCTGAACCCTAAACAAGTTGCAACAATAACAACAACAACAACAACCACCCTAAATAACAACAACAACAACAACAACCCTAAAAAACAACAAAAAAAACAACAACCCTAAATACAACAACAATAACAACAACAACAACAAACTTAAATAACAACAACAACAACAACCCTAAATAACAACAACAACAACAACCAACCTTAATTACAAGAACAACAACAATAACCCTAAATAACAACAAGAACTAAAACATTAGGAACAACAACAACAACAACCCCAAATAACAACAACAACAACAACAACCCTAAACAACAACAACAACAACAACAACAATAATTTAACCTTTCCTACCTTGAACCCTAAACAAGTTACAACAATAACAACAACAATAACAACAACCACCCTAAACAACAACAACAACAACAACATCAACAACCCCAAATAACAACAACAACAGCAATAACATCAACAACCCTAAATAACAACAACAACAGCAACAACAATAACCCTAAATAAAACAACAACAACAACAACCCTAAACAACAAAAACAACAACAACATCAACAACAACAGAAACAAAAACCCTAAATAACAAGAACAAGAACAAGAACAACAACCCTACATAACAACAAGAACAACAATAACAATCCTAAACAAGAATAACAACAACAACAACAACCCGAAATAACAACAACAAGAACAACAAGCACAACAACAACAACAACCCTATACAACAACAACATCAATCCTAAACAACAACAATAACAACAAGAACCCTTAATAACAATAACAACAACAACAACAATAACAAAACCTTTCCCTAAATCCTGACCCCTAAACAAGTTGCAACAATAACAACAACCACAACAACCACCCTAAATAACAACAACAACAACAACCCTAAATAACAACAACAACAACCCTAAATAACAACAACAACAACAACAACCTTAAATAACCATAACAACAGCAACAACCCCAAATAACAACAACAACAACAACAACCCTTAATTACAACAACAACAGAAACAACAACCCTAAATAACAAGAACAAGAACAAGAACAACAATAACAATCCTAAATAAGAATAACAATCACAACAACAACCCTAAGTAACAATTACAACAAGAACAACAACCCTAAATAAGAACAAGAACAACAAGCACAACAACAACAACAACAACAACAACAACAACAATAACAACAACAACCCTAAACAACAAGAACAACAACCCTAAACAACAACAACAACAACAAGAAGAACCTTAAATAACAATAACAACAACAACAACCATAACAAAACCTTTCCCTAAACCCTGAACCCTAAACAAGTTGCAACAATAACAACAACAACAACAACCACCCTAAATAACAACAACAACAACAACAACCCTAAAAAACAACAACAACAACAACAACCCTAAATACAACAACAACAACAACAACAACCTTAAATAACAACAACAACAACCCTAAATAACAACAACAACCACCCTTAATTACAACAACAACAGAAACAACAACCCTAAATAACAACAACAAGAACAACAACAATAAACCTAAATAACAACAAGAACAACAATAACAACCCTAAATAACAACATGAACTAAAACAGTAGGAACAACAACCACAACAACCCCAAATAACAACAACAAGAACAACAACCCTAAACAACAACAACAACAACAACAACAATAATAAAACATTTCCCTAAACCCTGAACCCTAAACAAGTTACAACTATAACAACAACAACAACAACAACCACCCTAAACAACAACAACAACAACATCAACAACCCTAAATAACAACAACAACAGCAACAGCATCAACAACCCAAAATAACAACAACAACAGCAACAACATCAACAACCCTAAATAACAACAACAACAATAACCCTAAATAAAACAACAACAACAACAACCCTAAACAACAAAAACAACAACAACATCAACAACAACAGAAACAACAACCCTAAATAACAAGAACAAGAACAACAACAACAACCCTACATAACAACAAGAACAACAATAACAACCCTAAACAAGAATAACAATACAACAACAACCCTAAGTAACAATTACAACAACAACAACAACCCTAAATAACAACAAGAACAACAAGCACAGCAACAACAACAAGAACAACAACAACAACAATAACAACAACAACCCTAAACAACAAGAACAACAACCCTAAACAACAACAACAACAACAACAAGAACCTTAAATAACAATAACAACAACAACAACAAAAACAAAACCTTTCCCTAAACCCTGAACCCTAAACAAGTTGCAACAACAACAACAACCACCCTAAATAACAACAACAACAACAACAACCCTAAAAAACAACAACAACAACAACAACCCTAAATACAACAACAACAACAACAACCTTAAAGAACAACAACAACCACCCTAAATAACAACAACAACAACCACCCTTAATTACAACATCAACAGAAACAACAACCCTAAATAACAACAACAAGAACAACAACAATAAACCTAAATAACAACAAGAACAACAATAACAACCCTAAATAACAACATGAACTAAAACAGTAGGAACAACAACCACAACAACCCCAAATAACAACAACAAGAACAACCCTAAACAACAACAACAACAACAACAACAACAATAATAAAACATTTCCCTAAACCCTGAACCCTAAACAAGTTACAACTATAACAACAACAACAACAACAACCACCCTAAACAACAACAACAACAACATCAACAACCCTAAATAACAACAACAACAGCAACAACAACAACCTTAAATAACAACAACAACAACAACCTTAAAAAACAACAACAACAACAACAACAACAACAACAACAACAACAACAACAACAACCTTAAATAACAACAACAACAGCAACAACAACAACCTTAAATAACAACAACAACAACAACCTTAAAAAACAACAACAAAAACAACAACAACAACCACCCTTAATTACAACAACAACAGAAACAACAACCCTAAATAACAACAACAAGAACAACAACAATAACCCTAAATAACAACAAGAACAACAATAACAACCCTAAATAACAACAAGAACAAAAACAACAGGAACAACAACAACAACAACCCCAAATAACAACAACAAGAACAACAACCCTAAACAACAACAACAACAACAACAACACTAAACAACAACAACAATACTAAAACAAGTTGCAACAATAACAACAACAACAACAACCACCCTAAATAACAATAACAACAATAAACAACAACAACAACAACAACAACATCAACAACAACAACAACCCTAAACAACAAAAACAACAACAACATAAACAACAACCCTAAATAACAAGAACAAGAACAACAACAACAACCCTACATAACAACAAGAACAACAATAACAATCCTAAACAAAAATAACAATAACAACAACAACCTTAAGTAACAATTACAACAACAACAACAACCCTAAATAACAACAAGAACAACAAGCACAGCAACAACAACAAGAACAACAACAACAACAATAACAACAACAACCCTAAACAACAAGAACAACAACCCTAAACAACAACAACAACAACAACAAGAACCTTAAATAACAATAACAACAACAACAACAATAACAAAACCTTTCCCTAAACCCTGAACCCTAAACAAGTTGCAACAATAACAACAACAACAACAACCACCCTAAATAACAACAACAACAACAACAACCCTAAAAAACAACAACAACAACAACAACAACAACAACCCTAAATAACAACAACAACAACAACAACAACCTTAAATAACAACAACAACAACCCTAAATAACAACAACAACAACAACAACCCTAAATAACAACAACAACAGAAACAACAACCCTAAATAACAACAACAAGAACAACAACAATAACCCTAAACAACAACAACAACAACAACAACAAGAACCCTAAATAACAATAACTACAACAAGAACAACAACCCTAAACAACAACAACAACAACAACAACCCTAAACAACAACAACAATACTAAATAACAATAACAACAACAACAACAACAATAATAAAACCTTTCCCTAAACCCTGAACCCAAAACAAGTTGCAACAATAACAACAACAACAACAACCACCCTAAATAACAACAACAACAATAAACAACAACAACAACAACAACAACATCAACAACAACAACAACCCTACACAACAACAACATAAACAACAACAGAAACAACAACCCTAAATAACAAGAACAAGAACAACAACAACAACCCTACATAACAACAAGAACAACAATAACAATCCTAAACAAGAATAACAATAACAACAACAACCCTAAGTAACAATTACAACAACAACAACAACCCTAAATAACAACAAGAACAACAAGCACAGCAACAACAACAAGAACAACAACAACAACAATAACAACAACAACCCTAAACTACAAGAACAACAACCCTAAACAACAACAACAACAACAACAAGAACCTTAAATAACAATAACAACAACAACAACAATAACAAAATCTTTCCCTAAACCCCTGAACCCTAAACAAGTTGCAACAATAACAACAACAACAACAACCACCCTAAATAACAACAACAACAACAACAACCCTAAAAAACAACAAAAAAAACAACAACCCTAAATACAACAACAACAACAACAACAACAACAACCTTAAATAACAACAACAACAACAACCCTAAATAACAACAACAACAACAACCAACCTTAATTACAAGAACAACAACAATAACCCTAAATAACAACAAGAACTAAAACAGTAGGAACAACAACAACAACAACCCCAAATAACAACAACAAGAACAATAACCCTAAACAACAACAACAACAACAACAACAATAATAAAACCTTTCCTACCTTGAACCCTAAACAAGTTACAACAATAACAACAACAATAACAACAACCACCCTAAACAACAACAACAACAACAACATCAACAACCCTAAATAACAACAACAACAGCAATAACATCAACAACCCTAAATAACAACAACAACAGCAACAACAATAACCCTAAATAAAACAACAACAACAACAACCCTAAACAACAAAAACAACAACAACATCAACAACAACAGAAACAAAAACCCTAAATAACAAGAACAAGAACAACAACAACAACAACAACCCTACATAACAACAAGAACAACAATAACAATCCTAAACAAGAATAACAATACAACAACAACCCTAAGTAACAATTACAACAACAACAACAACCCGAAATAACAACAACAAGAACAACAAGCACAACAACAACAACAACCCTATACAACAACAACATCGATCCTAAACAACAACAATAACAACAAGAACCCTAAATAACAATAACAACAACAACAACAATAACAAAATCTTTCCCTAAATCCTGACCCCTAAACAAGTTGCAACAATAACAACAACCACAACAACCACCCTAAATAACAACAACAACAACAACCCTAAATAACAACAACAACAACAATAACCTTAAATAACCATAACAACAGCAACACCAACAACCCTAAATAACAACAACAACAACAACCCTTAATTACAACAACAACAGAAACAACGACCCTAATACCAACAACAACAACAACAACAACAACCTTAAATAACAACAAGAACATCAATAATAACTCTAAATAACAACAACAAGAACAAGAACAACAACCCTAAATAACAACAAGAACAACAATAATAACCCTAAATAACAACAAGAAAAAAAACAACAGGAACAACAACAACCCCAAATAACAACAACAACTACAACAACCCTTAATTACAACAACAACAGAAACAACAACCCTAAATAACAAGAACAAGAACAAGAACAACAATAACAATCCTAAATAAGAATAACAATCACAACAACAACCCTAAGTAACAATTACAACAACAACAACAACCCTAAATAAGAACAAGAACAACAAGCACAGCAACAAATACAAGAACAACAACAACAACAATAACAACAACAACCCTAAACAACAAGAACAACAACCCTAAACAACAACAACAACAACAACAAGAACCTTAAATAACAATAACAACAACAACAACCATAACAAAACCTTTCCCTAAACCCTGAACCCTAAACAAGTTGCAACAATAACAACAACAACAACAACCACCCTAAATAACAACAACAACAACAACAACCCTAAAAAACAACAACAACAACAACAACTCTAAATACAACAACAACAACAACAACCTTAAATAACAACAACAACCACCCTAAATAACAACAACAACAACCACCCTTAATTACAACATCAACAGAAACAACAACCCTAAATAACAACAACAAGAACAACAACAATAAACCTAAATAACAACAAGAACAACAATAACAACCCTAAATAACAACATGAACTAAAACAGTAGGAACAACAACCACAACAACCCCAAATAACAACAACAAGAACAACAACCCTAAACAACAACAACAACAACAACAACAATAATAAAACATTTCCCTAAACCCTGAACCCTAAACAAGTTACAACTATAACAACAACAACAACAACAACCACCCTAAACAACAACAACAACAACATCAACAACCCAAAATAACAACAACAACAGCAACAACATCAACAACCCTAAATAACAACAACAACAATAACCCTAAATAAATCAACAACAACAACAACCCTAAACAACAAAAACAACAACAACATCAACAACAACAGAAACAAAAACCCTAAATAACAAGAACAAGAACAACAACAACAACCCTACATAACAACAAGAACAACAATAACAATCCTAAACAAGAATAACAATACAACAACAACCCTAAGTAACAATTACAACAACAACAACAACCCGAAATAACAACAACAAGAACAACAAGTACAACAACAACAACAACCCTATACAACAACAACAATAACCCTAAATAAAACAACAACAACAACAACCCTAAACAACAAAAACAACAACAACATCAACAACAACAGAAACAACAACCCTAAATAATAAGAACAAGAACAACAACAACAACCCTACATAACAACAAGAACAACAATAACAATCCTAAACAAGAATAACAATACAACAACAACCCTAAGTAACAATTACAACAACAACAACAACCCTAAATAACAACAAGAACAACAAGCACAGCAACAACAACAAGAACAACAACAACAACAATAACAACAACAACCCTAAACAACAAGAACAACAACCCTAAACAACAACAACAACAACAACAAGAACCTTAAATAACAATAACAACAACAACAACAAAAACAAAACCTTTCCCTAAACCCTGAACCCTAAACAAGTTGCAACAATAACAACAACAACAACAACCACCCTAAATAACAACAACAACAACAACAACCCTAAAAAACAACAACAACAACAACAACCCTAAATACAACAACAACAACAACAACCTTAAAGAACAACAACAACCACCCTAAATAACAACAACAACAACCACCCTTAATTACAACATCAACAGAAACAACAACCCTAAATAACAACAACAAGAACAACAACAATAAACCTAAATAACAACAAGAACAACAATAACAACCCTAAATAACAACATGAACTAAAACAGTAGGAACAACAACCACAACAACCCCAAATAACAACAACAAGAACAACCCTAAACAACAACAACAACAACAACAACAACAATAATAAAACATTTCCCTAAACCCTGAACCCTAAACAAGTTACAACTATAACAACAACAACAACAACAACCACCCTAAACAACAACAACAACAACATCAACAACCCTAAATAACAACAACAACAGCAACAACAACAACCTTAAATAACAACAACAACAACAACCTTAAAAAACAACAACAACAACAACAACAACAACCTTAAATAACAACAACAACAGCAACAACAACAACCTTAAATAACAACAACAACAACAACCTTAAAAAACAACAACAAAAACAACAACAACAACCACCCTTAATTACAACAACAACAGAAACAACAACCCTAAATAACAACAACAAGAACAACAACAATAACCCTAAATAACAACAAGAACAACAATAACAACCCTAAATAACAACAAGAACAAAAACAACAGGAACAACAACAACAACAACCCCAAATAACAACAACAAGAACAACAACCCTAAACAACAACAACAACAACAACAACACTAAACAACAACAACAATACTAAAACAAGTTGCAACAATAACAACAACAACAACAACCACCCTAAATAACAATAACAACAATAAACAACAACAACAACAACAACAACATCAACAACAACAACAACCCTAAACAACAAAAACAACAACAACATAAACAACAACCCTAAATAACAAGAACAAGAACAACAACAACAACCCTACATAACAACAAGAACAACAATAACAATCCTAAACAAGAATAACAATAACAACAACAACCTTAAGTAACAATTACAACAACAACAACAACCCTAAATAACAACAAGAACAACAAGCACAGCAACAACAACAAGAACAACAACAACAACAATAACAACAACAACCCTAAACAACAAGAACAACAACCCTAAACAACAACAACAACAACAACAAGAACCTTAAATAACAATAACAACAACAACAACAATAACAAAACCTTTCCCTAAACCCTGAACCCTAAACAAGTTGCAACAATAACAACAACAACAACAACCACCCTAAATAACAACAACAACAACAACAACCCTAAATAACAACAACAACAACAACAACAACAACAACCCTAAATACAACAACAACAACAACAACAACCTTAAATAACAACAACAACAACCCTAAATAACAACAACAACAACAACCACCCTTAATTACAACAACAACAGAAACAACAACCCTAAATAACAACAACAAGAACAACAACAATAACCCTAAACAACAACAACAACAACAACAACAAGAACCCTAAATAACAATAACTACAACAAGAACAACAACCCTAAACAACAACAACAACAACAACAACCCTAAACAACAACAACAATACTAAATAACAATAACAACAACAACAACAACAATAATAAAACCTTTCCCTAAACCCTGAACCCAAAACAAGTTGCAACAATAACAACAACAACAACAACCACCCTAAATAACAACAACAACAATAAACAACAACAACAACAACAACAACAACAACAACAACAACAACCCTAAACAACAACAACATAAACAACAACAGAAACAACAACCCTAAATAACAAGAACAAGAACAACAACAACAACCCTACATAACAACAAGAACAACAATAACAATCCTAAACAAGAATAACAATAACAACAACAACCCTAAGTAACAATTACAACAACAACAACAACCCTAAATAACAACAAGAACAACAAGCACAGCAACAACAACAAGAACAACAACAACAACAATAACAACAACAACCCTAAACTACAAGAACAACAACCCTAAACAACAACAACAACAACAACAAGAACCTTAAATAACAATAACAACAACAACAACAATAACAAAATCTTTCCCTAAACCCTGAACCCTAAACAAGTTGCAACAATAACAACAACAACAACAACCACCCTAAATAACAACAACAACAACAACAACCCTAAAAAACAACAAAAAAAAACAACAACCCTAAATACAACAACAACAACAACAACAACAACAACCTTAAATAACAACAACAACAACAACCCTAAATAACAACAACAACAACAACCAACCTTAATTACAAGAACAACAACAATAACCCTAAATAACAACAAGAACTAAAACAGTAGGAACAACAACAACAACAACCCCAAATAACAACAACAAGAACAACAACCCTAAACAACAACAACAACAACAACAACAATAATAAAACCTTTCCTACCTTGAACCCTAAACAAGTTACAACAATAACAACAACAATAACAACAACCACCCTAAACAACAACAACAACAACAACAACATCAACAACCCTAAATAACAACAACAACAGCAATAACATCAACAACCCTAAATAACAACAACAACAGCAACAACAATAACCCTAAATAAAACAACAACAACAACAACCCTAAACAACAAAAACAACAACAACATCAACAACAACAGAAACAAAAACCCTAAATAACAAGAACAAGAACAACAACAACAACCCTACATAACAACAAGAACAACAATAACAATCCTAAACAAGAATAACAATACAACAACAACCCTAAGTAACAATTACAACAACAACAACAACCCGAAATAACAACAACAAGAACAACAAGCACAACAACAACAACAACCCTATACAACAACAACATCAATCCTAAACAACAACAATAACAACAAGAACCATAAATAACAATAACAACAACAACAACAATAACAAAACCTTTCCCTAAATCCTGACCCCTAAACAAGTTGCAACAATAACAACAACCACAACAACCACCCTAAATAACAACAACAACAACAACCCTAAATAACAACAACAACAACAACAACCTTAAATAACCATAACAACAGTAACACCAACAACCCTAAATAACAACAACAACAACAACCCTTAATTACAACAACAACATAAACAACGACCCTAATACCAACAACAACAACAACAACAACAACCTTAAATAACAACAAGAACATCAATAATAACTCTAAATAACAACAACAAGAACAACAACAACAACCCTAAATAACAACAAGAACAACAATAATAACCCTAAATAACAACAAGAAAAAAAACAACAGGAACAACAACAACCCCAAATAACAACAACAACAACAACAACCCTTAATTACAACTACAACAGAAACAACAACCCTAAATAACAAGAACAAGAACAAGAACAACAATAACAATCCTAAATAAGAATAACAATCACAACAACAACCCTAAGTAACAATTACAACAACAACAACAACCCTAAATAAGAACAAGAACAACAAGCACAGCAACAACAACAAGAACAACAACAACAACAATAACAACAACAACCCTAAACAACAAGAACAACAACCCTAAACAACAACAACAACAACAACAAGAACCTTAAATAACAATAACAACAACAACAACCATAACAAAACCTTTCCCTAAACCCTGAACCCTAAACAAGTTGCAACAATAACAACAACAACAACAACCACCCTAAATAACAACAACAACAACAACAACCCTAAAAAACAACAACAACAACAACAACTCTAAATACAACAACAACAACAACAACCTTAAATAACAACAACAACCACCCTAAATAACAACAACAACAACCACCCTTAATTACAACATCAACAGAAACAACAACCCTAAATAACAACAACAAGAACAACAACAATAAACCTAAATAACAACAAGAACAACAATAACAACCCTAAATAACAACATGAACTAAAACAGTAGGAACAACAACCACAACAACCCCAAATAACAACAACAAGAACAACCCTAAACAACAACAACAACAACAACAACAACAATAATAAAACATTTCCCTAAACCCTGAACCCTAAACAAGTTACAACTATAACAACAACAACAACAACAACCACCCTAAACAACAACAACAACACCAACAACAACCCTAAATAACAACAACAACAGCAACAACAACAACCTTAAATAACAACAACAACAACAACCTTAAAAAACAACAACAACAACAACAACAACAACAACAACAACAACAACAACAACAACCTTAAATAACAACAACAACAGCAACAACAACAACCTTAAATAACAACAACAACAACAACCTTAAAAAACAACAACAACAACAACAACAACAACAACAACCACCCTTAATTACAACAACAACAGAAACAACAACCCTAAATAACAACAACAAGAACAACAACAATAACCCTAAATAACAACAAGAACAACAATAACAACCCTAAATAACAACAAGAACAAAAACAACAGGAACAACAACAACAACAACCCCAAATAACAACAACAAGAACAACAACCCTAAACAACAACAAGAACAACAACCCTAAACAACAACAACAACAACAACAACACTAAACAACAACAACAATACTAAAACAAGTTGCAACAATAACAACAACAACAACAACCACCCTAAATAACAATAACAACAATAAACAACAACAACAACAACAACAACATCAACAACAACAACAACCCTAAACAACAAAAACAACAACAACATAAACAACAACCCTAAATAACAAGAACAAGAACAACAACAACAACCCTACATAACAACAAGAACAACAATAAAAATCCTAAACAAGAATAACAATAACAACAACAACCTTAAGTAACAATTACAACAACAACAACAACCCTAAATAACAACAAGAACAACAAGCACAGCAACAACAACAAGAACAACAACAACAACAATAACAACAACAACCCTAAACAACAAGAACAACAACCCTAAACAACAACAACAACAACAACAAGAACCTTAAATAACAATAACAACAACAACAACAATAACAAAACATTTCCCTAAACCCTGAACCCTAAACAAGTTGCAACAATAACAACAACAACAACAACCACCCTAAATAACAACAACAACAACAACAACCCTAAAAAACAACAACAACAACAACAACAACAACAACCCTAAATACAACAACAACAACAACAACAACAACCTTAAATAACAACAACAACAACCCTAAATAACAACAACAACAACAACCACCCTTAATTACAACAACAACAGAAACAACAACCCTAAATAACAACAACAAGAACAACAACAATAACCCTAAACAACAACAACAACAACAACAAGAACCCTAAATAACAATAACTACAACAAGAACAACAACCCTAAACAACAACAACAACAACAACAACCCTAAACAACAACAACAATACTAAATAACAATAACAACAACAACAACAACAATAATAAAACCTTTCCCTAAACCCTGAACCCAAAACAAGTTGCAACAATAACAACAACAACAACAACCACCCTAAATAACAACAACAACAATAAACAACAACAACAACAACAACAACAACATCAACAACAACAACAACCCTACACAACAAAAACAACAACAACATAAACAACAACAGAAACAACAACCCTAAATAACAAGAACAAGAACAACAACAACAACCCTACATAACAACAAGAACAACAATAACAATCCTAAACAAGAATAACAATAACAACAACAACCCTAAGTAACAATTACAACAACAACAACAACCCTAAATAACAACAAGAACAACAAGCACAGCAACAACAACAAGAACAACAACAACAACAATAACAACAACAACCCTAAACTACAAGAACAACAACCCTAAACAACAACAACAACAACAACAAGAACCTTAAATAACAATAACAACAACAACAACAATAACAAAATCTTTCCCTAAACCCTGAACCCTAAACAAGTTGAACCCTAAATAACAACAACAACAACAACAACCCTAAAAAACAACAAAAAAAACAACAACCCTAAATACAACAACAACAACAACAACAACAACAACCTTAAATAACAACAACAACAACAACCCTAAATAACAACAACAACAACAACCAACCTTAATTACAAGAACAACAACAATAACCCTAAATAACAACAAGAACTAAAACAGTAGGAACAACAACAACAACAACCCCAAATAACAACAACAAGAACAACAACCCTAAACAACAACAACAACAACAACAACAATAATAAAACCTTTCCTACCTTGAACCCTAAACAAGTTACAACAATAACAACAACAATAACAACAACCACCCTAAACAACAACAACAACAACAACATCAACAACCCTAAATAACAACAACAACAGCAATAACATCAACAACCCTAAATAACAACAACAACAGCAACAACAATAACCCTAAATAAAACAACAACAACAACTAAACAACAAAAACAACAACAACATCAACAACAACAGAAACAAAAACCCTAAATAACAAGAACAAGAACAACAACAACAACCCTACATAACAACAAGAACAACAATAACAATCCTAAACAAGAATAACAATACAACAACAACCCTAAGTAACAATTACAACAACAACAACAACCCGAAATAACAACAACAAGAACAACAAGCACAACAACAACAACAACCCTATACAACAACAACATCAATCCTAAACAACAACAATAACAACAAGAACCCTAAATAACAATAACAACAACAACAACAATAACAAAACCTTTCCCTAAATCCTGACCCCTAAACAAGTTGCACAATAACAACAACCACAACAACCACCCTAAATAACAACAACAACAACAACCCTAAATAACAACAACAACAACAACAACCTTAAATAACCATAACAACAGTAACACCAACAACCCTAAATAACAACAACAACAACAACCCTTAATTACAACAACAACAGAAACAACGACCCTAATACCAACAACAACAACAACAACAACAACCTTAAATAACAACAAGAACATCAATAATAACTCTAAATAACAACAACAAGAACAACAACAACAACCCTAAATAACAACAAGAACAACAATAATAACCCTAAATAACAACAAGAAAAAAAACAACAGGAACAACAACAACCCCAAATAACAACAACAACAACAACAACCCTTAATTACAACAACAACAGAAACAACAACCCTAAATAACAAGAACAAGAACAAGAACAACAATAACAATCCTAAATAAGAATAACAATCACAACAACAACCCTAAGTAACAATTACAACAACAACAACAACCCTAAATAAGAACAAGAACAACAAGCACAGCAACAACAACAAGAACAACAACAACAACAATAACAACAACAACCCTAAACAACAAGAACAACAACCCTAAACAACAACAACAACAACAACAAGAACCTTAAATAACAATAACAACAACAACAACCATAACAAAACCTTTCCCTAAACCCTGAACCCTAAACAAGTTGCAACAATAACAACAACAACAACAACCACCCTAAATAACAACAACAACAACAACAACCCTAAAAAACAACAACAACAACAACAACTCTAAATACAACAACAACAACAACAACAACCTTAAATAACAACAACAACCACCCTAAATAACAACAACAACAACCACCCTTAATTACAACATCAACAGAAACAACAACCCTAAATAACAACAACAAGAACAACAACAATAAACCTAAATAACAACAAGAACAACAATAACAACCCTAAATAACAACATGAACTAAAACAGTAGGAACAACAACCACAACAACCCCAAATAACAACAACAAGAACAACAACCCTAAACAACAACAACAACAACAACAACAATAATAAAACATTTCCCTAAACCCTGAACCCTAAACAAGTTACAACTATAACAACAACAACAACAACAACCACCCTAAACAACAACAACAACAACATCAACAACCCTAAATAACAACAACAACAGCAACAGCATCAACAACCCAAAATAACAACAACAACAGCAACAACATCAACAACCCTAAATAACAACAACAACAATAACCCTAAATAAAACAACAACAACAACAACCCTAAACAACAAAAACAACAACAACATCACCAACAACAGAAACAAAAACCCTAAATAACAAGAACAAGAACAACAACAACAACCCTACATAACAACAAGAACAACAATAACAATCCTAAACAAGAATAACAATACAACAACAACCCTAAGTAACAATTACAACAACAACAACAACCCGAAATAACAACAACAAGAACAACAAGTACAACAACAACAACAACCCTATACAACAACAACATCAATCCTAAACAACAACAATAACAACAAGAACCCTAAATAACAATAACAACAACAACAACAATAACAAAACCTTTCCCTAAATCCTGACCCCTAAACAAGTTGCAACAATAACAACAACCACAACAACCACCCTAAATAACAACAACAACAACAACCCTAAATAACAACAACAACAACAACCCTAAATAACAACAACAACCTTAAATAACCATAACAACAGCAACACCAACAACCCTAAATAACAACAACAACAACAACCTTTAATTACAACAACAACAGAAACAACGACCCTAATACCAACAACAACAACAACAACAACCTTAAATAACAACAAGAACATCAATAATAACTCTAAATAACAACAACAAGAACAACAACAACAACCCTAAATAACAACAAGAACAACAATAATAACCCTAAATAACAACAAGAAAAAAAACAACAGGAACAACAACAACCCCAAATAACAACAACAACAACAACAACCCTTAATTACAACAACAACAGAAACAACAACCCTAAATAACAAGAACAAGAACAAGAACAACAATAACAATCCTAAATAAGAATAACAATCACAACAACAACCCTAAGTAACAATTACAACAACAACAACAACCCTAAATAAGAACAAGAACAACAAGCACAGCAACAACAACAAGAACAACAACAACAACAATAACAACAACAACCCTAAACAACAAGAACAACAACCCTAAACAACAACAACAACAACAACAAGAACCTTAAATAACAATAACAACAACAACAACCATAACAAAACCTTTCCCTAAACCCTGAACCCTAAACAAGTTGCAACAATAACAACAACAACAACAACCACCCTAAATAACAACAACAACAACAACAACCCTAAAAAACAACAACAACAACAACAACTCTAAATACAACAACAACAACAACAACAACCTTAAATAACAACAACAACCACCCTAAATAACAACAACAACAACCACCCTTAATTACAACATCAACAGAAACAACAACCCTAAATAACAACAACAAGAACAACAACAATAAACCTAAATAACAACAAGAACAACAATAACAACCCTAAATAACAACATGAACTAAAACAGTAGGAACAACAACCACAACAACCCCAAATAACAACAACAAGAACAACAACCCTAAACAACAACAACAACAACAACAACAATAATAAAACATTTCCCTAAACCCTGAACCCTAAACAAGTTACAACTATAACAACAACAACAACAACAACCACCCTAAACAACAACAACAACAACATCAACAACCCTAAATAACAACAACAACAGCAACAGCATCAACAACCCAAAATAACAACAACAACAGCAACAACATCAACAACCCTAAATAACAACAACAACAATAACCCTAAATAAAACAACAACAACAACAACCCTAAACAACAAAAACAACAACAACATCAACAACAACAGAAACAAAAACCCTAAATAACAAGAACAAGAACAACAACAACAACCCTACATAACAACAAGAACAACAATAACAATCCTAAACAAGAATAACAATACAACAACAACCCTAAGTAACAATTACAACAACAACAACAACCCGAAATAACAACAACAAGAACAACAAGTACAACAACAACAACAACCCTATACAACAACAACATCAATCCTAAACAACAACAATAACAACAAGAACCCTAAATAACAATAACAACAACAACAACAATAACAAAACCTTTCCCTAAATCCTGACCCCTAAACAAGTTGCAACAATAACAACAACCACAACAACCACCCTAAATAACAACAACAACAACAACCCTAAATAACAACAACAACAACAACCCTAAATAACAACAACAACAACAACAACCTTAAATAACCATAACAACAGCAACACCAACAACCCTAAATAACAACAACAACAACAACCCTTAATTACAACAACAACAGAAACAACGACCCTAATACCAACAACAACAACAACAACAACAACCTTAAATAACAACAAGAACATCAATAATAACTCTAAATAACAACAACAAGAACAACAACAACAACCCTAAATAACAACAAGAACAACAATAATAACCCTAAATAACAACAAGAAAAAAAACAACAGGAACAACAACAACCCCAAATAACAACAACAACAACAACAACCCTTAATTACAACAACAACAGAAACAACAACCCTAAATAACAAGAACAAGAACAAGAACAACAATAACAATCCTAAATAAGAATAACAATCACAACAACAACCCTAAGTAACAATTACAACAACAACAACAACCCTAAATAAGAACAAGAACAACAAGCACAGCAACAACAACAAGAACAACAACAACAACAATAACAACAACAACCCTAAACAACAAGAACAACAACCCTAAACAACAACAACAACAACAACAAGAACCTTAAATAACAATAACAACAACAACAACCATAACAAAACCTTTCCCTAAACCCTGAACCCTAAACAAGTTGCAACAATAACAACAACAACAACAACCACCCTAAATAACAACAACAACAACAACAACCCTAAAAAACAACAACAACAACAACAACTCTAAATACAACAACAACAACAACAACCTTAAATAACAACAACAACCACCCTAAATAACAACAACAACAACCACCCTTAATTACAACATCAACAGAAACAACAACCCTAAATAACAACAACAAGAACAACAACAATAAACCTAAATAACAACAAGAACAACAATAACAACCCTAAATAACAACATGAACTAAAACAGTAGGAACAACAACCACAACAACCCCAAATAACAACAACAAGAACAACAACCCTAAACAACAACAACAACAACAACAACAATAATAAAACATTTCCCTAAACCCTGAACCCTAAACAAGTTACAACTATAACAACAACAACAACAACAACCACCCTAAACAACAACAACAACAACAACAACAACCCTAAATAACAACAACAACAGCAACAGCATCAACAACCCAAAATAACAACAACAACAGCAACAACATCAACAACCCTAAATAACAACAACAACAATAACCCTAAATAAAACAACAACAACAACAACCCTAAACAACAAAAACAACAACAACATCACCAACAACAGAAACAAAAACCCTAAATAACAAGAACAAGAACAACAACAACAACCCTACATAACAACAAGAACAACAATAACAATCCTAAACAAGAATAACAATACAACAACAACCCTAAGTAACAATTACAACAACAACAACAACCCGAAATAACAACAACAAGAACAACAAGTACAACAACAACAACAACCCTATACAACAACAACATCAATCCTAAACAACAACAATAACAACAAGAACCCTAAATAACAATAACAACAACAACAACAATAACAAAACCTTTCCCTAAATCCTGACCCCTAAACAAGTTGCAACAATAACAACAACCACAACAACCACCCTAAATAACAACAACAACAACAACCCTAAATAACAACAACAACAACAACCCTAAATAACAACAACAACCTTAAATAACCATAACAACAGCAACACCAACAACCCTAAATAACAACAACAACAACAACCTTTAATTACAACAACAACAGAAACAACGACCCTAATACCAACAACAACAACAACAACAACCTTAAATAACAACAAGAACATCAATAATAACTCTAAATAACAACAACAAGAACAACAACAACAACCCTAAATAACAACAAGAACAACAATAATAACCCTAAATAACAACAAGAAAAAAAACAACAGGAACAACAACAACCCCAAATAACAACAACAACAACAACAACCCTTAATTACAACAACAACAGAAACAACAACCCTAAATAACAAGAACAAGAACAAGAACAACAATAACAATCCTAAATAAGAATAACAATCACAACAACAACCCTAAGTAACAATTACAACAACAACAACAACCCTAAATAAGAACAAGAACAACAAGCACAGCAACAACAACAAGAACAACAACAACAACAATAACAACAACAACCCTAAACAACAAGAACAACAACCCTAAACAACAACAACAACAACAACAAGAACCTTAAATAACAATAACAACAACAACAACCATAACAAAACCTTTCCCTAAACCCTGAACCCTAAACAAGTTGCAACAATAACAACAACAACAACAACCACCCTAAATAACAACAACAACAACAACAACCCTAAAAAACAACAACAACAACAACAACTCTAAATACAACAACAACAACAACAACAACCTTAAATAACAACAACAACCACCCTAAATAACAACAACAACAACCACCCTTAATTACAACATCAACAGAAACAACAACCCTAAATAACAACAACAAGAACAACAACAATAAACCTAAATAACAACAAGAACAACAATAACAACCCTAAATAACAACATGAACTAAAACAGTAGGAACAACAACCACAACAACCCCAAATAACAACAACAAGAACAACAACCCTAAACAACAACAACAACAACAACAACAATAATAAAACATTTCCCTAAACCCTGAACCCTAAACAAGTTACAACTATAACAACAACAACAACAACAACCACCCTAAACAACAACAACAACAACATCAACAACCCTAAATAACAACAACAACAGCAACAGCATCAACAACCCAAAATAACAACAACAACAGCAACAACATCAACAACCCTAAATAACAACAACAACAATAACCCTAAATAAAACAACAACAACAACAACCCTAAACAACAAAAACAACAACAACATCAACAACAACAGAAACAAAAACCCTAAATAACAAGAACAAGAACAACAACAACAACCCTACATAACAACAAGAACAACAATAACAATCCTAAACAAGAATAACAATACAACAACAACCCTAAGTAACAATTACAACAACAACAACAACCCGAAATAACAACAACAAGAACAACAAGTACAACAACAACAACAACCCTATACAACAACAACATCAATCCTAAACAACAACAATAACAACAAGAACCCTAAATAACAATAACAACAACAACAACAATAACAAAACCTTTCCCTAAATCCTGACCCCTAAACAAGTTGCAACAATAACAACAACCACAACAACCACCCTAAATAACAACAACAACAACAACCCTAAATAACAACAACAACAACAACCCTAAATAACAACAACAACAACAACAACCTTAAATAACCATAACAACAGCAACACCAACAACCCTAAATAACAACAACAACAACAACCCTTAATTACAACAACAACAGAAACAACGACCCTAATACCAACAACAACAACAACAACAACAACCTTAAATAACAACAAGAACATCAATAATAACTCTAAATAACAACAACAAGAACAACAACAACAACCCTAAATAACAACAAGAACAACAATAATAACCCTAAATAACAACAAGAAAAAAAACAACAGGAACAACAACAACCCCAAATAACAACAACAACAACAACAACCCTTAATTACAACAACAACAGAAACAACAACCCTAAATAACAAGAACAAGAACAAGAACAACAATAACAATCCTAAATAAGAATAACAATCACAACAACAACCCTAAGTAACAATTACAACAACAACAACAACCCTAAATAAGAACAAGAACAACAAGCACAGCAACAACAACAAGAACAACAACAACAACAATAACAACAACAACCCTAAACAACAAGAACAACAACCCTAAACAACAACAACAACAACAACAAGAACCTTAAATAACAATAACAACAACAACAACCATAACAAAACCTTTCCCTAAACCCTGAACCCTAAACAAGTTGCAACAATAACAACAACAACAACAACCACCCTAAATAACAACAACAACAACAACAACAACCCTAAAAAACAACAACAACAACAACAACAACCCTAAATACAACAACAACAACAACAACCTTAAAGAACAACAACAACCACCCTAAATAACAACAACAACAACCACCCTTAATTACAACATCAACAGAAACAACAACCCTAAATAACAACAACAAGAACAACAACAATAAACCTAAATAACAACAAGAACAACAATAACAACCCTAAATAACAACATGAACTAAAACAGTAGGAACAACAACCACAACAACCCCAAATAACAACAACAAGAACAACCCTAAACAACAACAACAACAACAACAACAACAATAATAAAACATTTCCCTAAACCCTGAACCCTAAACAAGTTACAACTATAACAACAACAACAACAACAACCACCCTAAACAACAACAACAACAACATCAACAACCCTAAATAACAACAACAACAGCAACAACAACAACCTTAAATAACAACAACAACAACAACCTTAAAAAACAACAACAACAACAACAACAACAACAACCTTAAATAACAACAACAACAACAACAGCAACAACAACAACCTTAAATAACAACAACAACAACAACCTTAAAAAACAACAACAACAACAACAACAACAACAACAACCACCCTTAATTACAACAACAACAGAAACAACAACCCTAAATAACAACAACAAGAACAACAACAATAACCCTAAATAACAACAAGAACAACAATAACAACCCTAAATAACAACAAGAACAAAAACAACAGGAACAACAACAACAACAACCCCAAATAACAACAACAAGAACAACAACCCTAAACAACAACAAGAACAACAACCCTAAACAACAACAACAACAACAACAACACTAAACAACAACAACAATACTAAAACAAGTTGCAACAATAACAACAACAACAACAACCACCCTAAATAACAATAACAACAATAAACAACAACAACAACAACAACAACATCAACAACAACAACAACCCTAAACAACAAAAACAACAACAACATAAACAACAACCCTAAATAACAAGAACAAGAACAACAACAACAACCCTACATAACAACAAGAACAACAATAACAATCCTAAACAAGAATAACAATAACAACAACAACCTTAAGTAACAATTACAACAACAACAACAACCCTAAATAACAACAAGAACAACAAGCACAGCAACAACAACAAGAACAACAACAACAACAATAACAACAACAACCCTAAACAACAAGAACAACAACCCTAAACAACAACAACAACAACAAGAACCTTAAATAACAATAACAACAACAACAACAATAACAAAACCTTTCCCTAAACCCTGAACCCTAAACAAGTTGCAACAATAACAACAACAACAACAACAACCACCCTAAATAACAACAACAACAACAACAACCCTAAAAAACAACAACAACAACAACAACAACAACAACCCTAAATACAACAACAACAACAACAACAACCTTAAATAACAACAACAACAACCCTAAATAACAACAACAACAACAACCACCCTTAATTACAACAACAACAGAAACAACAACCCTAAATAACAACAACAAGAACAACAACAATAACCCTAAACAACAACAACAACAACAACAACAAGAACCCTAAATAACAATAACTACAACAAGAACAACAACCCTAAACAACAACAACAACAACAACAACCCTAAACAACAACAACAATACTAAATAACAATAACAACAACAACAACAACAATAATAAAACCTTTCCCTAAACCCTGAACCCAAAACAAGTTGCAACAATAACAACAACAACAACAACCACCCTAAATAACAACAACAACAATAAACAACAACAACAACAACAACAACAACAACATCAACAACAACAACAACCCTACACAACAAAAACAACAACAACATAAACAACAACAGAAACAACAACCCTAAATAACAAGAACAAGAACAACAACAACAACCCTACATAACAACAAGAACAACAATAACAATCCTAAACAAGAATAACAATAACAACAACAACCCTAAGTAACAATTACAACAACAACAACAACCCTAAATAACAACAAGAACAACAAGCACAGCAACAACAACAAGAACAACAACAACAACAATAACAACAACAACCCTAAACTACAAGAACAACAACCCTAAACAACAACAACAAGAACCTTAAATAACAATAACAACAACAACAACAATAACAAAATCTTTCCCTAAACCCTGAACCCTAAACAAGTTGCAACAATAACAACAACAACAACAACCACCCTAAATAACAACAACAACAACAACAACCCTAAAAAACAACAAAAAAAACAACAACCCTAAATACAACAACAACAACAACAACAACAACAACCTTAAATAACAACAACAACAACAACCCTAAATAACAACAACAACAACAACCAACCTTAATTACAAGAACAACAACAATAACCCTAAATAACAACAACAACAGCAACAGCATCAACAACCCAAAATAACAACAACAACAGCAACAACATCAACAACCCTAAATAACAACAACAACAATAACCCTAAATAACAACAACAACAGCAACAGCATCAACAACCCAAAATAACAACAACAACAGCAACAACATCAACAACCCTAAATAACAACAACAACAATAACCCTAAATAAAACAACAACAACAACAACCCTAAACAACAAAAACAACAACAACATCAACAACAACAGAAACAAAAACCCTAAATAACAAGAACAAGAACAACAACAACAACCCTACATAACAACAAGAACAACAATAACAATCCTAAATAAGAATAACAATCACAACAACAACCCTAAGTAACAATTACAACAACAACAACAACCCTAAATAAGAACAAGAACAACAAGCACAGCAACAACAACAAGAACAACAATAACAACAACAACCCTAAACAACAAGAACAACAACCCTAAACAACAACAACAACCACAACAAGAACCTTAAATAACAATAACAACAACAACAACCATAACAAAACCTTTCCCTAAACCCTGAACCCTAAACAAGTTGCAACAATAACAACAACAACAACAACCACCCTAAATAACAACAACAACAACAACAACCCTAAAAAACAACAACAACAACAACAACTCTAAATACAATAACAACAACAACAACCTTAAATAACAACAACAACCACCCTAAATAACAACAACAACAACCACCCTTAATTACAACATCAACAGAAACAACAACCCTAAATAACAACAACAAGAACAACAACAATAAACCTAAATAACAACAAGAACAACAATAACAACCCTAAATAACAACATGAACTAAAACAGTAGGAACAACAACCACAACAACCCCAAATAACAACAACAAGAACAACAACCCTAAACAACAACAACAACAACAACAACAACAATAATAAAACATTTCCCTAAACCCTGAACCCTAAACAAGTTACAACTATAACAACAACAACAACAACAACCACCCTAAACAACAACAACAACAACATCAACAACCCTAAATAACAACAACAACAGCAACAGCATCAACAACCCAAAATAACAACAACAACAGCAACAACATCAACAACCCTAAATAACAACAACAACAATAACCCTAAATAAAACAACAACAACAACAACCCTAAACAACAAAAACAACAACAACATCAACAACAACAGAAACAAAAACCCTAAATAACAAGAACAAGAACAACAACAACAACCCTACATAACAACAAGAACAACAATAACAATCCTAAACAAGAATAACAATACAACAACAACCCTAAGTAACAATTACAACAACAACAACAACCCGAAATAACAACAACAAGAACAACAAGTACAACAACAACAACAACCCTATACAACAACAACATCAATCCTAAACAACAACAATAACAACAAGAACCCTAAATAACAATAACAACAACAACAACAATAACAAAACCTTTCCCTAAATCCTGACCCCTAAACAAGTTGCAACAATAACAACAACCACAACAACCACCCTAAATAACAACAACAACAACAACCCTAAATAACAACAACAACAACAACCTTAAATAACAACACCAACAACCCTAAATAACAACAACAACAACAACCCTTAATTACAACAACAACAGAAACAACGACCCTAATACCAACAACAACAACAACAACAACAACCTTAAATAACAACAAGAACATCAATAATAACTCTAAATAACAACAACAAGAACAACAACAACAACCCTAAATAACAACAAGAACAACAATAATAACCCTAAATAACAACAAGAAAAAAAACAACAGGAACAACAACAACCCCAAATAACAACAACAACAACAACAACCCTTAATTACAACAACAACAGAAACAACAACCCTAAATAACAAGAACAAGAACAAGAACAACAATAACAATCCTAAATAAGAATAACAATCACAACAACAACCCTAAGTAACAATTACAACAACAACAACAACCCTAAATAAGAACAAGAACAACAAGCACAGCAACAACAACAAGAACAACAACAACAACAATAACAACAACAACCCTAAACAACAAGAACAACAACCCTAAACAACAACAACAACAACAACAAGAACCTTAAATAACAATAACAACAACAACAACCATAACAAAACCTTTCCCTAAACCCTGAACCCTAAACAAGTTGCAACAATAACAACAACAACAACAACCACCCTAAATAACAACAACAACAACAACAACCCTAAAAAACAACAACAACAACAACAACAACCCTAAATACAACAACAACAACAACATCCTTAAAGAACAACAACAACCACCCTAAATAACAACAACAACAACCACCCTTAATTACAACATCAACAGAAACAACAACCCTAAATAACAACAACAAGAACAACAACAATAAACCTAAATAACAACAAGAACAACAATAACAACCCTAAATAACAACATGAACTAAAACAGTAGGAACAACAACCACAACAACCCCAAATAACAACAACAAGAACAACCCTAAACAACAACAACAACAACAACAACAACAATAATAAAACATTTCCCTAAACCCTGAACCCTAAACAAGTTACAACTATAACAACAACAACAACAACAACCACCCTAAACAACAACAACAACAACATCAACAACCCTAAATAACAACAACAACAGCAACAACAACAACCTTAAATAACAACAACAACAACAACCTTAAAAAACAACAACAACAACAACAACAACAACAACAACAACAACCTTAAATAACAACAACAACAGCAACAACAACAACCTTAAATAACAACAACAACAACAACCTTAAAAAACAACAACAACAACAACAACAACAACAACAACCACCCTTAATTACAACAACAACAGAAACAACAACCCTAAATAACAACAACAAGAACAACAACAATAACCCTAAATAACAACAAGAACAACCCTAAATAACAACAAGAACAAAAACAACAGGAACAACAACAACAACAACCCCAAATAACAACAACAAGAACAACAACCCTAAACAACAACAAGAACAACAACCCTAAACAACAACAACAACAACAACAACACTAAACAACAACAACAATACTAAAACAAGTTGCAACAATAACAACAACAACAACAACCACCCTAAATAACAATAACAACAATAAACAACAACAACAACAACAACAACATCAACAACAACAACAACCCTAAACAACAAAAACAACAACAACATAAACAACAACCCTAAATAACAAGAACAAGAACAACAACAACAACCCTACATAACAACAAGAACAACAATAACAATCCTAAACAAGAATAACAATAACAACAACAACCTTAAGTAACAATTACAACAACAACAACAACCCTATATAACAACAAGAACAACAAGCACAGCAACAACAACAAGAACAACAACAACAACAATAACAACAACAACCCTAAACAACAAGAACAACAACCCTAAACAACAACAACAACAACAACAAGAACCTTAAATAACAATAACAACAACAACAACAATAACAAAACCTTTCCCTAAACCCTGAACCCTAAACAAGTTGCAACAATAACAACAACAACAACAACAACAACCACCCTAAATAACAACAACAACAACAACAACCCTAAAAAACAACAACAACAACAACAACTCTAAATACAACAACAACAACAACAACCTTAAATAACAACAACAACCACCCTAAATAACAACAACAACAACCACCCTTAATTACAACATCAACAGAAACAACAACCCTAAATAACAACAACAAGAACAACAACAATAAACCTAAATAACAACAAGAACAACAATAACAACCCTAAATAACAACATGAACTAAAACAGTAGGAACAACAACCACAACAACCCCAAATAACAACAACAAGAACAACAACCCTAACAAAACCTTTCCCTAAACCCTGAACCCTAAACAAGTTGCAACAATAACAACAACAACAACAACCACCCTAAATAACAACAACAACAACAACAACCCTAAAAAACAACAACAACAACAACAACAACAACAACCCTAAATACAACAACAACAACAACAACAACCTTAAATAACAACAACAACAACCTTAAATAACAACAACAACAACAACCACCCTTAATTAAAACAACAACAGAAACAACAACCCTAAATAACAACAACAAGAACAACAACAATAACCCTAAATAACAACAAGAACAACAATAACAACCCTAAATAACAACAAGAACAAAAACAACAGGAACAACAACAACAACAACCCCAAATAACAACAACAAGAACAACAACCCTAAACAACAACAACAACAACAACAACACTAAACAACAACAACAATACTAAAACAAGTTGCAACAATAACAACAACAACAACAACCACCCTAAATAACAATAACAACAATAAACAACAACAACAACAACAACAACATCAACAACAACAACAACCCTAAACAACAAAAACAACAACAACATAAACAACAACCCTAAATAACAAGAACAAGAACAACAACAACAACCCTACATAACAACAAGAACAACAATAACAATCCTAAACAAGAATAACAATAACAACAACAACCTTAAGTAACAATTACAACAACAACAACAACCCTAAATAACAACAAGAACAACAAGCACAGCAACAACAACAAGAACAACAACAACAACAATAACAACAACAACCCTAAACAACAATAACAACAACCCTAAACAACAACAACAACAACAACAAGAACCTTAAATAACAATAACAACAACAACAACAATAACAAAACCTTTCCCTAAACCCTGAACCCTAAACAAGTTGCAACAATAAGTTCAACAACAACAACCACCCTAAATAACAACAACAACAACAACAACCCTAAAAAACAACAACAACAACAACAACAACAACAACCCTAAATACAACAACAACAACAACAACAACCTTAAATAACAACAACAACAACCCTAAATAACAACAACAACAACAACCACCCTTAATTACAACAACAACAGAAACAACAACCCTAAATAACAACAACAAGAACAACAACAATAACCCTAAACAACAACAACAACAACAACAACAAGAACCCTAAATAACAATAACTACAACAAGAACAACAACCCTAAACAACAACAACAACAACAACAACCCTAAACAACAACAACAATACTAAATAACAATAACAACAACAACAACAACAATAATAAAACCTTTCCCTAAACCCTGAACCCAAAACAAGTTGCAACAATAACAACAACAACAACAACCACCCTAAATAACAACAACAACAATAAACAACAACAACAACAACAACAACAACATCAAGAACAACAACAACCCTACACAACAAAAACAACAACAACATAAACAACAACAGAAACAACAACCCTAAATAACAAGAACAAGAACAACAACAACAACCCTACATAACAACAAGAACAACAATAACAATCCTAAACAAGAATAACAATAACAACAACAACCCTAAGTAACAATTACAACAACAACAACAACCCTAAATAACAACAAGAACAACAAGCACAGCAACAACAACAAGAACAACAAGAACAACAATAACAACAACAACCCTAAACTACAAGAACAACAACCCTAAACAACAACAACAACAACAACAAGAACCTTAAATAACAATAACAACAACAACAACAATAACAAAATCTTTCCCTAAACCCTGAACCCTAAACAAGTTACAACAATAACAACAACAACAACAACCACCCTAAATAACAACAACAACAACAACAACCCTAAAAAACAACAAAAAAAACAACAACCCTAAATACAACAACAACAACAACAACAACAACAACCTTAAATAACAACAACAACAACAACCCTAAATAACAACAACAACAACAACCAACCTTAATTACAAGAACAACAACAATAACCCTAAATAACAACAAGAACTAAAACAGTAGGAACAACAACAACAACAACCCCAAATAACAACAACAAGAACAACAACCCTAAACAACAACAACAACAACAACAACAATAATAAAACCTTTCCTACCTTGAACCCTAAACAAGTTACAACAATAACAACAACAATAACAACAACCACCCTAAACAACAACAACAACAACAACATCAACAACCCTAAATAACAACAACAACAGCAATAACATCAACAACCCTAAATAACAACAACAACAGCAACAACAATAACCCTAAATAAAACAACAACAACAACAACCCTAAACAACAAAAACAACAACAACATCAACAACAACAGAAACAAAAACCCTAAATAACAAGAACAAGAACAACAACAACAACCCTAAATAACAACAAGAACAACAATAACAATCCTAAACAAGAATAACAATACAACAACAACCCTAAGTAACAATTACAACAACAACAACAACCCGAAATAACAACAACAAGAACAACAAGCACAACAACAACAACAACCCTATACAACAACAACATCAATCCTAAACAACAACAATAACAACAAGAACCCTAAATAACAATAACAACAACAACAACAATAACAAAACCTTTCCCTAAATCCTGACCCCTAAACAAGTTGCAACAATAACAACAACCACAACAACCACCCTAAATAACAACAACAACAACAACCCTAAATAACAACAACAACAACAACCTTAAATAACCATAACAACAGTAACACCAACAACCCTAAATAACAACAACCCTTAATTACAACAACAACAGAAACAACGACCCTAATACCAACAACAACAACAACAACAACAACCTTAAATAACAACAAGAACATCAATAATAACTCTAAATAACAACAACAAGAACAACAACAACAACCCTAAATAACAACAAGAACAACAATAATAACCCTAAATAACAACAAGAAAAAAAACAACAGGAACAACAACAACCCCAAATAACAACAACAACAACAACAACCCTTAACTACAACAACAACAGAAACAACAACCCTAAATAACAAGAACAAGAACAAGAACAACAATAACAATCCTAAATAAGAATAACAATCACAACAACAACCCTAAGTAACAATTACAACAACAACAACAACCCTAAATAAGAACAAGAACAACAAGCACAGCAACAACAACAAGAACAACAACAACAACAATAACAACAACAACCCTAAACAACAAGAACAACAACCCTAAACAACAACAACAACAACAACAAGAACCTTAAATAACAATAACAACAACAACAACCATAACAAAACCTTTCCCTAAACCCTGAACCCTAAACAAGTTGCAACAATAACAACAACAACAACAACCACCCTAAATAACAACAACAACAACAACAACCCTAAAAAACAACAACAACAACAACAACTCTAAATACAACAACAACAACAACAACCTTAAATAACAACAACAACCACCCTAAATAACAACAACAACAACCACCCTTAATTACAACATCAACAGAAACAACAACCCTAAATAACAACAACAAGAACAACAACAATAAACCTAAATAACAACAAGAACAACAATAACAACCCTAAATAACAACATGAACTAAAACAGTAGGAACAACAACCACAACAACCCCAAATAACAACAACAAGAACAACAACCCTAAACAACAACAACAACAACAACAACAACAATAATAAAACATTTCCCTAAACCCTGAACCCTAAACAAGTTACAACTATAACAACAACAACAACAACAACCACCCTAAACAACAACAACAACAACATCAACAACCCTAAATAACAACAACAACAGCAACAGCATCAACAACCCAAAATAACAACAACAACAGCAACAGCATCAACAACCCAAAATAACAACAACAACAGCAACAACATCAACAACCCTAAATAACAACAACAACAATAACCCTAAATAAAACAACAACAACAACAACCCTAAACAACAAAAACAACAACAACAACAGAAACAAAAACCCTAAATAACAAGAACAAGAACAACAACAACAACCCTACATAACAACAAGAACAACAATAACAATCCTAAATAAGAATAACAATCACAACAACAACCCTAAGTAACAATTACAACAACAACAACAACCCTAAATAAGAACAAGAACAACAAGCACAGCAACAACAACAAGAACAACAACAACAACAATAACAACAACAACCCTAAACAACAAGAACAACAACCCTAAACAACAACAACAACAACAACAAGAACCTTAAATAACAATAACAACAACAACAACCATAACAAAACCTTTCCCTAAACCCTGAACCCTAAACAAGTTGCAACAATAACAACAACAACAACAACCACCCTAAATAACAACAACAACAACAACAACCCTAAAAAACAACAACAACAACAACAACAACAACCTTAAATAACAACAACAACCACCCTAAATAACAACAACAACAACCACCCTTAATTACAACATCAACAGAAACAACAACCCTAAATAACAACAACAAGAACAACAACAATAAACCTAAATAACAACAAGAACAACAATAACAACCCTAAATAACAACATGAACTAAAACAGTAGGAACAACAACCACAACAACCCCAAATAACAACAACAAGAACAACAACCCTAAACAACAACAACAACAACAACAACAACAATAATAAAACATTTCCCTAAACCCTGAACCCTAAACAAGTTACAACTATAACAACAACAACAACAACAACCACCCTAAACAACAACAACAACAAGAACAACCCTAAATAACAACAACAACAGCAACAGCATCAACAACCCAAAATAACAACAACAACAGCAACAACATCAACAACCCTAAATAACAACAACAACAATAACCCTAAATAAAACAACAACAACAACAACCCTAAACAACAAAAACAACAACATCAACAACAACAGAAACAAAAACCCTAAATAACAAGAACAAGAACAACAACAACAACCCTACATAACAACAAGAACAACAATAACAATCCTAAACAAGAATAACAATACAACAACAACCCTAAGTAACAATTACAACAACAACAACAACCCGAAATAACAACAACAAGAACAACAAGTACAACAACAACAACAACCCTATACAACAACAACATCAATCCTAAACAACAACAATAACAACAAGAACCCTAAATAACAATAACAACAACAACAACAATAACAAAACCTTTTCCTAAATCCTGACCCCTAAACAAGTTGCAACAATAACAACAACCACAACAACCACCCTAAATAACAACAACAACAACAACCCTAAATAACAACAACAACAACAACCCTAAATAACAACAACAACAACAACAACAACCTTAAATAACCATAACAACAGCAACACCAACAACCCTAAATAACAACAACAACAACAACCCTTAATTACAACAACAACAGAAACAACGACCCTAATACCAACAACAACAACAACAACAACAACCTTAAATAACAACAAGAACATCAATAATAACTCTAAATAACAACAACAAGAACAACAACAACAACCCTAAATAACAACAAGAACAACAATAATAACCCTAAATAACAACAAGAAAAAAAACAACAGGAACAACAACAACCCCAAATAACAACAACAACAACAACAACCCTTAATTACAACAACAACAGAAACAACAACCCTAAATAACAAGAACAAGAACAAGAACAACAATAACAATCCTAAATAAGAATAACAATCACAACAACAACCCTAAGTAACAATTACAACAACAACAACAACCCTAAATAAGAACAAGAACAACAAGCACAGCAACAACAACAAGAACAACAACAACAACAATAACAACAACAACCCTAAACAACAAGAACAACAACCCTAAACAACAACAACAACAACAACAAGAACCTTAAATAACAATAACAACAACAACAACCATAACAAAACCTTTCCCTAAACCCTGAACCCTAAACAAGTTGCAACAATAACAACAACAACAACAACCACCCTAAATAACAACAACAACAACAACAACCCTAAAAAACAACAACAACAACAACAACTCTAAATACAACAACAACAACAACAACAACAACAACCTTAAATAACAACAACAACCACCCTAAATAACAACAACAACAACCACCCTTAATTACAACATCAACAGAAACAACAACCCTAAATAACAACAACAAGAACAACAACAATAAACCTAAATAACAACAAGAACAACAATAACAACCCTAAATAACAACATGAACTAAAACAGTAGGAACAACAACCACAACAACCCCAAATAACAACAACAAGAACAACAACCCTAAACAACAACAACAACAACAACAACAACAATAATAAAACATTTCCCTAAACCCTGAACCCTAAACAAGTTACAACTATAACAACAACAACAACAACAACCACCCTAAACAACAACAACAACAACATCAACAACCCTAAATAACAACAACAACAGCAACAGCATCAACAACCCAAAATAACAACAACAACAGCAACAACATCAACAACCCTAAATAACAACAACAACAATAACCCTAAATAAAACAACAACAACAACAACCCTAAACAACAAAAACAACAACAACATCAACAACAACAGAAACAAAAACCCTAAATAACAAGAACAAGAACAAGAACAACAACCCTACATAACAACAAGAACAACAATAACAATCCTAAACAAGAATAACAATACAACAACAACCCTAAGTAACAATTACAACAACAACAACAACCCGAAATAACAACAACAAGAACAACAAGTACAACAACAACAACAACCCTATACAACAACAACATCAATCCTAAACAACAACAATAACAACAAGAACCCTAAATAACAATAACAACAACAACAACAATAACAAAACCTTTCCCTAAATCCTGACCCCTAAACAAGTTGCAACAATAACAACAACCACAACAACCACCCTAAATAACAACAACAACAACAACCCTAAATAACAACAACAACAACAACCCTAAATAACAACAACAACAACAACAACCTTAAATAACCATAACAACAGCAACACCAACAACCCTAAATAACAACAACAACAACAACCCTTAATTACAACAACAACAGAAACAACGACCCTAATACCAACAACAACAACAACAACAACAACCTTAAATAACAACAAGAACATCAATAATAACTCTAAATAACAACAACAAGAACAACAACAACAACCCTAAATAACAACAAGAACAACAATAATAACCCTAAATAACAACAAGAAAAAAAACAACAGGAACAACAACAACCCCAAATAACAACAACAACAACAACAACCCTTAATTACAACAACAACAGAAACAACAACCCTAAATAACAAGAACAAGAACAAGAACAACAATAACAATCCTAAATAAGAATAACAATCACAACAACAACCCTAAGTAACAATTACAACAACAACAACAACCCTAAATAAGAACAAGAACAACAAGCACAGCAACAACAACAAGAACAACAACAACAACAATAACAACAACAACCCTAAACAACAAGAACAACAACCCTAAACAACAACAACAACAACAACAAGAACCTTAAATAACAATAACAACAACAACAACCATAACAAAACCTTTCCCTAAACCCTGAACCCTAAACAAGTTGCAACAATAACAACAACAACAACAACCACCCTAAATAACAACAACAACAACAACAACCCTAAAAAACAACAACAACAACAACAACAACCCTAAATACAACAACAACAACAACAACCTTAAAGAACAACAACAACCACCCTAAATAACAACAACAACAACCACCCTTAATTACAACATCAACAGAAACAACAACCCTAAATAACAACAACAAGAACAACAACAATAAACCTAAATAACAACAAGAACAACAATAACAACCCTAAATAACAACATGAACTAAAACAGTAGGAACAACAACCACAACAACCCCAAATAACAACAACAAGAACAACCCTAAACAACAACAACAACAACAACAACAACAACAATAAAACATTTCCCTAAACCCTGAACCCTAAACAAGTTACAACTATAACAACAACAACCACCCTAAACAACAACAACAACAACATCAACAACCCTAAATAACAACAACAACAGCAACAACAACAACCTTAAATAACAACAACAACAACAACCTTAAAAAACAACAACAACAACAACAACAACAACAACAACAACAACCTTAAATAACAACAACAACAGCAACAACAACAACCTTAAATAACAACAACAACAACAACCTTAAAAAACAACAACAACAACAACAACAACAACAACAACCACCCTTAATTACAACAACAACAGAAACAACAACCCTAAATAACAACAACAAGAACAACAACAATAACCCTAAATAACAACAAGAACAACAATAACAACCCTAAATAACAACAAGAACAAAAACAACAGGAACAACAACAACAACAACCCCAAATAACAACAACAAGAACAACAACCCTAAACAACAACAACAACAACAACAACACTAAACAACAACAACAATACTAAAACAAGTTGCAACAATAACAACAACAACAACAACCACCCTAAATAACAATAACAACAATAAACAACAACAACAACAACAACAACATCAACAACAACAACAACCCTAAACAACAAAAAACAACAACAACATAAACAACAACCCTAAATAACAAGAACAAGAACAACAACAACAACCCTACATAACAACAAGAACAACAATAACAATCCTAAACAAGAATAACAATAACAACAACAACCTTAAGTAACAATTACAACAACAACAACAACCCTAAATAACAACAAGAACAACAAGCACAGCAACAACAACAAGAACAACAACAACAACAATAACAACAACAACCCTAAACAACAATAACAACAACCCTAAACAACAACAACAACAACAACAAGAACCTTAAATAACAATAACAACAACAACAACAATAACAAAACCTTTCCCTAAACCCTGAACCCTAAACAAGTTGCAACAATAACAACAACAACAACAACCACCCTAAATAACAACAACAACAACAACAACCCTAAACAACAACAACAACAACAACAACAACAACAACCCTAAATACAACAACAACAACAACAACAACCCTAAATAACAACAACAACAACCCTAAATAACAACAACAACAACAACCACCCTTAATTACAACAACAACAGAAACAACAACCCTAAATAACAACAACAAGAACAACAACAATAACCCTAAACAACAACAACAACAACAACAACAAGAACCCTAAATAACAATAACTACAACAAGAACAACAACCCTAAACAACAACAACAACAACAACAACCCTAAACAACAACAACAATACTAAATAACAATAACAACAACAACAACAACAATAATAAAACCTTTCCCTAAACCCTGAACCCAAAACAAGTTGCAACAATAACAACAACAACAACAACCACCCTAAATAACAACAACAACAATAAACAACAACAACAACAACAACAACATCAACAACAACAACAACCCTACACAACAAAAACAACAACAACATAAACAACAACAGAAACAACAACCCTAAATAACAAGAACAAGAACAACAACAACAACCCTACATAACAACAAGAACAACAATAACAATCCTAAACAAGAATAACAATAACAACAACAACCCTAAGTAACAATTACAACAACAACAACAACCCTAAATAACAACAAGAACAACAAGCACAGCAACAACAACAAGAACAACAACAACAACAATAACAACAACAACCCTAAACTACAAGAACAACAACCCTAAACAACAACAACAACAACAACAAGAACCTTAAATAACAATAACAACAACAACAACAATAACAAAATCTTTCCCTAAACCCTGAACCCTAAACAAGTTGCAACAATAACAACAACAACAACAACAACCCTAAATAACAACAACAACAACAACAACCCTAAAAAACAACAAAAAAAACAACAACCCTAAATACAACAACAACAACAACAACAACAACAACCTTAAATAACAACAACAACAACAACCCTAAATAACAACAACAACAACAACCAACCTTAATTACAAGAACAACAACAATAACCCTAAATAACAACAAGAACTAAAACAGTAGGAACAACAACAACAACAACCCCAAATAACAACAACAAGAACAACAACAACAACCTTAAATAACAACAACAACAACAACCTTAAAAAACAACAACAACAACAACAACAACAACAACAACCTTAAATAACAACAACAACAGCAACAACAACAACCTTAAATAACAACAACAACAACAACCTTAAAAAACAACAACAACAACAACAACAACAACAACAACCACCCTTAATTACAACAACAACAGAAACAACAACCCTAAATAACAACAACAAGAACAACAACAATAACCCTAAATAACAACAAGAACAACAATAACAACCCTAAATAACAACAAGAACAAAAACAACAGGAACAACAACAACAACAACCCCAAATAACAACAACAAGAACAACAACCCTAAATAACAACAAGAACAACAACAACACTAAACAACAACAACAATACTAAAACAAGTTGCAACAATAACAACAACAACAACAACCACCCTAAATAACAATAACAACAATAAACAACAACAACAACAACAACAACATCAACAACAACAACAACCCTAAACAACAAAAAACAACAACAACATAAACAACAACCCTAAATAACAAGAACAAGAACAACAACAACAACCCTACATAACAACAAGAACAACAATAACAATCCTAAACAAGAATAACAATAACAACAACAACCTTAAGTAACAATTACAACAACAACAACAACCCTAAATAACAACAAGAACAACAAGCACAGCAACAACAACAAGAACAACAACAACAACAATAACAACAACAACCCTAAACAACAATAACAACAACCCTAAACAACAACAACAACAACAACAAGAACCTTAAATAACAATAACAACAACAACAACAATAACAAAACCTTTCCCTAAACCCTGAACCCTAAACAAGTTGCAACAATAACAACAACAACAACAACCACCCTAAATAACAACAACAACAACAACAACCCTAAACAACAACAACAACAACAACAACAACAACAACCCTAAATACAACAACAACAACAACAACAACCTTAAATAACAACAACAACAACCCTAAATAACAACAACAACAACAACCACCCTTAATTACAACAACAACAGAAACAACAACCCTAAATAACAACAACAACAACAACAACAATAACCCTAAACAACAACAACAACAACAACAACAAGAACCCTAAATAACAATAACTACAACAACAACAACAACCCTAAACAACAACAACAACAACAACAACCCTAAACAACAACAACAATACTAAATAACAATAACAACAACAACAACAACAATAATAAAACCTTTCCCTAAACCCTGAACCCAAAACAAGTTGCAACAATAACAACAACAACAACAACCACCCTAAATAACAACAACAACAATAAACAACAACAACAACAACAACAACATCAACAACAACAACAACCCTACACAACAAAAACAACAACAACATAAACAACAACAGAAACAACAACCCTAAATAACAAGAACAAGAACAACAACAACAACCCTACATAACAACAAGAACAACAATAACAATCCTAAACAAGAATAACAATAACAACAACAACCCTAAGTAACAATTACAACAACAACAACAACCCTAAATAACAACAAGAACAACAAGCACAGCAACAACAACAAGAACAACAACAACAACAATAACAACAACAACCCTAAACTACAAGAACAACAACCCTAAACAACAACAACAACAACAACAAGAACCTTAAATAACAATAACAACAACAACAACAATAACAAAATCTTTCCCTAAACCCTGAACCCTAAACAAGTTGCAACAATAACAACAACAACAACAACCACCCTAAATAACAACAACAACAACAACAACCCTAAAAAACAACAAAAAAAACAACAACCCTAAATACAACAACAACAACAACAACAACAACAACCTTAAATAACAACAACAACAACAACCCTAAATAACAACAACAACAACAACCAACCTTAATTACAAGAACAACAACAATAACCCTAAATAACAACAAGAACTAAAACAGTAGGAACAACAACAACAACAACCCCAAATAACAACAACAAGAACAACAACAACAACCTTAAATAACAACAACAACAACAACCTTAAAAAACAACAACAACAACAACAACAACAACAACAACCTTAAATAACAACAACAACAGCAACAACAACAACCTTAAATAACAACAACAACAACAACCTTAAAAAACAACAACAACAACAACAACAACAACAACAACCACCCTTAATTACAACAACAACAGAAACAACAACCCTAAATAACAACAACAAGAACAACAACAATAACCCTAAATAACAACAAGAACAACAATAACAACCCTAAATAACAACAAGAACAAAAACAACAGGAACAACAACAACAACAACCCCAAATAACAACAACAAGAACAACAACCCTAAACAACAACAACAACAACAACAACACTAAACAACAACAACAATACTAAAACAAGTTGCAACAATAACAACAACAACAACAACCACCCTAAATAACAATAACAACAATAAACAACAACAACAACAACAACAACATCAACAACAACAACAACCCTAAACAACAAAAACAACAACAACATAAACAACAACCCTAAATAACAAGAACAAGAACAACAACAACAACCCTACATAACAACAAGAACAACAATAACAATCCTAAACAAGAATAACAATAACAACAACAACCTTAAGTAACAATTACAACAACAACAACAACCCTAAATAACAACAAGAACAACAAGCACAGCAACAAGAACAAGAACAACAACAACAACAATAACAACAACAACCCTAAACAACAAGAACAACAACCCTAAACAACAACAACAACAACAACAAGAACCTTAAATAACAATAACAACAACAACAACAATAACAAAACCTTTCCCTAAACCCTGAACCCTAAACAAGTTGCAACAATAACAACAACAACAACAACCACCCTAAATAACAACAACAACAACAACAACCCTAAATAACAACAACAACAACAACAACAACAACAACCCTAAATACAACAACAACAACAACAACAACCTTAAATAACAACAACAACAACCCTAAATAACAACAACAACAACAACCACCCTTAATTACAACAACAACAGAAACAACAACCCTAAATAACAACAACAAGAACAACAACAATAACCCTAAACAACAACAACAACAACAACAACAAGAACCCTAAATAACAATAACTACAACAAGAACAACAACCCTAAACAACAACAACAACAACAACAACCCTAAACAACAACAACAATACTAAATAACAATAACAACAACAACAACAACAATAATAAAACCTTTCCCTAAACCCTGAACCCAAAACAAGTTGCAACAATAACAACAACAACAACAACCACCCTAAATAACAACAACAACAATAAACAACAACAACAACAACAACAACAACATCAACAACAACAACAACCCTACACAACAAAAACAACAACAACATAAACAACAACAGAAACAACAACCCTAAATAACAAGAACAAGAACAACAACAACAACCCTACATAACAACAAGAACAACAATAACAATCCTAAACAAGAATAACAATAACAACAACAACCCTAAGTAACAATTACAACAACAACAACAACCCTAAATAACAACAAGAACAACAAGCACAGCAACAACAACAAGAACAACAACAACAACAATAACAACAACAACCCTAAACTACAAGAACAACAACCCTAAACAACAACAACAACAACAACAAGAACCTTAAATAACAATAACAACAACAACAACAATAACAAAATCTTTCCCTAAACCCTGAACCCTAAACAAGTTGCAACAATAACAACAACAACAACAACCACCCTAAATAACAACAACAACAACAACAACCCTAAAAAACAACAAAAAAAACAACAACCCTAAATACAACAACAACAACAACAACAACAACAACCTTAAATAACAACAACAACAACAACCCTAAATAACAACAACAACAACAACCAACCTTAATTACAAGAACAACAACAATAACCCTAAATAACAACAAGAACTAAAACAGTAGGAACAACAACAACAACAACCCCAAATAACAACAACAAGAACAACAACCCTAAACAACAACAACAACAACAACAACAATAATAAAACCTTTCCTACCTTGAACCCTAAACAAGTTACAATAATAACAACAACAATAACAACAACCACCCTAAACAACAACAACAACAACAACATCAACAACCCTAAATAACAACAACAACAGCAATAACATCAACAACCCTAAATAACAACAACAACAGCAACAACAATAACCCTAAATAAAACAACAACAACAACAACCCTAAACAACAAAAACAACAACAACATCAACAACAACAGAAACAAAAACCCTAAATAACAAGAACAAGAACAACAACAACAACCCTACATAACAACAAGAACAACAATAACAATCCTAAACAAGAATAACAATACAACAACAACCCTAAGTAACAATTACAACAACAACAACAACCCGAAATAACAACAACAAGAACAACAAGCACAACAACAACAACAACCCTATACAACAACAACATCAATCCTAAACAACAACAATAACAACAAGAACCCTAAATAACAATAACAACAACAACAACAATAACAAAACCTTTCCCTAAATCCTGACCCCTAAACAAGTTGCAACAATAACAACAACCACAACAACCACCCTAAATAACAACAACAACAACAACCCTAAATAACAACAACAACAACAACAACCTTAAATAACCATAACAACAGCAACACCAACAACCCTAAATAACAACAACAACAACAACCCTTAATTACAACAACAACAGAAACAACGACCCTAATACCAACAACAACAACAACAACAACAACCTTAAATAACAACAAGAACATCAATAATAACTCTAAATAACAACAACAAGAACAACAACAACAACCCTAAATAACAACAAGAACAACAATAATAACCCTAAATAACAACAAGAAAAAAAACAACAGGAACAACAACAACCCCAAATAACAACAACAACAACAACAACCCTTAATTACAACAACAACATAAACAACAACCCTAAATAACAAGAACAAGAACAAGAACAACAATAACAATCCTAAATAAGAATAACAATCACAACAACAACCCTAAGTAACAATTACAACAACAACAACAACCCTAAATAAGAACAAGAACAACAAGCACAGCAACAACAACAAGAACAACAACAACAACAATAACAACAACAACCCTAAACAACAAGAACAACAACCCTAAACAACAACAACAACAACAACAAGAACCTTAAATAACAATAACAACAACAACAACCATAACAAAACCTTTCCCTAAACCCTGAACCCTAAACAAGTTGCAACAATAACAACAACAACAACAACCACCCTAAATAACAACAACAACAACAACAACCCTAAAAAACAACAACAACAACAACAACTCTAAATACAACAACAACAACAACAACCTTAAATAACAACAACAACCACCCTAAATAACAACAACAACAACCACCCTTAATTACAACATCAACAGAAACAACAACCCTAAATAACAACAACAAGAACAACAACAATAAACCTAAATAACAATAAGAACAACAATAACAACCCTAAATAACAACATGAACTAAAACAGTAGGAACAACAACCACAACAACCCCAAATAACAACAACAAGAACAACAACCCTAAACAACAACAACAACAACAACAACAACAATAATAAAACATTTCCCTAAACCCTGAACCCTAAACAAGTTACAACTATAACAACAACAACAACAACAACCACCCTAAACAACAACAACAACAACATCAACAACCCTAAATAACAACAACAACAGCAACAGCATCAACAACCCAAAATAACAACAACAACAGCAACAACATCAACAACCCTAAATAACAACAACAACAATAACCCTAAATAAAACAACAACAACAACAACCCTAAACAACAAAAACAACAACAACATCAACAACAACAGACACAAAAACCCTAAATAACAAGAACAAGAACAAGAACAACAACCCTACATAACAACAAGAACAACAATAACAATCCTAAACAAGAATAACAATACAACAACAACCCTAAGTAACAATTACAACAAGAACAACAACCCGAAATAACAACAACAAGAACAACAAGTACAACATCAACAACAACCCTATACAACAACAACATCAATCCTAAACAACAACAATAACAACAAGAACCCTAAATAACAATAACAACAACAACAACAATAACAAAACCTTTCCCTAAATCCTGACCCCTAAACAAGTTGCAACAATAACAACAACCACAACAACCACCCTAAATAACAACAACAACAACAACCCTAAATAACAACAACAACAACAACCCTAAATAACAACAACAACAACAACAACCTTAAATAACCATAACAACAGCAACACCAACAACCCTAAATAACAATAACAACAACAACAACAATAACAAAACCTTTCCCTAAATCCTGACCCCTAAACAAGTTGCAACAATAACAACAACCACAACAACCACCCTAAATAACAACAACAACAACAACCCTAAATAACAACAACAACAACAACAACCTTAAATAACCATAACAACAGCAACACCAACAACCCTAAATAACAACAACAACAACAACCCTTAATTACAACAACAACATAAACAACGACCCTAATACCAACAACAACAACAACAACAACAACCTTAAATAACAACAAGAACATCAATAATAACTCTAAATAACAACAACAAGAACAACAACAACAACCCTAAATAACAACAAGAACAACAATAATAACCCTAAATAACAACAAGAAAAAAAACAACAGGAACAACAACAACCCCAAATAACAACAACAACAACAACAACCCTTAATTACAACAACAACAGAAACAACAACCCTAAATAACAAGAACAAGAACAAGAACAACAATAACAATCCTAAATAAGAATAACAATCACAACAACAACCCTAAGTAACAATTACAACAACAACAACAACCCTAAATAAGAACAAGAACAACAAGCACAGCAACAACAACAAGAACAACAACAACAACAATAACAACAACAACCCTAAACAACAAGAACAACAACCCTAAACAACAACAACAACAACAACAAGAACCTTAAATAACAATAACAACAACAACAACCATAACAAAACCTTTCCCTAAACCCTGAACCCTAAACAAGTTGCAACAATAACAACAACAACAACAACCACCCTAAATAACAACAACAACAACAACAACCCTAAAAAACAACAACAACAACAACAACTCTAAATACAACAACAACAACAACAACCTTAAATAACAACAACAACCACCCTAAATAACAACAACAACAACCACCCTTAATTACAACATCAACAGAAACAACAACCCTAAATAACAACAACAAGAACAACAACAATAAACCTAAATAACAACAAGAACAACAATAACAACCCTAAATAACAACATGAACTAAAACAGTAGGAACAACAACCACAACAACCCCAAATAACAACAACAAGAACAACAACCCTAAACAACAACAACAACAACAACAACAACAATAATAAAACATTTCCCTAAACCCTGAACCCTAAACAAGTTACAACTATAACAACAACAACAACAACAACCACCCTAAACAACAACAACAACAACATCAACAACCCTAAATAACAACAACAACAGCAACAGCATCAACAACCCAAAATAACAACAACAACAGCAACAACATCAACAACCCTAAATAACAACAACAACAATAACCCTAAATAAAACAACAACAACAACAACCCTAAACAACAAAAACAACAACAACATCAACAACAACAGAAACAAAAACCCTAAATAACAAGAACAAGAACAAGAACAACAACCCTACATAACAACAAGAACAACAATAACAATCCTAAACAAGAATAACAATACAACAACAACCCTAAGTAACAATTACAACAACAACAACAACCCGAAATAACAACAACAAGAACAACAAGTACAACATCAACAACAACCCTATACAACAACAACATCAATCCTAAACAACAACAATAACAACAAGAACCCTAAATAACAATAACAACAACAACAACAATAACAAAACCTTTCCCTAAATCCTGACCCCTAAACAAGTTGCAACAATAACAACAACCACAACAACCACCCTAAATAACAACAACAACAACAACCCTAAATAACAACAACAACAACAACCCTAAATAACAACAACAACAACAACAACCTTAAATAACCATAACAACAGCAACACCAACAACCCTAAATAACAACAACAACAACAACCCTTAATTACAACAACAACATAAACAACGACCCTAATACCAACAACAACAACAACAACAACAACCTTAAATAACAACAAGAACATCAATAATAACTCTAAATAACAACAACAAGAACAACAACAACAACCCTAAATAACAACAAGAACAACAATAATAACCCTAAATAACAACAAGAAAAAAAACAACAGGAACAACAACAACCCCAAATAACAACAACAACAACAACAACCCTTAATTACAACAACAACAGAAACAACAACCCTAAATAACAAGAACAAGAACAAGAACAACAATAACAATCCTAAATAAGAATAACAATCACAACAACAACCCTAAGTAACAATTACAACAACAACAACAACCCTAAATAAGAACAAGAACAACAAGCACAGCAACAACAACAAGAACAACAACAACAACAATAACAACAACAACCCTAAACAACAAGAACAACAACCCTAAACAACAACAACAACAACAACAAGAACCTTAAATAACAATAACAACAACAACAACCATAACAAAACCTTTCCCTAAACCCTGAACCCTAAACAAGTTGCAACAATAACAACAACAACAACAACCACCCTAAATAACAACAACAACAACAACAACCCTAAAAAACAACAACAACAACAACAACTCTAAATACAACAACAACAACAACAACCTTAAATAACAACAACAACCACCCTAAATAACAACAACAACAACCACCCTTAATTACAACATCAACAGAAACAACAACCCTAAATAACAACAACAAGAACAACAACAATAAACCTAAATAACAACAAGAACAACAATAACAACCCTAAATAACAACATGAACTAAAACAGTAGGAACAACAACCACAACAACCCCAAATAACAACAACAAGAACAACAACCCTAAACAACAACAACAACAACAACAACAACAATAATAAAACATTTCCCTAAACCCTGAACCCTAAACAAGTTACAACTATAACAACAACAACAACAACAACCACCCTAAACAACAACAACAACAACATCAACAACCCTAAATAACAACAACAACAGCAACAACATCAACAACCCAAAATAACAACAACAACAGCAACAACATCAACAACCCTAAATAACAACAACAACAATAACCCTAAATAAAACAACAACAACAACAACCCTAAACAACAAAAACAACAACAACATCAACAACAACAGAAACAAAAACCCTAAATAACAAGAACAAGAACAAGAACAACAACCCTACATAACAACAAGAACAACAATAACAATCCTAAACAAGAATAACAATACAACAACAACCCTAAGTAACAATTACAACAAGAACAACAAGTACAACATCAACAACAACCCTATACAACAACAACATCAATCCTAAACAACAACAATAACAACAAGAACCCTAAATAACAATAACAACAACAACAACAATAACAAAACCTTTCCCTAAATCCTGACCCCTAAACAAGTTGCAACAATAACAACAACCACAACAACCACCCTAAATAACAACAACAACAACAACCCTAAATAACAACAACAACAACAACCCTAAATAACAACAACAACAACAACAACCTTAAATAACCATAACAACAGCAACACCAACAACCCTAAATAACAATAACAACAACAACAACAATAACAAAACCTTTCCCTAAATCCTGACCCCTAAACAAGTTGCAACAATAACAACAACCACAACAACCACCCTAAATAACAACAACAACAACAACCCTAAATAACAACAACAACAACAACAACCTTAAATAACCATAACAACAGCAACACCAACAACCCTAAATAACAACAACAACAACAACCCTTAATTACAACAACAACAGAAACAACGACCCTAATACCAACAACAACAACAACAACAACAACCTTAAATAACAACAAGAACATCAATAATAACTCTAAATAACAACAACAAGAACAACAACAACAACCCTAAATAACAACAAGAACAACAATAATAACCCTAAATAACAACAAGAAAAAAAACAACAGGAACAACAACAACCCCAAATAACAACAACAACAACAACAACCCTTAATTACAACAACAACAGAAACAACAACCCTAAATAACAAGAACAAGAACAAGAACAACAATAACAATCCTAAATAAGAATAACAATCACAACAACAACCCTAAGTAACAATTACAACAACAACAACAACCCTAAATAAGAACAAGAACAACAAGCACAGCAACAACAACAAGAACAACAACAACAACAATAACAACAACAACCCTAAACAACAAGAACAACAACCCTAAACAACAACAACAACAACAACAACAACCTTAAATAACAATAACAACAACAACAACCATAACAAAACCTTTCCCTAAACCCTGAACCCTAAACAAGTTGCAACAATAACAACAACAACAACAACCACCCTAAATAACAACAACAACAACAACAACCCTAAAAAACAACAACAACAACAACAACTCTAAATACAACAACAACAACAACAACCTTAAATAACAACAACAACCACCCTAAATAACAACAACAACAACCACCCTTAATTACAACATCAACAGAAACAACAACCCTAAATAACAACAACAAGAACAACAACAATAAACCTAAATAACAACAAGAACAACAATAACAACCCTAAATAACAACATGAACTAAAACAGTAGGAACAACAACCACAACAACCCCAAATAACAACAACAAGAACAACAACCCTAAACAACAACAACAACAACAACAACAACAATAATAAAACATTTCCCTAAACCCTGAACCCTAAACAAGTTACAACTATAACAACAACAACAACAACAACCACCCTAAACAACAACAACAACAACATCAACAACCCTAAATAACAACAACAACAGCAACAGCATCAACAACCCAAAATAACAACAACAACAGCAACAACATCAACAACCCTAAATAACAACAACAACAATAACCCTAAATAAAACAACAACAACAACAACCCTAAACAACAAAAACAACAACAACATCAACAACAACAGAAACAAAAACCCTAAATAACAAGAACAAGAACAAGAACAACAACCCTACATAACAACAAGAACAACAATAACAATCCTAAACAAGAATAACAATACAACAACAACCCTAAGTAACAATTACAACAACAACAACAACCCGAAATAACAACAACAAGAACAACAAGTACAACATCAACAACAACCCTATACAACAACAACATCAATCCTAAACAACAACAATAACAACAAGAACCCTAAATAACAATAACAACAACAACAACAATAACAAAACCTTTCCCTAAATCCTGACCCCTAAACAAGTTGCAACAATAACAACAACCACAACAACCACCCTAAATAACAACAACAACAACAACCCTAAATAACAACAACAACAACAACCCTAAATAACAACAACAACAACAACAACCTTAAATAACCATAACAACAGCAACACCAACAACCCTAAATAACAACAACAACAACAACCCTTAATTACAACAACAACAGAAACAACGACCCTAATACCAACAACAACAACAACAACAACAACCTTAAATAACAACAAGAACATCAATAATAACTCTAAATAACAACAACAAGAACAACAACAACAACCCTAAATAACAACAAGAACAACAATAATAACCCTAAATAACAACAAGAAAAAAAACAACAGGAACAACAACAACCCCAAATAACAACAACAACAACAACAACCCTTAATTACAACAACAACAGAAACAACAACCCTAAATAACAAGAACAAGAACAAGAACAACAATAACAATCCTAAATAAGAATAACAATCACAACAACAACCCTAAGTAACAATTACAACAACAACAACAACCCTAAATAACAACAAGAACAACAAGCACAGCAACAACAACAAGAACAACAACAACAACAATAACAACAACAACCCTAAACAACAAGAACAACAACCCTAAACAACAACAACAACAACAACAAGAACCTTAAATAACAATAACAACAACAACAACCATAACAAAACCTTTCCCTAAACCCTGAACCCTAAACAAGTTGCAACAATAACAACAACAACAACAACCACCCTAAATAACAACAACAACAACAACAACCCTAAAAAACAACAACAACAACAACAACTCTAAATACAACAACAACAACAACAACCTTAAATAACAACAACAACCACCCTAAATAACAACAACAACAACCACCCTTAATTACAACATCAACAGAAACAACAACCCTAAATAACAACAACAAGAACAACAACAATAAACCTAAATAACAACAAGAACAACAATAACAACCCTAAATAACAACATGAACTAAAACAGTAGGAACAACAACCACAACAACCCCAAATAACAACAACAAGAACAACAACCCTAAACAACAACAACAACAACAACAACAATAATAAAACATTTCCCTAAACCCTGAACCCTAAACAAGTTACAACTATAACAACAACAACAACAACAACAACAACAACCACCCTAAACAACAACAACAACAACATCAACAACCCTAAATAACAACAACAACAGCAACAGCATCAACAACCCAAAATAACAACAACAACAGCAACAACATCAACAACCCTAAATAACAACAACAACAATAACCCTAAATAAAACAACAACAACAACAACCCTAAACAACAAAAACAACAACAACATCAACAACAACAGAAACAAAAACCCTAAATAACAAGAACAAGAACAAGAACAACAACCCTACATAACAACAAGAACAACAATAACAATCCTAAACAAGAATAACAATACAACAACAACCCTAAGTAACAATTACAACAACAACAACAACCCGAAATAACAACAACAAGAACAACAAGTACAACAACAACAACAACCCTATACAACAACAACATCAATCCTAAACAACAACAATAACAACAAGAACCCTAAATAACAATAACAACAACAACAACAATAACAAAACCTTTCCCTAAATCCTGACCCCTAAACAAGTTGCAACAATAACAACAACCACAACAACCACCCTAAATAACAACAACAACAACAACCCTAAATAACAACAACAACAACAACCCTAAATAACAACAACAACCTTAAATAACCATAACAACAGCAACACCAACAACCCTAAATAACAACAACAACAACAACCCTTAATTACAACAACAACAGAAACAACGACCCTAATACCAACAACAACAACAACAACAACAACCTTAAATAACAACAAGAACATCAATAATAACTCTAAATAACAACAACAAGAACAACAACAACAACCCTAAATAACAACAAGAACAACAATAATAACCCTAAATAACAACAAGAAAAAAAACAACAGGAACAACAACAACCCCAAATAACAACAACAACAACAACCCTTAATTACAACAACAACAGAAACAACAACCCTAAATAACAAGAACAAGAACAAGAACAACAATAACAATCCTAAATAAGAATAACAATCACAACAACAACCCTAAGTAACAATTACAACAACAACAACAACCCTAAATAAGAACAAGAACAACAAGCACAGCAACAACAACAAGAACAACAACAACAACAATAACAACAACAACCCTAAACAACAAGAACAACAACCCTAAACAACAACAACAACAACAACAAGAACCTTAAATAACAATAACAACAACAACAACCATAACAAAACCTTTCCCTAAACCCTGAACCCTAAACAAGTTGCAACAATAACAACAACAACAACAACCACCCTAAATAACAACAACAACAACAACAACCCTAAAAAACAACAACAACAACAACAACTCTAAATACAACAACAACAACAACAACCTTAAATAACAACAACAACCACCCTAAATAACAACAACAACAACCACCCTTAATTACAACATCAACAGAAACAACAACCCTAAATAACAAAAACAAGAACAACAACAATAAACCTAAATAACAACAAGAACAACAATAACAACCCTAAATAACAACATGAACTAAAACAGTAGGAACAACAACCACAACAACCCCAAATAACAACAACAAGAACAACAACCCTAAACAACAACAACAACAACAACAACAATAATAAAACATTTCCCTAAACCCTGAACCCTAAACAAGTTACAACTATAACAACAACAACAACAACAACCACCCTAAACAACAACAACAACAACATCAACAACCCTAAATAACAACAACAACAGCAACAGCATCAACAACCCAAAATAACAACAACAACAGCAACAACATCAACAACCCTAAATAACAACAACAACAATAACCCTAAATAAAACAACAACAACAACAACCCTAAACAACAAAAACAACAACAACATCAACAACAACAGAAACAAAAACCCTAAATAACAAGAACAAGAACAAGAACAACAACCCTACATAACAACAAGAACAACAATAACAATCCTAAACAAGAATAACAATACAACAACAACCCTAAGTAACAATTACAACAACAACAACAACCCGAAATAACAACAACAAGAACAACAAGTACAACATCAACAACAACCCTATACAACAACAACATCAATCCTAAACAACAACAATAACAACAAGAACCCTAAATAACAATAACAACAACAACAACAATAACAAAACCTTTCCCTAAATCCTGACCCCTAAACAAGTTGCAACAATAACAACAACCACAACAACCACCCTAAATAACAACAACAACAACAACCCTAAATAACAACAACAACAACAACCCTAAATAACAACAACAACAACAACAACCTTAAATAACCATAACAACAGCAACACCAACAACCCTAAATAACAACAACAACAACAACCCTTAATTACAACAACAACAGAAACAACGACCCTAATACCAACAACAACAACAACAACAACAACCTTAAATAACAACAAGAACATCAATAATAACTCTAAATAACAACAACAAGAACAACAACAACAACCCTAAATAACAACAAGAACAACAATAATAACCCTAAATAACAACAAGAAAAAAAACAACAGGAACAACAACAACCCCAAATAACAACAACAACAACAACAACCCTTAATTACAACAACAACAGAAACAACAACCCTAAATAACAAGAACAAGAACAAGAACAACAATAACAATCCTAAATAAGAATAACAATCACAACAACAACCCTAAGTAACAATTACAACAACAACAACAACCCTAAATAAGAACAAGAACAACAAGCACAGCAACAACAACAAGAACAACAACAACAACAATAACAACAACAACCCTAAACAACAAGAACAACAACCCTAAACAACAACAACAACAACAACAAGAACCTTAAATAACAATAACAACAACAACAACCATAACAAAACCTTTCCCTAAACCCTGAACCCTAAACAAGTTGCAACAATAACAACAACAACCACCCTAAATAACAACAACAACAACAACAACCCAAAAAAACAACAACAACAACAACAACTCTAAATACAACAACAACAACAACAACAACCTTAAATAACAACAACAACCACCCTAAATAACAACAACAACAACCACCCTTAATTACAACATCAACAGAAACAACAACCCTAAATAACAACAACAAGAACAACAACAATAAACCTAAATAACAACAAGAACAACAATAACAACCCTAAATAACAACATGAACTAAAACAGTAGGAACAACAACCACAACAACCCCAAATAACAACAACAAGAACAACAACCCTAAACAACAACAACAACAACAACAACAATAATAAAACATTTCCCTAAACCCTGAACCCTAAACAAGTTACAACTATAACAACAACAACAACAACAACCACCCTAAACAACAACAACAACAACATCAACAACCCTAAATAACAACAACAACAGCAACAGCATCAACAACCCAAAATAACAACAACAACAGCAACAACATCAACAACCCTAAATAACAACAACAACAATAACCCTAAATAAAACAACAACAACAACAACCCTAAACAACAAAAACAACAACAACATCAACAACAACAGAAACAAAAACCCTAAATAACAAGAACAAGAACAAGAACAACAACCCTACATAACAACAAGAACAACAATAACAATCCTAAACAAGAATAACAATACAACAACAACCCTAAGTAACAATTACAACAACAACAACAACCCGAAATAACAACAACAAGAACAAGTACAACATCAACAACAACCCTATACAACAACAACATCAATCCTAAACAACAACAATAACAACAAGAACCCTAAATAACAATAACAACAACAACAACAATAACAAAACCTTTCCCTAAATCCTGACCCCTAAACAAGTTGCAACAATAACAACAACCACAACAACCACCCTAAATAACAACAACAACAACAACCCTAAATAACAACAACAACAACAACCCTAAATAACAACAACAACAACAACAACCTTAAATAACCATAACAACAGCAACACCAACAACCCTAAATAACAACAACAACAACAACCCTTAATTACAACAACAACAGAAACAACGACCCTAATACCAACAACAACAACAACAACAACAACCTTAAATAACAACAAGAACATCAATAATAACTCTAAATAACAACAACAAGAACAACAACAACAACCCTAAATAACAACAAGAACAACAATAATAACCCTAAATAACAACAAGAAAAAAAACAACAGGAACAACAACAACCCCAAATAACAACAACAACAACAACAACCCTTAATTACAACAACAACAGAAACAACAACCCTAAATAACAAGAACAAGAACAAGAACAACAATAACAATCCTAAATAAGAATAACAATCACAACAACAACCCTAAGTAACAATTACAACAACAACAACAACCCTAAATAAGAACAAGAACAACAAGCACAGCAACAACAACAAGAACAACAACAACAACAATAACAACAACAACCCTAAACAACAAGAACAACAACCCTAAACAACAACAACAACAACAACAAGAACCTTAAATAACAATAACAACAACAACAACCATAACAAAACCTTTCCCTAAACCCTGAACCCTAAACAAGTTGCAACAATAACAACAACAACAACAACCACCCTAAATAACAACAACAACAACAACAACCCTAAAAAACAACAACAACAACAACAACTCTAAATACAACAACAACAACAACAACCTTAAATAACAACAACAACCACCCTAAATAACAACAACAACAACCACCCTTAATTACAACATCAACAGAAACAACAACCCTAAATAACAACAACAAGAACAACAACAATAAACCTAAATAACAACAAGAACAACAATAACAACCCTAAATAACAACATGAACTAAAACAGTAGGAACAACAACCACAACAACCCCAAATAACAACAACAAGAACAACAACCCTAAACAACAACAACAACAACAACAACAACAATAATAAAACATTTCCCTAAACCCTGAACCCTAAACAAGTTACAACTATAACAACAACAACAACAACAACCACCCTAAACAACAACAACAACAACATCAACAACCCTAAATAACAACAACAACAGCAACAGCATCAACAACCCAAAATAACAACAACAACAGCAACAACATCAACAACCCTAAATAACAACAACAACAATAACCCTAAATAAAACAACAACAACAACAACCCTAAACAACAAAAACAACAACAACATCAACAACAACAGAAACAAAAACCCTAAATAACAAGAACAAGAACAAGAACAACAACCCTACATAACAACAAGAACAACAATAACAATCCTAAACAAGAATAACAATACAACAACAACCCTAAGTAACAATTACAACAACAACAACAACCCGAAATAACAACAACAAGAACAACAAGTACAACATCAACAACAACCCTATACAACAACAACATCAATCCTAAACAACAACAATAACAACAAGAACCCTAAATAACAATAACAACAACAACAACAATAACAAAACCTTTCCCTAAATCCTGACCCCTAAACAAGTTGCAACAATAACAACAACCACAACAACCACCCTAAACAACAACAACAACAACATCAACAACCCTAAATAACAACAACAACAACATCAACAACCCTAAATAACAACAACAACAGCAACAGCATCAACAACCCAAAATAACAACAACAACAGCAACACCATCAACAACCCTAAATAACAACAACAACAATAACCCTAAATAAAACAACAACAACAACAACCCTAAACAACAAAAACAACAACAACATCAACAACAACAGAAACAAAAACCCTAAATAACAAGAACAAGAACAAGAACAACAACCCTACATAACAACAAGAACAACAATAACAATCCTAAACAAGAATAACAATACAACAACAACCCTAAGTAACAATTACAACAACAACAACAACCCGAAATAACAACAACAAGAACAACAAGTACAACAACAACAACAACCCTATACAACAACAACATCAATCCTAAACAACAACAATAACAACAAGAACCCTAAATAACAATAACAACAACAACAACAATAACAAAACCTTTCCCTAAATCCTGACCCCTAAACAAGTTGCAACAATAACAACAACCACAACAACCACCCTAAATAACAACAACAACAACAACCCTAAATAACAACAACAACCTTAAATAACCATAACAACAGCAACACCAACAACCCTAAATAACAACAACAACAACAACCCTTAATTACAACAACAACAGAAACAACGACCCTAATACCAACAACAACAACAACAACAACAACCTTAAATAACAACAAGAACATCAATAATAACTCTAAATAACAACAACAAGAACAACAACAACAACCCTAAATAACAACAAGAACAACAATAATAACCCTAAATAACAACAAGAAAAAAAACAACAGGAACAACAACAACCCCAAATAACAACAACAACAACAACCCTTAATTACAACAACAACAGAAACAACAACCCTAAATAACAAGAACAAGAACAAGAACAACAATAACAATCCTAAATAAGAATAACAATCACAACAACAACCCTAAGTAACAATTACAACAACAACAACAACCCTAAATAAGAACAAGAACAACAAGCACAGCAACAACAACAAGAACAACAACAACAACAATAACAACAACAACCCTAAACAACAAGAACAACAACCCTAAACAACAAGAACAACAACCCTAAACAACAACAACAACAACAACAAGAACCTTAAATAACAATAACAACAACAACAACCATAACAAAACCTTTCCCTAAACCCTGAACCCTAAACAAGTTGCAACAATAACAACAACAACAACAACCACCCTAAATAACAACAACAACAACAACAACCCTAAAAAACAACAACAACAACAACAACTCTAAATACAACAACAACAACAACAACCTTAAATAACAACAACAACCACCCTAAATAACAACAACAACAACCACCCTTAATTACAACATCAACAGAAACAACAACCCTAAATAACAACAACAAGAACAACAACAATAAACCTAAATAACAACAAGAACAACAATAACAACCCTAAATAACAACATGAACTAAAACAGTAGGAACAACAACCACAACAACCCCAAATAACAACAACAAGAACAACAACCCTAAACAACAACAACAACAACAACAACAATAATAAAACATTTCCCTAAACCCTGAACCCTAAACAAGTTACAACTATAACAACAACAACAACAACAACCACCCTAAACAACAACAACAACAACATCAACAACCCTAAATAACAACAACAACAGCAACAGCATCAACAACCCAAAATAACAACAACAACAGCAACAACATCAACAACCCTAAATAACAACAACAACAATAACCCTAAATAAAACAACAACAACAACAACCCTAAACAACAAAAACAACAACAACATCAACAACAACAGAAACAAAAACCCTAAATAACAAGAACAAGAACAAGAACAACAACCCTACATAACAACAAGAACAACAATAACAATCCTAAACAAGAATAACAATACAACAACAACCCTAAGTAACAATTACAACAACAACAACAACCCGAAATAACAACAACAAGAACAAGTACAACATCAACAACAACCCTATACAACAACAACATCAATCCTAAACAACAACAATAACAACAAGAACCCTAAATAACAATAACAACAACAACAACAATAACAAAACCTTTCCCTAAATCCTGACCCCTAAACAAGTTGCAACAATAACAACAACCACAACAACCACCCTAAATAACAACAACAACAACAACCCTAAATAACAACAACAACAACAACCCTAAATAACAACAACAACAACAACAACCTTAAATAACCATAACAACAGCAACACCAACAACCCTAAATAACAACAACAACAACAACCCTTAATTACAACAACAACAGAAACAACGACCCTAATACCAACAACAACAACAACAACAACAACCTTAAATAACAACAAGAACATCAATAATAACTCTAAATAACAACAACAAGAACAACAACAACAACCCTAAATAACAACAAGAACAACAATAATAACCCTAAATAACAACAAGAAAAAAAACAACAGGAACAACAACAACCCCAAATAACAACAACAACAACAACAACCCTTAATTACAACAACAACAGAAACAACAACCCTAAATAACAAGAACAAGAACAAGAACAACAATAACAATCCTAAATAAGAATAACAATCACAACAACAACCCTAAGTAACAATTACAACAACAACAACAACCCTAAATAAGAACAAGAACAACAAGCACAGCAACAACAACAAGAACAACAACAACAACAATAACAACAACAACCCTAAACAACAAGAACAACAACCCTAAACAACAACAACAACAACAAGAACCTTAAATAACAATAACAACAACAACAACCATAACAAATCCTTTCCCTAAACCCTGAACCCTAAACAAGTTGCAACAATAACAACAACAACAACAACCACCCTAAATAACAACAACAACAACAACAACCCTAAAAAACAACAACAACAACAACAACTCTAAATACAACAACAACAACAACAATCTTAAATAACAACAACAACCACCCTAAATAACAACAACAACAACCACCCTTAATTACAACATCAACAGAAACAACAACCCTAAATAACAACAACAAGAACAACAACAATAAACCTAAATAACAACAAGAACAACAATAACAACCCTAAATAACAACATGAACTAAAACAGTAGGAACAACAACCACAACAACCCCAAATAACAACAACAAGAACAACAACCCTAAACAACAACAACAACAACAACAACAACAATAATAAAACATTTCCCTAAACCCTGAACCCTAAACAAGTTACAACTATAACAACAACAACAACAACAACCACCCTAAACAACAACAACAACAACATCAACAACCCTAAATAACAACAACAACAGCAACAGCATCAACAACCCAAAATAACAACAACAACAGCAACAACATCAACAACCCTAAATAACAACAACAACAATAACCCTAAATAAAACAACAACAACAACAACCCTAAACAACAAAAACAACAACAACATCAACAACAACAGAAACAAAAACCCTAAATAACAAGAACAAGAACAAGAACAACAACCCTACATAACAACAAGAACAACAATAACAATCCTAAACAAGAATAACAATACAACAACAACCCTAAGTAACAATTACAACAACAACAACAACCCGAAATAACAACAACAAGAACAACAAGTACAACATCAACAACAACCCTATACAACAACAACATCAATCCTAAACAACAACAATAACAACAAGAACCCTAAATAACAATAACAACAACAACAACAATAACAAAACCTTTCCCTAAATCCTGACCCCTAAACAAGTTGCAACAATAACAACAACCACAACAACCACCCTAAATAACAACAACAACAACAACCCTAAATAACAACAACAACAACAACCCTAAATAACAACAACAACAACAACAACCTTAAATAACCATAACAACAGCAAGACCAACAACCCTAAATAACAACAACAACAACAACCCTTAATTACAACAACAACAGAAACAACGACCCTAATACCAACAACAACAACAACAACAACAACCTTAAATAACAACAAGAACATCAATAATAACTCTAAATAACAACAACAAGAACAACAACAACAACCCTAAATAACAACAAGAACAACAATAATAACCCTAAATAACAACAAGAAAAAAAACAACAGGAACAACAACAACCCCAAATAACAACAACAACAACAACAACCCTTAATTACAACAACAACAGAAACAACAACCCTAAATAACAAGAACAAGAACAAGAACAACAATAACAATCCTAAATAAGAATAACAATCACAACAACAACCCTAAGTAACAATTACAACAACAACAACAACCCTAAATAAGAACAAGAACAACAAGCACAGCAACAACAACAAGAACAACAACAACAACAATAACAACAACAACCCTAAACAACAAGAACAACAACCCTAAACAACAACAACAACAACAACAAGAACCTTAAATAACAATAACAACAACAACAACCATAACAAAACCTTTCCCTAAACCCTGAACCCTAAACAAGTTGCAACAATAACAACAACAACAACAACCACCCTAAATAACAACAACAACAACAACCACCCTAAATAACAACAACAACAACAACAACCCTAAAAAACAACAACAACAACAACAACTCTAAATACAACAACAACAACAACAACCTTAAATAACAACAACAACCACCCTTAATTACAACATCAACAGAAACAACAACCCTAAATAACAACAACAAGAACAACAACAATAAACCTAAATAACAACAAGAACAACAATAACAACCCTAAATAACAACATGAACTAAAACAGTAGGAACAACAACCACAACAACCCCAAATAACAACAACAAGAACAACAACCCTAAACAACAACAACAACAACAACAACAACAATAATAAAACATTTCCCTAAACCCTGAACCCTAAACAAGTTACAACTATAACAACAACAACAACAACAACCACCCTAAACAACAACAACAACAACATCAACAACCCTAAATAACAACAACAACAGCAACAGCATCAACAACCCAAAATAACAACAACAACAGCAACAACATCAACAACCCTAAATAACAACAACAACAATAACCCTAAATAAAACAACAACAACAACAACCCTAAACAACAAAAACAACAACAACATCAACAACAACAGAAACAAAAACCCTAAATAACAAGAACAAGAACAAGAACAACAACCCTACATAACAACAAGAACAACAATAACAATCCTAAACAAGAATAACAATACAACAACAACCCTAAGTAACAATTACAACAACAACAACAACCCGAAATAACAACAACAAGAACAACAAGTACAACATCAACAACAACCCTATACAACAACAACATCAATCCTAAACAACAACAATAACAACAAGAACCCTAAATAACAATAACAACAACAACAACAATAACAAAACCTTTCCCTAAATCCTGACCCCTAAACAAGTTGCAACAATAACAACAACAACAACAACCACCCTAAATAACAACAACAACAACAACCCTAAATAACAACAACAACAACAACCCTAAATAACAACAACAACAACAACAACCTTAAATAACCATAACAACAGCAACACCAACAACCCTAAATAACAACAACAACAACAACCCTTAATTACAACAACAACAGAAACAACGACCCTAATACCAACAACAACAACAACAACAACAACCTTAAATAACAACAAGAACATCAATAATAACTCTAAATAACAACAACAAGAACAACAACAACAACCCTAAATAACAACAAGAACAACAATAATAACCCTAAATAACAACAAGAAAAAAAACAACAGGAACAACAACAACCCCAAATAACAACAACAACAACAACAACCCTTAATTACAACAACAACAGAAACAACAACCCTAAATAACAAGAACAAGAACAAGAACAACAATAACAATCCTAAATAAGAATAACAATCACAACAACAACCCTAAGTAACAATTACAACAACAACAACAACCCTAAATAAGAACAAGAACAACAAGCACAGCAACAACAACAAGAACAACAACAACAACAATAACAACAACAACCCTAAACAACAAGAACAACAACCCTAAACAACAACAACAACAACAACAAGAACCTTAAATAACAATAACAACAACAACAACCATAACAAAACCTTTCCCTAAACCCTGAACCCTAAACAAGTTGCAACAATAACAACAACAACAACAACCACCCTAAATAACAACAACAACAACAACAACCCTAAAAAACAACAACAACAACAACAACTCTAAATACAACAACAACAACAACAACCTTAAATAACAACAATAACAACCACCCTAAATAACAACAACAACAACCACCCTTAATTACAACATCAACAGAAACAACAACCCTAAATAACAACAACAAGAACAACAACAATAAACCTAAATAACAACAAGAACAACAATAACAACCCTAAATAACAACATGAACTAAAACAGTAGGAACAACAACCACAACAACCCCAAATAACAACAACAAGAACAACAACCCTAAACAACAACAACAACAACAACAACAACAATAATAAAACATTTCCCTAAACCCTGAACCCTAAACAAGTTACAACTATAACAACAACAACAACAACAACCACCCTAAACAACAACAACAACAACATCAACAACCCTAAATAACAACAACAACAGCAACAGCATCAACAACCCAAAATAACAACAACAACAGCAACAACATCAACAACCCTAAATAACAACAACAACAATAACCCTAAATAAAACAACAACAACAACAACCCTAAACAACAAAAACAACAACAACATCAACAACAACAGAAACAAAAACCCTAAATAACAAGAACAAGAACAAGAACAACAACCCTACATAACAACAAGAACAACAATAACAATCCTAAACAAGAATAACAATACAACAACAACCCTAAGTAACAATTACAACAACAACAACAACCCGAAATAACAACAACAAGAACAACAAGTACAACAACAACAACAACCCTATACAACAACAACATCAATCCTAAACAACAACAATAACAACAAGAACCCTAAATAACAATAACAACAACAACAACAATAACAAAACCTTTCCCTAAATCCTGACCCCTAAACAAGTTGCAACAATAACAACAACCACAACAACCACCCTAAATAACAACAACAACAACAACCCTAAATAACAACAACAACAACAACCCTAAATAACAACAACAACAACAACAACCTTAAATAACCATAACAACAGCAACACCAACAACCCTAAATAACAACAACAACAACAACCCTTAATTACAACAACAACAGAAACAACGACCCTAATACCAACAACATCAACAACAACAACAACCTTAAATAACAACAAGAACATCAATAATAACTCTAAATAACAACAACAAGAACAACAACAACAACCCTAAATAACAACAAGAACAACAATAATAACCCTAAATAACAACAAGAAAAAAAACAACAGGAACAACAACAACCCCAAATAACAACAACAACAACAACAACCCTTAATTTCAACAACAACAGAAACAACAACCCTAAATAACAAGAACAAGAACAAGAACAACAATAACAATCCTAAATAAGAATAACAATCACAACAACAACCCTAAGTAACAATTACAACAACAACAACAACCCTAAATAAGAACAAGAACAACAAGCACAGCAACAACAACAAGAACAACAACAACAACAATAACAACAACAACCCTAAACAACAACCCTAAACAACAACAACAACAACAACAAGAACCTTAAATAACAATAACAACAACAACAACCATAACAAAACCTTTCCCTAAACCCTGAACCCTAAACAAGTTGCAACAATAACAACAACAACAACAACCACCCTAAATAACAACAACAACAACAACAACCCTAAAAAACAACAACAACAACAACAACTCTAAATACAACAACAACAACAACAACCTTAAATAACAACAACAACCACCCTTAATTACAACATCAACAGAAACAACAACCCTAAATAACAACAACAAGAACAACAACAATAAACCTAAATAACAACAAGAACAACAATAACAACCCTAAATAACAACATGAACTAAAACAGTAGGAACAACAACCACAACAACCCCAAATAACAACAACAAGAACAACAACCCTAAACAACAACAACAACAACAATAATAAAACATTTCCCTAAACCCTGAACCCTAAACAAGTTACAACTATAACAACAACAACAACAACAACCACCCTAAACAACAACAACAACAACATCAACAACCCTAAATAACAACAACAACAGCAACAGCATCAACAACCCAAAATAACAACAACAACAGCAACAACATCAACAACCCTAAATAACAACAACAACAATAACCCTAAATAAAACAACAACAACAACCCTAAACAACAAAAACAACAACAACATCAACAACAACAGAAACAAAAACCCTAAATAACAAGAACAAGAACAAGAACAACAACCCTACATAACAACAAGAACAACAATAACAATCCTAAACAAGAATAACAATACAACAACAACCCTAAGTAACAATTACAACAACAACAACAACCCGAAATAACAACAACAAGAACAACAAGTACAACAACAACAACAACCCTATACAACAACAACATCAATCCTAAACAACAACAACAACAACAAGAACCCTAAATAACAATAACAACAACAACAACAATAACAAAACCTTTCCCTAAATCCTGACCCCTAAACAAGTTGCAACAATAACAACAACCACAACAACCACCCTAAATAACAACAACAACAACAACCCTAAATAACAACAACAACAACAACCCTAAATAACAACAACAACAACAACAACCTTAAATAACCATAACAACAGCAACACCAACAACCCTAAATAACAACAACAACAACAACCCTTAATTACAACAACAACAGAAACAACGACCCTAATACCAACAACAACAACAACAACAACAACCTTAAATAACAACAAGAACATCAATAATAACTCTAAATAACAACAACAAGAACAACAACAACAACCCTAAATAACAACAAGAACAACAATAATAACCCTAAATAACAACAAGAAAAAAAACAACAGGAACAACAACAACCCCAAATAACAACAACAACAACAACAACCCTTAATTACAACAACAACAGAAACAACAACCCTAAATAACAAGAACAAGAACAAGAACAACAATAACAATCCTAAATAAGAATAACAATCACAACAACAACCCTAAGTAACAATTACAACAACAACAACAACCCTAAATAAGAACAAGAATAACAAGCACAGCAACAACAACAAGAACAACAACAACAACAATAACAACAACAACCCTAAACAACAAGAACAACAACCCTAAACAACAACAACAACAACAACAAGAACCTTAAATAACAATAACAACAACAACAACCATAACAAAACCTTTCCCTAAACCCTGAACCCTAAACAAGTTGCAACAATAACAACAACAACAACAACCACCCTAAATAACAACAACAACAACAACAACCCTAAAAAACAACAACAACAACAACAACCCTAAATACAACAACAACAACAACAACCTTAAAGAACAACAACAACCACCCTAAATAACAACAACAACAACCACCCTTAATTACAACATCAACAGAAACAACAACCCTAAATAACAACAACAAGAACAACAACAATAAACCTAAATAACAACAAGAACAACAATAACAACCCTAAATAACAACATGAACTAAAACAGTAGGAACAACAACCACAACAACCCCAAATAACAACAACAAGAACAACCCTAAACAACAACAACAACAACAACAACAACAATAATAAAACATTTCCCTAAACCCTGAACCCTAAACAAGTTACAACTATAACAACAACAACAACAACAACCACCCTAAACAACAACAACAACAACATCAACAACCCTAAATAACAACAACAACAGCAACAACAACAACCTTAAATAACAACAACAACAACAACCTTAAAAAACAACAACAACAACAACAACAACAACAACAACAACAACAACAACCTTAAATAACAACAACAACAGCAACAACAACAACCTTAAATAACAACAACAACAACAACCTTAAAAAACAACAACAACAACAACAACAACAACAACAACCACCCTTAATTACAACAACAACAGAAACAACAACCCTAAATAACAACAACAAGAACAACAACAATAACCCTAAATAACAACAAGAACAACAATAACAACCCTAAATAACAACAAGAACAAAAACAACAGGAACAACAACAACAACAACCCCAAATAACAACAACAAGAACAACAACCCTAAACAACAACAACAACAACAACAACACTAAACAACAACAACAATACTAAAACAAGTTGCAACAATAACAACAACAACAACCACCCTAAATAACAATAACAACAATAAACAACAACAACAACAACAACAACATCAACAACAACAACAACCCTAAACAACAAAAACAACAACAACATAAACAACAACCCTAAATAACAAGAACAAGAACAACAACAACAACCCTACATAACAACAAGAACAACAATAACAATCCTAAACAAGAATAACAATAACAACAACAACCTTAAGTAACAATTACAACAACAACAACAACCCTAAATAACAACAAGAACAACAAGCACAGCAACAACAACAAGAACAACAACAACAACAATAACAACAACAACCCTAAACAACAAGAACAACAACCCTAAACAACAACAACAACAACAAGAAGAACCTTAAATAACAATAACAACAACAACAACAATAACAAAACCTTTCCCTAAACCCTGAACCCTAAACAAGTTGCAACAATAACAACAACAACAACAACCACCCTAAATAACAACAACAACAACAACCCTAAAAAACAACAACAACAACAACCCTAAATACAACAACAACAACAACAACAACCTTAAATAACAACAACAACAACCCTAAATAACAACAACAACAACAACCACCCTTAATTACAACAACAACAGAAACAACAACCCTAAATAACAACAACAAGAACAACAACAATAACCCTAAACAACAACAACAACAACAACAACAAGAACCCTAAATAACAATAACTACAACAAGAACAACAACCCTAAATAACAATAACTAAACAACAACAACAATACTAAATAACAATAACAACAACAACAACAACAATAATAAAACCTTTCCCTAAACCCTGAACCCAAAACAAGTTGCAACAATAACAACAACAACAACAACCACCCTAAATAACAACAACAACAATAACCCTAAATAAAACAACAACAACAACAACCCTAAACAACAAAAACAACAACAACATCAACAACAACAGAAACAAAAACCCTAAATAACAAGAACAAGAACAACAACAACAACCCTACATAACAACAAGAACAACAATAACAATCCTAAACAAGAATAACAATACAACAACAACCCTAAGTAACAATTACAACAACAACAACAACCCGAAATAACAACAACAAGAACAACAAGTACAACAACAACAACAACCCTATACAACAACAACATCAATCCTAAACAACAACAATAACAACAAGAACCCTAAATAACAATAACAACAACAACAACAATAACAAAACCTTTCCCTAAATCCTGACCCCTAAACAAGTTGCAACAATAACAACAACCACAACAACCACCCTAAATAACAACAACAACAACAACCCTAAATAACAACAACAACAACAACCCTAAATAACAACAACAACAACAACAACCTTAAATAACCATAACAACAGCAACACCAACAACCCTAAATAACAACAACAACAACAACCCTTAATTACAACAACAACAGAAACAACGACCCTAATACCAACAACAACAACAACAACAACAACCTTAAATAACAACAAGAACATCAATAATAACTCTAAATAACAACAACAAGAACAACAACAACAACCCTAAATAACAACAAGAACAACAATAATAACACTAAATAACAACAAGAAAAAAAACAACAGGAACAACAACAACCCCAAATAACAACAACAACAACAACAACCCTTAATTACAACAACAACAGAAACAACAACCCTAAATAACAAGAACAAGAACAAGAACAACAATAACAATCCTAAATAAGAATAACAATCACAACAACAACCCTAAGTAACAATTACAACAACAACAACAACCCTAAATAAGAACAAGAACAACAAGCACAGCAACAACAACAAGAACAACAACAACAACAAGAACAACAACAACAACAATAACAACAACAACCCTAAACAACAAGAACAACAACCCTAAACAACAACAACAACAACAACAAGAACCTTAAATAACAATAACAACAACAACAACCATAACAAAACCTTTCCCTAAACCCTGAACCCTAAACAAGTTGCAACAATAACAACAACAACAACAACCACCCTAAATAACAACAACAACAACAACAACCCTAAAAAACAACAACAACAACAACAACTCTAAATACAACAACAACAACAACAACCTTAAATAACAACAATAACAACCACCCTTAATTACAACATCAACAGAAACAACAACCCTAAATAACAACAACAAGAACAACAACAATAAACCTAAATTACAACAACAACAACAACAACAACCACCCTAAAATAACAACAACAACCACCCTAAATAACAACAACAACAACCACCCTTAATTACAATATCAACAGAAACAACAACCCTAAATAACAACAACAAGAACAACAACAATAAACCTAAATAACAACAAGAACAACAATAACAACCCTAAATAACAACATGAACTAAAACAGTAGGAACAACAACCACAACAACCCGAAATAACAACAACAAGAACAACAAGTACAACAACAACAACAACCCTATACAACAACAACATCAATCCTAAACAACAACAATAACAACAAGAACCCTAAATAACAATAACAACAACAACAACAATAACAAAACCTTTCCCTAAATCCTGACCCCTAAACAAGTTGCAACAATAACAACAACCACAACAACCACCCTAAATAACAACAACAACAACAACCCTAAATAACAACAACAACAACAACCCTAAATAACAACAACAACAACAACAACCTTAAATAACCATAACAACAGCAACACCAACAACCCTAAATAACAACAACAACAACAACCCTTAATTACAACAACAACAGAAACAACGACCCTAATACCAACAACAACAACAACAACAACAACCTTAAATAACAACAAGAACATCAATAATAACTCTAAATAACAACAACAAGAACAACAACAACAACCCTAAATAACAACAAGAACAACAATAATAACACTAAATAACAACAAGAAAAAAAACAACAGGAACAACAACAACCCCAAATAACAACAACAACAACAACAACCCTTAATTACAACAACAACAGAAACAACAACCCTAAATAACAAGAACAAGAACAAGAACAACAATAACAATCCTAAATAAGAATAACAATCACAACAACAACCCTAAGTAACAATTACAACAACAACAACAACCCTAAATAAGAACAAGAACAACAAGCACAGCAACAACAAGAAGAACAACAACAACAACAATAACAACAACAACCCTAAACAACAAGAACAACAACCCTAAACAACAACAACAACAACAACAAGAACCTTAAATAACAATAACAACAACAACAACCATAACAAAACCTTTCCCTAAACCCTGAACCCTAAACAAGTTGCAACAATAACAACAACAACAACAACCACCCTAAATAACAACAACAACAACAACAACCCTAAAAAACAACAACAACAACAACAACTCTAAATACAACAACAACAACAACAACCTTAAATAACAACAATAACAACCACCCTTAATTACAACATCAACAGAAACAACAACCCTAAATAACAACAACAAGAACAACAACAATAAACCTAAATTACAACAACAACAACAACAACAACCACCCTAAAATAACAACAACAACCACCCTAAATAACAACAACAACAACCACCCTTAATTACAACATCAACAGAAACAACAACCCTAAATAACAACAACAAGAACAACAACAATAAACCTAAATAACAACAAGAACAACAATAACAACCCTAAATAACAACATGAACTAAAACAGTAGGAACAACAACCACAACAACCCCAAATAACAACAACAAGAACAACAACCCTAAACAACAACAACAACAACAACAACAATAATAAAACATTTCCCTAAACCCTGAACCCTAAACAAGTTACAACTATAACAACAACAACAACAACAACCACCCTAAACAACAACAACAACAACATCAACAACCCTAAATAACAACAACAACAGCAACAGCATCAACAACCCAAAATAACAACAACAACAGCAACAACATCAACAACCCTAAATAACAACAACAACAATAACCCTAAATAAAACAACAACAACAACCCTAAACAACAAAAACAACAACAACATCAACAACAACAGAAACAAAAACCCTAAATAACAAGAACAAGAACAAGAACAACAACCCTACATAACAACAAGAACAACAATAACAATCCTAAACAAGAATAACAATACAACAACAACCCTAAGTAACAATTACAACAACAACAACAACCCGAAATAACAACAACAAGAACAACAAGTACAACAACAACAACAACCCTATACAACAACAACATCAATCCTAAACAACAACAATAACAACAAGAACCCTAAATAACAATAACAACAACAACAACAATAACAAAACCTTTCCCTAAATCCTGACCCCTAAACAAGTTGCAACAATAACAACAACCACAACAACCACCCTAAATAACAACAACAACAACAACCCTAAATAACAACAACAACAACAACCCTAAATAACAACAACAACAACAACAACCTTAAATAACCATAACAACAGCAACACCAACAACCCTAAATAACAACAACAACAACAACCCTTAATTACAACAACAACAGAAACAACGACCCTAATACCAACAACAACAACAACAACAACAACCTTAAATAACAACAAGAACATCAATAATAACTCTAAATAACAACAACAAGAACAACAACAACAACCCTAAATAACAACAAGAACAACAATAATAACCCTAAATAACAACAAGAAAAAAAACAACAGGAACAACAACAACCCCAAATAACAACAACAACAACAACAACCCTTAATTACAACAACAACAGAAACAACAACCCTAAATAACAAGAACAAGAACAAGAACAACAATAACAATCCTAAATAAGAATAACAATCACAACAACAACCCAAAGTAACAATTACAACAACAACAACAACCCTAAATAAGAACAAGAACAACAAGCACAGCAACAACAACAAGAACAAGAACAACAACAATAACAACAACAACCCTAAACAACAAGAACAACAACCCTAAACAACAACAACAACAACAACAAGAACCTTAAATAACAATAACAACAACAACAACCATAACAAAACCTTTCCCTAAACCCTGAACCCTAAACAAGTTGCAACAATAACAACAACAACAACAACCACCCTAAATAACAACAACAACAACAACAACCCTAAAAAACAACAACAACAACAACAACCCTAAATACAACAACAACAACAACAACCTTAAAGAACAACAACAACCACCCTAAATAACAACAACAACAACCACCCTTAATTACAACATCAACAGAAACAACAACCCTAAATAACAACAACAAGAACAACAACAATAAACCTAAATAACAACAAGAACAACAATAACAACCCTAAATAACAACATGAACTAAAACAGTAGGAACAACAACCACAACAACCCCAAATAACAACAACAAGAACAACAACCCTAAACAACAACAACAACAACAACAACAATAATAAAACATTTCCCTAAACCCTGAACCCTAAACAAGTTACAACTATAACAACAACAACAACAACAACCACCCTAAACAACAACAACAACAACATCAACAACCCTAAATAACAACAACAACAGCAACAGCATCAACAACCCAAAATAACAACAACAACAGCAACAACATCAACAACCCTAAATAACAACAACAACAATAACCCTAAATAAAACAACAACAACAACAACCCTAAACAACAACAACAACAACAACATCAACAACAACAGAAACAAAAACCCTAAATAACAAGAACAAGAACAACAACAACAACCCTACATAACAACAAGAACAACAATAACAATCCTAAACAAGAATAACAATACAACAACAACCCTAAGTAACAATTACAACAACAACAACAACCCGAAATAACAACAACAAGAACAACAAGTACAACAACAACAACAACCCTATACAACAACAACATCAATCCTAAACAACAACAATAACAACAAGAACCCTAAATAACAATAACAACAACAACAACAATAACAAAACCTTTCCCTAAATCCTGACCCCTAAACAAGTTGCAACAATAACAACAACCACAACAACCACCCTAAATAACAACAATAACAACAACCCTAAATAACAACAACAACAACAACCCTAAATAACAACAACAACAACAACAACAACCTTAAATAACCATAACAACAGCAACACCAACAACCCTAAATAACAACAACAACAACAACCCTTAATTACAACAACAACAGAAACAACGACCCTAATACCAACAACAACAACAACAACAACCTTAAATAACAACAAGAACATCAATAATAACTCTAAATAACAACAACAAGAACAACAACAACAACCCTAAATAACAACAAGAACAACAATAATAACCCTAAATAACAACAAGAAAAAAAACAACAGGAACAACAACAACCCCAAATAACAACAACAACAACAACAACCCTTAATTACAACAACAACAGAAACAACAACCCTAAATAACAAGAACAAGAACAAGAACAACAATAACAATCCTAAATAAGAATAACAATCACAACAACAACCCAAAGTAACAATTACAACAACAACAACAACCCTAAATAAGAACAAGAACAACAAGCACAGCAACAACAACAAGAACAACAACAACAACAATAACAACAACAACCCTAAACAACAAGAACAACAACCCTAAACAACAACAACAACAACAACAAGAACCTTAAATAACAATAACAACAACAACAACCATAACAAAACCTTTCCCTAAACCCTGAACCCTAAACAAGTTGCAACAATAACAACAACAACAACAACCACCCTAAATAACAACAACAACAACAACAACCCTAAAAAACAACAACAACAACAACAACCCTAAATACAACAACAACAACAACAACCTTAAAGAACAACAACAACCACCCTAAATAACAACAACAACAACCACCCTTAATTACAACAACAACAGAAACAACAACCCTAAATAACAACAACAAGAACAACAACAATAAACCTAAATAACAACAAGAACAACAATAACAACCCTAAATAACAACATGAACTAAAACAGTAGGAACAACAACCACAACAACCCCAAATAACAACAACAAGAACAACAACCCTAAACAACAACAACAACAACAACAACAATAATAAAACATTTCCCTAAACCCTGAACCCTAAACAAGTTACAACTATAACAACAACAACAACAACAACCACCCTAAACAACAACAACAACAACATCAACAACCCTAAATAACAACAACAACAGCAACAGCATCAACAACCCAAAATAACAACAACAACAGCAACAACATCAACAACCCTAAATAACAACAACAACAATAACCCTAAATAAAACAACAACAACAACAACCCTAAACAACAAAAACAACAACAACATCAACAACAACAGAAACAAAAACCCTAAATAACAAGAACAACAACAACAACAACAACCCTACATAACAACAAGAACAACAATAACAATCCTAAACAAGAATAACAATACAACAACAACCCTAAGTAACAATTACAACAACAACAACAACCCGAAATAACAACAACAAGAACAACAAGTACAACAACAACAACAACCCTATACAACAACAACATCAATCCTAAACAACAACAATAACAACAAGAACCCTAAATAACAATAACAACAACAACAACAATAACAAAACCTTTCCCTAAATCCTGACCCCTAAACAAGTTGCAACAATAACAACAACCACAACAACCACCCTAAATAACAACAATAACAACAACCCTAAATAACAACAACAACAACAACCCTAAATAACAACAACAACAACAACAACCTTAAATAACCATAACAACAGCAACACCAACAACCCTAAATAACAACAACAACAACAACCCTTAATTACAACAACAACAGAAACAACGACCCTAATACCAACAACAACAACAACAACAACAACAACCTTAAATAACAACAAGAACATCAATAATAACTCTAAATAACAACAACAAGAACAACAACAACAACCCTAAATAACAACAAGAACAACAATAATAACCCTAAATAACAACAAGAAAAAAAACAACAGGAACAACAACAACCCCAAATAACAACAACAACAACAACAACCCTTAATTACAACAACAACAGAAACAACAATCCTAAATAACAAGAACAAGAACAAGAACAACAATAACAATCCTAAATAAGAATAACAATCACAACAACAACCCTAAGTAACAATTACAACAACAACAACAACCCTAAATAAGAACAAGAACAACAAGCACTGCAACAACAACAAGAACAACAACAACAACAATAACAACAACAACCCTAAACAACAAGAACAACAACCCTAAACAACAACAACAACAACAACAAGAACCTTAAATAACAATACCAACAACAACAACCATAACAAAACCTTTCCCTAAACCCTGAACCCTAAACAAGTTGCAACAATAACAACAACAACAACAACCACCCTAAATAACAACAACAACAACAACAACCCTAAAAAACAACAACAACAACAACAACCCTAAATACAACAACAACAACAACAACCTTAAAGAACAACAACAACCACCCTAAATAACAACAACAACAACCACCCTTAATTACAACATCAACAGAAACAACAACCCTAAATAACAACAACAAGAACAACAACAATAAACCTAAATAACAACAAGAACAACAATAACAACCCTAAATAACAACATGAACTAAAACAGTAGGAACAACAACCACAACAACCCCAAATAACAACAACAAGAACAACCCTAAACAACAACAACAACAACAACAACAACAATAATAAAACATTTCCCTAAACCCTGAACCCTAAACAAGTTACAACTATAACACCAACAACAACAACAACCACCCTAAACAACAACAACAACAACATCAACAACCCTAAATAACAACAGCAACAACAACAACCTTAAATAACAACAACAACAACAACCTTAAAAAACAACAACAACAACAACAACAACAACAACAACAACAACAACAACAACAACCTTAAATAACAACAACAACAGCAACAACAACAACCTTAAATAACAACAACAACAACAACCTTAAAAAACAACAACAACAACAACAACCACCCTTAATTACAACAACAACAGAAACAACAACCCTAAATAACAACAACAAGAACAACAACAATAACCCTAAATAACAACAAGAACAACAATAACAACCCTAAATAACAACAAGAACAAAAACAACAGGAACAACAACAACAACAACCCCAAATAACAACAACAAAAACAACAACCCTAAACAACAACAACAACAACAACAACACTAAACAACAACAACAATACTAAAACAAGTTGCAACAATAACAACAACAACAACAACCACCCTAAATAACAATAACAACAATAAACAACAACAACAACAACAACAACATCAACAACAACAACAACCCTAAACAACAAAAACAACAACAACATAAACAACAACCCTAAATAACAAGAACAAGAACAACAACAACAACCCTACATAACAACAAGAACAACAATAACAATCCTAAACAAGAATAACAATAACAACAACAACCTTAAGTAACAATTACAACAACAACAACAACCTTAAATAACAACAAGAACAACAAGCACAGCAACAACAACAAGAACAACAACAACAACAATAACAACAACAACCCTAAACAACAAGAACAACAACCCTAAACAACAACAACAACAACAAGAAGAACCTTAAATAACAATAACAACAACAACAACAATAACAAAACCTTTCCCTAAACCCTGAACCCTAAACAAGTTGCAACAATAACAACAACAACAACAACCACCCTAAATAACAACAACAACAACAACCCTAAAAAACAACAACAACAACAACAACAACAACAACAAGAACAACAACAACAACCACCCTAAATAACAACAACAACAACCCTAAATAACAACAACAACAACAACCACCCTTAATTACAACAACAACAGAAACAACAACCCTAAATAACAACAACAAGAACAACAACAATAACCCTAAACAACAACAACAACAACAACAACAAGAACCCTAAATAACAATAACTACAACAAGAACAACAACCCTAAATAACAATAACTAAACAACAACAACAATACTAAATAACAATAACAACAACAACAACAACAATAATAAAACCTTTCCCTAAACCCTGAACCCTAAACAAGTTGCAACAATAACAACAACAACAACAACCACCCTAAATAACAACAACAACAATAACCCTAAATAAAACAACAACAACAACCCTAAATAACAAAAACAACAACAACATCAACAACAACAGAAACAAAAACCCTAAATAACAAGAACAAGAACAAGAACAACAACCCTACATAACAACAAGAACAACAATAACAATCCTAAACAAGAATAACAATACAACAACAACCCTAAGTAACAATTACAACAACAACAACAACCCGAAATAACAACAACAAGAACAACAAGTACAACAACAACAACAACCCTATACAACAACAACATCAATCCTAAACAACAACAATAACAACAAGAACCCTAAATAACAATAACAACAACAACAACAATAACAAAACCTTTCCCTAAATCCTGACCCCTAAACAAGTTGCAACAATAACAACAACCACAACAACCACCCTAAATAACAACAACAACAACAACCCTAAATAACAACAACAACAACAACCCTAAATAACAACAACAACAACAACAACCTTAAATAACCATAACAACAGCAACACCAACAACCCTAAATAACAACAACAACAACAACCCTTAATTACAACAACAACAGAAACAACGACCCTAATACCAACAACAACAACAACAACAACAACCTTAAATAACAACAAGAACATCAATAATAACTCTAAATAACAACAACAACAACAACAACAACAACCCTAAATAACAACAAGAACAACAATAATAACCCTAAATAACAACAAGAAAAAAAACAACAGGAACAACAACAACCCCAAATAACAACAACAACCCTTAATTACAACAACAACAGAAACAACAACCCTAAATAACAAGAACAAGAACAAGAACAACAATAACAATCCTAAATAAGAATAACAATCACAACAACAACCCTAAGTAACAATTACAACAACAACAACAACCCTAAATAAGAACAAGAACAACAAGCACAGCAACAACAACAAGAACAACAACAACAACAATAACAACAACAACCCTAAACAACAAGAACAACAACCCTAAACAACAACAACAACAACAACAAGAACCTTAAATAACAATAACAACAACAACAACCATAACAAAACCTTTCCCTAAACCCTGAACCCTAAACAAGTTGCAACAATAACAACAACAACAACAACCACCCTAAATAACAACAACAACAACAACAACCCTAAAAAACAACAACAACAACAACAACTCTAAATACAACAACAACAACAACAACCTTAAATAACAACAACAACCACCCTAAATAACAACAACAACAACCACCCTTAATTACAACATCAACAGAAACAACAACCCTAAATAACAACAACAAGAACAACAACAATAAACCTAAATAACAACAAGAACAACAATAACAACCCTAAATAACAACATGAACTAAAACAGTAGGAACAACAACCACAACAACCCCAAATAACAACAACAAGAACAACAACCCTAAACAACAACAACAACAACAACAACAATAATAAAACATTTCCCTAAACCCTGAACCCTAAACAAGTTACAACTATAACAACAACAACAACAACAACCACCCTAAACAACAACAACAACAACATCAACAACACTAAATAACAACAACAACAGCAACAGCATCAACAACCCAAAATAACAACAACAACAGCAACAACATCAACAACCCTAAATAACAACAACAACAATAACCCTAAATAAAACAACAACAACAACAACCCTAAACAACAAAAACAACAACAACATCAACAACAACAGAAACAAAAACCCTAAATAACAAGAACAAGAACAACAACAACAACCCTACATAACAACAAGAACAACAATAACAATCCTAAACAAGAATAACAATACAACAACAACCCTAAGTAACAATTACAACAACAACAACAACCCGAAATAACAACAACAAGAACAACAAGTACAACAACAACAACAACCCTATACAACAACAACATCAATCCTAAACAACAACAATAACAACAAGAACCCTAAATAACAATAACAACAACAACAACAATAACAAAACCTTTCCCTAAATCCTGACCCCTAAACAAGTTGCAACAATAACAACAACCACAACAACCACCCTAAATAACAACAATAACAACAACCCTAAATAACAACAACAACAACAACCCTAAATAACAACAACAACAACAACCTTAAATAACCATAACAACAGCAACACCAACAACCCTAAATAACAACAACAACAACAACCCTTAATTACAACAACAACAGAAACAACGACCCTAATACCAACAACAACAACAACAACAACAACCTTAAATAACAACAAGAACATCAATAATAACTCTAAATAACAACAACAACAACAACAACAACAACCCTAAATAACAACAAGAACAACAATAATAACCCTAAATAACAACAAGAAAAAAAACAACAGGAACAACAACAACCCCAAATAACAACAACAACAACAACAACCCTTAATTACAACAACAACAGAAACAACAACCCTAAATAACAAGAACAAGAACAAGAACAACAATAACAATCCTAAATAAGAATAACAATCACAACAACAACCCTAAGTAACAATTACAACAACAACAACAACCCTAAATAAGAACAAGAACAACAAGCACAGCAACAACAACAAGAACAACAACAACAACAATAACAACAACAACCCTAAACAACAAGAACAACAACCCTAAACAACAACAACAACAACAACAAGAACCTTAAATAACAATAACAACAACAACAACCATAACAAAACCTTTCCCTAAACCCTGAACCCTAAACAAGTTGCAACAATAACAACAACAACAACAACCACCCTAAATAACAACAACAACAACAACAACCCTAAAAAACAACAACAACAACAACAACCCTAAATACAACAACAACAACAACAACCTTAAAGAACAACAACAACCACCCTAAATAACAACAACAACAACCACCCTTAATTACAACATCAACAGAAACAACAACCCTAAATAACAACAACAAGAACAACAACAATAAACCTAAATAACAACAAGAACAACAATAACAACCCTAAATAACAACATGAACTAAAACAGTAGGAACAACAACCACAACAACCCCAAATAACAACAACAAGAACAACCCTAAACAACAACAACAACAACAACAACAACAATAATAAAACATTTCCCTAAACCCTGAACCCTAAACAAGTTACAACTATAACACCAACAACAACAACAACCACCCTAAACAACAACAACAACAACATCAACAACCCTAAATAACAACAACAACAGCAACAACAACAACCTTAAATAACAACAACAACAACAACCTTAAAAAACAACAACAACAACAACAACAACAACAACAACAACAACAACAACAACAACAACAACCTTAAATAACAACAACAACAGCAACAACAACAACCTTAAATAACAACAACAACAACAACCTTAAAAAACAACAACAACAACAACAACCACCCTTAATTACAACAACAACAGAAACAACAACCCTAAATAACAACAACAAGAACAACAACAATAACCCTAAATAACAACAAGAACAACAATAACAACCCTAAATAACAACAAGAACAAAAACAACAGGAACAACAACAACAACAACCCCAAATAACAACAACAAAAACAACAACCCTAAACAACAACAACAACAACAACAACACTAAACAACAACAACAATACTAAAACAAGTTGCAACAATAACAACAACAACAACAACCACCCTAAATAACAATAACAACAATAAACAACAACAACAACAACAACAACATCAACAACAACAACAACCCTAAACAACAAAAACAACAACAACATAAACAACAACCCTAAATAACAAGAACAAGAACAACAACAACAACCCTACATAACAACAAGAACAACAATAACAATCCTAAACAAGAATAACAATAACAACAACAACCTTAAGTAACAATTACAACAACAACAACAACCTTAAATAACAACAAGAACAACAAGCACAGCAACAACAACAAGAACAACAACAACAACAATAACAACAACAACCCTAAACAACAAGAACAACAACCCTAAACAACAACAACAACAACAAGAAGAACCTTAAATAACAATAACAACAACAACAACAATAACAAAACCTTTCCCTAAACCCTGAACCCTAAACAAGTTGCAACAATAACAACAACAACAACAACCACCCTAAATAACAACAACAACAACAACCCTAAAAAACAACAACAACAACAACAACAACAACAACCCTAAATACAACAACAACAACAACAACAACCCTAAATAACAACAACAACAACCCTAAATAACAACAACAACAACAACCACCCTTAATTACAACAACAACAGAAACAACAACCCTAAATAACAACAACAAGAACAACAACAATAACCCTAAACAACAACAACAACAACAACAACAAGAACCCTAAATAACAATAACTACAACAAGAACAACAACCCTAAATAACAATAACTAAACAACAACAACAATACTAAATAACAATAACAACAACAACAACAACAATAATAAAACCTTTCCCTAAACCCTGAACCCAAAACAAGTTGCAACAATAACAACAACAACAACAACCACCCTAAATAACAACAACAACAATAACCCTAAATAAAACAACAACAACAACAACCCTAAACAACAAAAACAACAACAACATCAACAACAACAGAAACAAAAACCCTAAATAACAAGAACAAGAACAAGAACAACAACCCTACATAACAACAAGAACAACAATAACAATCCTAAACAAGAATAACAATACAACAACAACCCTAAGTAACAATTACAACAACAACAACAACCCGAAATAACAATAACAAGAACAACAAGTACAACAACAACAACAACCCTATACAACAACAACATCAATCCTAAACAACAACAATAACAACAAGAACCCTAAATAACAATAACAACAACAACAACAATAACAAAACCTTTCCCTAAATCCTGACCCCTAAACAAGTTGCAACAATAACAACAACCACAACAACCACCCTAAATAACAACAACAACAACAACCCTAAATAACAACAACAACAACAACCCTAAATAACAACAACAACAACAACAACCTTAAATAACCATAACAACAGCAACACCAACAACCCTAAATAACAACAACAACAACAACCCTTAATTACAACAACAACAGAAACAACGACCCTAATACCAACAACAACAACAACAACAACAACCTTAAATAACAACAAGAACATCAATAATAACTCTAAATAACAACAACAAGAACAACAACAACAACCCTAAATAACAACAAGAACAACAATAATAACCCTAAATAACAACAAGAAAAAAAACAACAGGAACAACAACAACCCCAAATAACAACAACAACCCTTAATTACAACAACAACAGAAACAACAACCCTAAATAACAAGAACAAGAACAAGAACAACAATAACAATCCTAAATAAGAATAACAATCACAACAACAACCCTAAGTAACAATTACAACAACAACAACAACCCTAAATAAGAACAAGAACAACAAGCACAGCAACAACAACAAGAACAACAACAACAACAATAACAACAACAACCCTAAACAACAAGAACAACAACCCTAAACAACAACAACAACAACAACAAGAACCTTAAATAACAATAACAACAACAACAACCATAACAAAACCTTTCCCTAAACCCTGAACCCTAAACAAGTTGCAACAATAACAACAACAACAACAACCACCCTAAATAACAACAACAACAACAACAACCCTAAAAAACAACAACAACAACAACAACTCTAAATACAACAACAACAACAACAACCTTAAATAACAACAACAACCACCCTAAATAACAACAACAACAACCACCCTTAATTACAACATCAACAGAAACAACAACCCTAAATAACAACAACAAGAACAACAACAATAAACCTAAATAACAACAAGAACAACAATAACAACCCTAAATAACAACATGAACTAAAACAGTAGGAACAACAACCACAACAACCCCAAATAACAACAACAAGAACAACAACCCTAAACAACAACAACAACAACAACAACAATAATAAAACATTTCCCTAAACCCTGAACCCTAAACAAGTTACAACTATAACAACAACAACAACAACAACCACCCTAAACAACAACAAGAACAACATCAACAACCCTAAATAACAACAACAACAGCAACAGCATCAACAACCCAAAATAACAACAACAACAGCAACAACATCAACAACCCTAAATAACAACAACAACAATAACCCTAAATAAAACAACAACAACAACAACCCTAAACAACAAAAACAACAACAACATCAACAACAACAGAAACAAAAACCCTAAATAACAAGAACAAGAACAACAACAACAACCCTACATAACAACAAGAACAACAATAACAATCCTAAACAAGAATAACAATACAACAACAACCCTAAGTAACAATTACAACAACAACAACAACCCGAAATAACAACAACAAGAACAACAAGTACAACAACAACAACAACCCTATACAACAACAACATCAATCCTAAACAACAACAATAACAACAAGAACCCTAAATAACAATAACAACAACAACAACAATAACAAAACCTTTCCCTAAATCCTGACCCCTAAACAAGTTGCAACAATAACAACAACCACAACAACCACCCTAAATAACAACAATAACAACAACCCTAAATAACAACAACAACAACAACCCTAAATAACAACAACAACAACAACCTTAAATAACCATAACAACAGCAACACCAACAACCCTAAATAACAACAACAACAACAACCCTTAATTACAACAACAACAGAAACAACGACCCTAATACCAACAACAACAACAACAACAACAACCTTAAATAACAACAAGAACATCAATAATAACTCTAAATAACAACAACAAGAACAACAACAACAACCCTAAATAACAACAAGAACAACAATAATAACCCTAAATAACAACAAGAAAAAAAACAACAGGAACAACAACAACCCCAAATAACAACAACAACAACAACAACCCTTAATTACAACAACAACAGAAACAACAACCCTAAATAACAAGAACAAGAACAAGAACAACAATAACAATCCTAAATAAGAATAACAATCACAACAACAACCCTAAGTAACAATTACAACAACAACAACAACCCTAAATAAGAACAAGAACAACAAGCACAGCAACAACAACAAGAACAACAACAACAACAATAACAACAACAACCCTAAACAACAAGAACAACAACCCTAAACAACAACAACAACAACAACAAGAACCTTAAATAACAATAACAACAACAACAACCATAACAAAACCTTTCCCTAAACCCTGAACCCTAAACAAGTTGCAACAATAACAACAACAACAACAACCACCCTAAATAACAACAACAACAACAACAACCCTAAAAAACAACAACAACAACAACAACCCTAAATACAACAACAACAACAACAACCTTAAAGAACAACAACAACCACCCTAAATAACAACAACAACAACCACCCTTAATTACAACATCAACAGAAACAACAACCCTAAATAACAACAACAAGAACAACAACAATAAACCTAAATAACAACAAGAACAACAATAACAACCCTAAATAACAACATGAACTAAAACAGTAGGAACAACAACCACAACAACCCCAAATAACAACAACAAGAACAACCCTAAACAACAACAACAACAACAACAACAACAATAATAAAACATTTCCCTAAACCCTGAACCCTAAACAAGTTACAACTATAACACCAACAACAACAACAACCACCCTAAACAACAACAACAACAACATCAACAACCCTAAATAACAACAACAACAGCAACAACAACAACCTTAAATAACAACAACAACAACAACCTTAAAAAACAACAACAACAACAACAACAACAACAACAACAACAACAACAACAACAACAACCTTAAATAACAACAACAACAGCAACAACAACAACCTTAAATAACAACAACAACAACAACCTTAAAAAACAACAACAACAACAACAACCACCCTTAATTACAACAACAACAGAAACAACAACCCTAAATAACAACAACAAGAAAAACAACAATAACCCTAAATAACAACAAGAACAACAATAACAACCCTAAATAACAACAAGAACAAAAACAACAGGAACAACAACAACAACAACCCCAAATAACAACAACAAAAACAACAACCCTAAACAACAACAACAACAACAACAACACTAAACAACAACAACAATACTAAAACAAGTTGCAACAATAACAACAACAACAACAACCACCCTAAATAACAATAACAACAATAAACAACAACAACAACAACAACAACATCAACAACAACAACAACCCTAAACAACAAAAACAACAACAACATAAACAACAACCCTAAATAACAAGAACAAGAACAACAACAACAACCCTACATAACAACAAGAACAACAATAACAATCCTAAACAAGAATAACAATAACAACAACAACCTTAAGTAACAATTACAACAACAACAACAACCTTAAATAACAACAAGAACAACAAGCACAGCAACAACAACAAGAACAACAACAACAACAATAACAACAACAACCCTAAACAACAAGAACAACAACCCTTTACAACAACAACAACAACAAGAAGAACCTTAAATAACAATAACAACAACAACAACAATAACAAAACCTTTCCCTAAACCCTGAACCCTAAACAAGTTGCAACAATAACAACAACAACAACAACCACCCTAAATAACAACAACAACAACAACCCTAAAAAACAACAACAACAACAACAACAACAACAACCCTAAATACAACAACAACAACAACAACAACCTTAAATAACAACAACAACAACCCTAAATAACAACAACAACAACAACCACCCTTAATTACAACAACAACAGAAACAACAACCCTAAATAACAACAACAAGAACAACAACAACAACCCTAAATAACAACAACAACAACAACAACAAGAACCCTAAATAACAATAACTACAACAAGAACAACAACCCTAAATAACAATAACTAAACAACAACAACAATACTAAATAACAATAACAACAACAACAACAACAATAATAAAACCTTTCCCTAAACCCTGAACCCTAAACAAGTTGCAACAATAACAACAACAACAACAACCACCCTAAATAACAACAACAACAATAACCCTAAATAAAACAACAACAACAACAACCCTAAACAACAAAAACAACAACAACATCAACAACAACAGAAACAAAAACCCTAAATAACAAGAACAAGAACAAGAACAACAACCCTACATAACAACAAGAACAACAATAACAATCCTAAACAAGAATAACAATACAACAACAACCCTAAGTAACAATTACAACAACAACAACAACCCGAAATAACAACAACAAGAACAACAAGTACAACAACAACAACAACCCTATACAACAACAACATCAATCCTAAACAACAACAACAACAACAAGAACCCTAAATAACAATAACAACAACAACAACAATAACAAAACCTTTCCCTAAATCCTGACCCCTAAACAAGTTGCAACAATAACAACAACCACAACAACCACCCTAAATAACAACAATAACAACAACCCTAAATAACAACAACAACAACAACCCTAAATAACAACAACAACAACAACAACCTTAAATAACCATAACAACAGCAACACCAACAACCCTAAATAACAACAACAACAACAACCCTTAATTACAACAACAACATAAACAACGACCCTAATACCAACAACAACAACAACAACAACAACCTTAAATAACAACAAGAACATCAATAATAACTCTAAATAACAACAACAAGAACAACAACAACAACCCTAAATAACAACAAGAACAACAATAATAACCCTAAATAACAACAAGAAAAAAAACAACAGGAACAACAACAACCCCAAATAACAACAACAACAACAACAACCCTTAATTACAACAACAACAGAAACAACAACCCTAAATAACAAGAACAAGAACAAGAACAACAATAACAATCCTAAATAAGAATAACAATCACAACAACAACCCTAAGTAACAATTACAACAACAACAACAACCCTAAATAAGAACAAGAACAACAAGCACAGCAACAACAACAAGAACAACAACAACAACAATAACAACAACAACCCTAAACAACAAGAACAACAACCCTAAACAACAACAACAACAACAACAAGAACCTTAAATAACAATAACAACAACAACAACCATAACAAAACCTTTCCCTAAACCCTGAACCCTAAACAAGTTGCAACAATAACAACAACAACAACAACCACCCTAAATAACAACAACAACAACAACAACCCTAAAAAACAACAACAACAACAACAACTCTAAATACAACAACAACAACAACAACCTTAAATAACAACAACAACCACCCTAAATAACAACAACAACAACCACCCTTAATTACAACATCAACAGAAACAACAACCCTAAATAACAACAACAAGAACAACAACAATAAACCTAAATAACAACAAGAACAACAATAACAACCCTAAATAACAACATGAACTAAAACAGTAGTAACAACAACCACAACAACCCCAAATAACAACAACAAGAACAACAACCCTAAACAACAACAACAACAACAACAACAATAATAAAACATTTCCCTAAACCCTGAACCCTAAACAAGTTACAACTATAACAACAACAACAACAACAACCACCCTAAACAACAACAACAACAACATCAACAACCCTAAATAACAACAACAACAACAACAGCATCAACAACCCAAAATAACAACAACAACAGCAACAACATCAACAACCCTAAATAACAACAACAACAATAACCCTAAATAAAACAACAACAACAACAACCCTAAACAACAAAAACAACAACAACATCAACAACAACAGAAACAAAAACCCTAAATAACAAGAACAAGAACAACAACAACAACCCTACATAACAACAAGAACAACAATAACAATCCTAAACAAGAATAACAATACAACAACAACCCTAAGTAACAATTACAACAACAACAACAACCCGAAATAACAACAACAAGAACAACAAGTACAACAACAACAACAACCCTATACAACAACAACATCAATCCTAAACAACAACAATAACAACAAGAACCCTAAATAACAATAACAACAACAACAACAATAACAAAACCTTTCCCTAAATCCTGACCCCTAAACAAGTTGCAACAATAACAACAACCACAACAACCACCCTAAATAACAACAACAACAACAACCCTAAATAACAACAACAACAACAACCCTAAATAACAACAACAACAACAACAACCTTAAATAACCATAACAACAGCAACACCAACAACCCTAAATAACAACAACAACAACAACCCTTAATTACAACAACAACAGAAACAACGACCCTAATACCAACAACAACAACAACAACAACAACCTTAAATAACAACAAGAACATCAATAATAACTCTAAATAACAACAACAAGAACAACAACAACAACCCTAAATAACAACAAGAACAACAATAATAACCCTAAATAACAACAAGAAAAAAAACAACAGGAACAACAACAACCCCAAATAACAACAACAACAACAACAACCCTTAATTACAACAACAACAGAAACAACAACCCTAAATAACAAGAACAAGAACAAGAACAACAATAACAATCCTAAATAAGAATAACAATCACAACAACAACCCTAAGTAACAATTACAACAACAACAACAACCCTAAATAAGAACAAGAACAACAAGCACAGCAACAACAACAAGAACAACAACAACAACAATAACAACAACAACCCTAAACAACAAGAACAACAACCCTAAACAACAACAACAACAACAACAAGAACCTTAAATAACAATAACAACAACAACAACCATAACAAAACCTTTCCCTAAACCCTGAACCCTAAACAAGTTGCAACAATAACAACAACAACAACAACCACCCTAAATAACAACAACAACAACAACAACCCTAAAAAACAACAACAACAACAACAACCCTAAATACAACAACAACAACAACAACCTTAAAGAACAACAACAACCACCCTAAATAACAACAACAACAACCACCCTTAATTACAACATCAACAGAAACAACAACCCTAAATAACAACAACAAGAACAACAACAATAAACCTAAATAACAACAAGAACAACAATAACAACCCTAAATAACAACATGAACTAAAACAGTAGGAACAACAACCACAACAACCCCAAATAACAACAACAAGAACAACCCTAAACAACAACAACAACAATAATAAAACATTTCCCTAAACCCTGAACCCTAAACAAGTTACAACTATAACAACAACAACAACAACAACCACCCTAAACAACAACAACAACAACATCAACAACCCTAAATAACAACAACAACAGCAACAACAACAACCTTAAATAACAACAACAACAACAACCTTAAAAAACAACAACAACAACAACAACAACAACAACAACAACAACAACAACAACAACAACCTTAAATAACAACAACAACAGCAACAACAACAACCTTAAATAACAACAACAACAACAACCTTAAAAAACAACAACAACAACAACAACCACCCTTAATTACAACAACAACAGAAACAACAACCCTAAATAACAACAACAAGAACAACAACAATAACCCTAAATAACAACAAGAACAACAATAACAACCCTAAATAACAACAAGAACAAAAACAACAGGAACAACAACAACAACAACCCCAAATAACAACAACAAAAACAACAACCCTAAACAACAACAACAACAACAACAACACTAAACAACAACAACAATACTAAAACAAGTTGCAACAATAACAACAACAACAACAACCACCCTAAATAACAATAACAACAATAAACAACAACAACAACAACAACATCAACAACAACAACAACCCTAAACAACAAAAACAACAACAACATAAACAACAACCCTAAATAACAAGAACAAGAACAACAACAACAACCCTACATAACAACAAGAACAACAATAACAATCCTAAACAAGAATAACAATAACAACAACAACCTTAAGTAACAATTACAACAACAACAACAACCTTAAATAACAACAAGAACAACAAGCACAGCAACAACAACAAGAACAACAACAACAACAATAACAACAACAACCCTAAACAACAACAACAACAACAAGAAGAACCTTAAATAACAATAACAACAACAACAACAATAACAAAACCTTTCCCTAAACCCTGAACCCTAAACAAGTTGCAACAATAACAACAACAATAACAACAACAACCCTAAACAACAAGAACAACAACCCTAAACAACAACAACAACAACAACAAGAACCTTAAATAACAATAACAACAACAACAACCATAACAAAACCTTTCCCTAAACCCTGAACCCTAAACAAGTTGCAACAATAACAACAACAACAACAACCACCCTAAATAACAACAACAACAACAACAACCCTAAAAAACAACAACAACAACAACAACCCTAAATACAACAACAACAACAACAACCTTAAAGAACAACAACAACCACCCTAAATAACAACAACAACAACCACCCTTAATTACAACATCAACAGAAACAACAACCCTAAATAACAACAACAAGAACAACAACAATAAACCTAAATAACAACAAGAACAACAATAACAACCCTAAACAAGAATAACAATAACAGTAGGAACAACAACCACAACAACCCCAAATAACAACAACAACAACAACCCTAAACAACAACAACAACAACAACAACAACAATAATAAAACATTTCCCTAAACCCTGAACCCTAAACAAGTTACAACTATAACACCAACAACAACAACAACCACCCTAAACAACAACAACAACAACAACAACAACCCTAAATAACAACAACAACAGCAACAACAACAACCTTAAATAACAACAACAACAACAACCTTAAAAAACAACAACAACAACAACAACAACAACAACAACAACAACAACAACCTTAAATAACAACAACAACAGCAACAACAACAACCTTAAATAACAACAACAACAACAACCTTAAAAAACAACAACAACAACAACAACCACCCTTAATTACAACAACAACAGAAACAACAACCCTAAATAACAACAACAAGAACAACAACAATAACCCTAAATAACAACAAGAACAACAATAACAACCCTAAATAACAACAAGAACAAAAACAACAGGAACAACAACAACAACAACCCCAAATAACAACAACAAAAACAACAACCCTAAACAACAACAACAACAACAACAACACTAAACAACAACAACAATACTAAAACAAGTTGCAACAATAACAACAACAACAACAACCACCCTAAATAACAATAACAACAATAAACAACAACAACAACAACAACAACATCAACAACAACAACAACCCTAAACAACAAAAACAACAACAACATAAACAACAACCCTAAATAACAAGAACAAGAACAACAACAACAACCCTACATAACAACAAGAACAACAATAACAATCCTAAACAAGAATAACAATAACAACAACAACCTTAAGTAACAATTACAACAACAACAACAACCTTAAATAACAACAAGAACAACAAGCACAGCAACAACAACAAGAACAACAACAACAACAATAACAACAACAACCCTAAACAACAAGAACAACAACCCTAAACAACAACAACAACAACAAGAAGAACCTTAAATAACAATAACAACAACAACAACAATAACAAAACCTTTCCCTAAACCCTGAACCCTAAACAAGTTGCAACAATAACAACAACAACAACAACCACCCTAAATAACAACAACAACAACAACCCTAAAAAACAACAACAACAACAACAACAACAACAACCCTAAATACAACAACAACAACAACAACAACCTTAAATAACAACAACAACAACCCTAAATAACAACAACAACAACAACCACCCTTAATTACAACAACAACAGAAACAACAACCCTAAATAACAACAACAAGAACAACAACAGTAACCCTAAACAACAACAACAACAACAACAAGAACCCTAAATAACAATAACTACAACAAGAACAACAACCCTAAATAACAATAACTAAACAACAACAACAATACTAAATAACAATAACAACAACAACAACAACAATAATAAAACCTTTCCCTAAACCCTGAACCCAAAACAAGTTGCAACAATAACAACAACAACAACAACCACCCTAAATAACAACAACAACAATAACCCTAAATAAAACAACAACAACAACAACCCTAAACAACAAAAACAACAACAACATCAACAACAACAGAAACAAAAACCCTAAATAACAAGAACAAGAACAACAACAACATAACAACAAGAACAACAATAACAATCCTAAACAAGAATAACAATACAACAACAACCCTAAGTAACAATTACAACAACAACAACAACCCGAAATAACAACAACAAGAACAACAAGTACAACAACAACAACAACCCTATACAACAACAACATCAATCCTAAACAACAACAATAACAACAAGAACCCTAAATAACAATAACAACAACAACAACAATAACAAAACCTTTCCCTAAATCCTGACCCCTAAACAAGTTGCAACAATAACAACAACCACAACAACCACCCTAAATAACAACAACAACAACAACCCTAAATAACAACAACAACAACAACAACCTTAAATAACCATAACAACAGCAACACCAACAACCCTAAATAACAACAACAACAACAACCCTTAATTACAACAACAACAGAAACAACGACCCTAATACCAACAACAACAACAACAACAACAACCTTAAATAACAACAAGAACATCAATAATAACTCTAAATAACAACAACAAGAACAACAACAACAACCCTAAATAACAACAAGAACAACAATAATAACCCTAAATAACAACAAGAAAAAAAACAACAGGAACAACAACAACCCCAAATAACCACAACAACAACAACAACCCTTAATTACAACAACAACAGAAACAACAACCCTAAATAACAAGAACAAGAACAAGAACAACAATAACAATCCTAAATAAGAATAACAATCACAACAACAACCCTAAGTAACAATTACAACAACAACAACAACCCTAAATAAGAACAAGAACAACAAGCACAGCAACAACAACAAGAACAACAACAACAACAATAACAACAACAACCCTAAACAACAAGAACAACAACCCTAAACAACAACAACAACAACAACAAGAACCTTAAATAACAATAACAACAACAACAACCATAACAAAACCTTTCCCTAAACCCTGAACCCTAAACAAGTTGCAACAATAACAACAACAACAACAACCACCCTAAATAACAACAACAACAACAACAACACTAAAAAACAACAACAACAACAACAACCCTAAATACAACAACAACAACAACAACCTTAAAGAACAACAACAACCACCCTAAATAACAACAACAACAACCACCCTTAATTACAACATCAACAGAAACAACAACCCTAAATAACAACAACAAGAACAACAACAATAAACCTAAATAACAACAAGAACAACAATAACAACCCTAAATAACAACATGAACTAAAACAGTAGGAATAACAACCACAACAACCCCAAATAACAACAACAAGAACAACCCTAAACAACAACAACAACAACAACAACAACAATAATAAAACATTTCCCTAAACCCTGAACCCTAAACAAGTTACAACTATAACAACAACAACAACAACAACCACCCTAAACAACAACAACAACACCAACAACAACCCTAAATAACAACAACAACAGCAACAACAACAGCAACTACAACAACAACCTTAAAAAACAACAACAACAACAACAACAACAACAACAACAACAACAACAACCTTAAATAACAACAACAACAGCAACAACAACAACCTTAAATAACAACAACAACAACAACCTTAAAAAACAACAACAACAACAACAACCACCCTTAATTACAACAACAACAGAAACAACAACCCTAAATAACAACAACAAGAACAACAACAATAACCCTAAATAACAACAAGAACAACAATAACAACCCTAAATAACAACAAGAACAAAAACAACAGGAACAACAACAACAACAACCCCAAATAACAACAACAAAAACAACAACCCTAAACAACAACAACAACAACAACAACACTAAACAACAACAACAATACTAAAACAAGTTGCAACAATAACAACAACAACAACAACCACCCTAAATAACAATAACAACAATAAACAACAACAACAACAACAACAACATCAACAACAACAACAACCCTAAACAACAAAAACAACAACAACATAAACAACAACCCTAAATAACAAGAACAAGAACAACAACAACAACCCTACATAACAACAAGAACAACAATAACAATCCTAAACAAGAATAACAATAACAACAACAACCTTAAGTAACAATTACAACAACAACAACAACCTTAAATAACAACAAGAACAACAAGCACAGCAACAACAACAAGAACAACAACAACAACAATAACAACAACAACCCTAAACAACAAGAACAACAACCCTAAACAACAACAACAACAACAAGAAGAACCTTAAATAACAATAACAACAACAACAACAATAACAAAACCTTTCCCTAAACCCTGAACCCTAAACAAGTTGCAACAATAACAACAACAACAACAACCACCCTAAATAACAACAACAACAACAACCCTAAAAAACAACAACAACAACAACAACAACAACAACCCTAAATACAACAACAACAACAACAACAAACTTAAATAACAACAACAACAACCCTAAATAACAACAACAACAACAACCACCCTTAATTACAACAACAACAGAAACAACAACCCTAAATAACAACAACAAGAACAACAACAATAACCCTAAACAACAACAACAACAACAACAACAAGAACCCTAAATAACAATAACTACAACAAAAACAACAACCCTAAATAACAATAACTAAACAACAACAACAATACTAAATAACAATAACAACAACAACAACAACAATAATAAAACCTTTCCCTAAACCCTGAACCCAAAACAAGTTGCAACAATAACAACAACAACAACAACCACCCTAAATAACAACAACAACAATAACCCTAAATAAAACAACAACAACAACAACCCTAAACAACAAAAACAACAACAACATCAACAACAACAGAAACAAAAACCCTAAATAACAAGAACAAGAACAAGAACAACAACAACATAACAACAAGAACAACAATAACAATCCTAAACAAGAATAACAATACAACAACAACCCTAAGTAACAATTACAACAACAACAACAACCCGAAATAACAACAACAAGAACAACAAGTACAACAACAACAACAACCCTATACAACAACAACATCAATCCTAAACAACAACAATAACAACAAGAACCCTAAATAACAATAACAACAACAACAACAATAACAAAACCTTTCCCTAAATCCTGACCCCTAAACAAGTTGCAACAATAACAACAACCACAACAACCACCCTAAATAACAACAACAACAACAACCCTAAATAACAACAACAACAACAACCCTAAATAACAACAACAACAACAACAACCTTAAATAACCATAACAACAGCAACACCAACAACCCTAAATAACAACAACAACAACAACCCTTAATTACAACAACAACAGAAACAACGACCCTAATACCAACAACAACAACAACAACAACAACCTTAAATAACAACAAGAACATCAATAATAACTCTAAATAACAACAACAAGAACAACAACAACAACCCTAAATAACAACAAGAACAACAATAATAACCCTAAATAACAACAAGAAAAAAAACAACAGGAACAACAACAACCCCAAATAACAACAACAACAACAACAACCCTTAATTACAACAACAACAGAAACAACAACCCTAAATAACAAGAACAAGAACAAGAACAACAATAACAATCCTAAATAAGAATAACAATCACAACAACAACCCTAAGTAACAATTACAACAACAACAACTACCCTAAATAAGAACAAGAACAACAAGCACAGCAACAACAACAAGAACAACAACAACAACAATAACAACAACAACCCTAAACAACAAGAACAACAACCCTAAACAACAACAACAAGAACCTTAAATAACAATAACAACAACAACAACCATAACAAAACCTTTCCCTAAACCCTGAACCCTAAACAAGTTGCAACAATAACAACAACAACAACAACCACCCTAAATAACAACAACAACAACAACAACCCTAAAAAACAACAACAACAACAACAACTCTAAATACAAGAACAACAACAACAACCTTAAATAACAACAACAACCACCCTAAATAACAACAACAACAACCACCCTTAATTACAACATCAACAGAAACAACAACCCTAAATAACAACAACAAGAACAACAACAATAAACCTAAATAACAACAAGAACAACAATAACAACCCTAAATAACAACATGAACTAAAACAGTAGGAACAACAACCACAACAACCCCAAATAACAACAACAAGAACAACAACCCTAAACAACAACAACAACAACAACAACAATAATAAAACATTTCCCTAAACCCTGAACCCTAAACAAGTTACAACTATAACAACAACAACAACAACAACCACCCTAAACAACAACAACAACAACATCAACAACCCTAAATAACAACAACAACAGCAACAGCATCAATAACCCAAAATAACAACAACAACAGCAACAACATCAACAACCCTAAATAAAACAACAACAACAACAACCCTAAACAACAAAAACAACAACAACATCAACAACAACAGAAACAAAAACCCTAAATAACAAGAACAAGAACAAGAACAACAACCCTACATAACAACAAGAACAACAATAACAATCCTAAACAAGAATAACAATACAACAACAACCCTAAGTAACAATTACAACAACAACAACAACCCGAAATAACAACAACAAGAACAACAAGTACAACAACAACAACAACCCTATACAACAACAACATCAATCCTAAACAACAACAAGAACCCTAAATAACAATAACAACAACAACAACAATAACAAAACCTTTCCCTAAATCCTGACCCCTAAACAAGTTGCAACAATAACAACAACCACAACAACCACCCTAAATAACAACAACAACAACAACCCTAAATAACAACAACAACAACAACCCTAAATAACAACAACAACAACAACAACCTTAAATAACCATAACAACAACAACACCAACAACCCTAAATAACAACAACAACAACAACCCTTAATTACAACAACAACAGAAACAACGACCCTAATACCAACAACAACAACAACAACAACAACCTTAAATAACAACAAGAACATCAATAATAACTCTAAATAACAACAACAAGAACAACAACAACAACCCTAAATAACAACAAGAACAACAATAATAACCCTAAATAACAACAAGAAAAAAAACAACAGGAACAACAACAACCCCAAATAACCACAACAACAACAACAACCCTTAATTACAACAACAACAGAAACAACAACCCTAAATAACAAGAACAAGAACAAGAACAACAATAACAATCCTAAATAAGAATAACAATCACAACAACAACCCTAAGTAACAATTACAACAACAACAACAACCCTAAATAAGAACAAGAACAACAAGCACAGCAACAACAACAAGAACAACAACAACAACAATAACAACAACAACCCTAAACAACAAGAACAACAACCCTAAACAACAACAACAACAACAACAAGAACCTTAAATAACAATAACAACAACAACAACCATAACAAAACCTTTCCCTAAACCCTGAACCCTAAACAAGTTGCAACAATAACAACAACAACAACAACCACCCTAAATAACAACAACAACAACAACAACCCTAAAAAACAACAACAACAACAACAACCCTAAATACAACAACAACAACAACAACCTTAAAGAACAACAACAACCACCCTAAATAACAACAACAACAACCACCCTTAATTACAACATCAACAGAAACAACAACCCTAAATAACAACAACAAGAACAACAACAATAAACCTAAATAACAACAAGAACAACAATAACAACCCTAAATAACAACATGAACTAAAACAGTAGGAACAACAACCACAACAACCCCAAATAACAACAACAACAACAACCCTAAACAACAACAACAACAACAACAACAACAATAATAAAACATTTCCCTAAACCCTGAACCCTAAACAAGTTACAACTATAACAACAACAACAACAACAACCACCCTAAACAACAACAACAACAACAACAACAACAAAACCCCTAAATAACAACAACAACAGCAACAACAACAGCAACTACAACAACAACCTTAAATAAACAACAACAACAACAACAACAACAACAACAACAACAACAACAACCCTAAATAACAACAACAACAGCAACAACAACAACCCTAAATAACAACAACAACAACAACCCTAAAAAACAACAACAACAACAACAACCACCCTTAATTACAACAACAACAGAAACAACAACCCTAAATAACAACAACAAGAACAACAACAATAACCCTAAATAACAACAAGAACAACAATAACAACCCTAAATAACAACAAGAACAAAAACAACAGGAACAACAACAACAACAACCCCAAATAACAACAACAAAAACAACAACCCTAAATAACAACAACAACAACAACACTAAACAACAACAACAATACTAAAACAAGTTGCAACAATAACAACAACAACAACAACCACCCTAAATAACAATAACAACAATAAACAACAACAACAACAACAACAACATCAACAACAACAACAACCCTAAACAACAAAAACAACAACAACATAAACAACAACCCTAAATAACAAGAACAAGAACAACAACAACAACCCTACATAACAACAAGAACAACAATAACAATCCTAAACAAGAATAACAATAACAACAACAACCTTAAGTAACAATTACAACAACAACAACAACCTTAAATAACAACAAGAACAACAAGCACAGCAACAACAACAAGAACAACAACAACAACAATAACAACAACAACCCTAAACAACAAGAACAACAACCCTAAACAACAACAACAACAACAAGAAGAACCTTAAATAACAATAACAACAACAACAACAATAACAAAATCTTTCCCTAAACCCTGAACCCTAAACAAGTTGCAACAATAACAACAACAACAACAACCACCCTAAATAACAACAACAACAACAACCCTAAAAAACAACAACAACAACAACAACAACAACAACCCTAAATAAAACAACAACAACAACAACAACCTTAAATAACAACAACAACAACCCTAAATAACAACAACAACAACAACCACCCTTAATTACAACAACAACAGAAACAACAACCCTAAATAACAACAACAAGAACAACAACAATAACCCTAAACAACAACAACAACAACAACAACAAGAACCCTAAATAACAATAACTACAACAAGAACAACAACCCTAAATAACAATAACTAAACAACAACAACAATACTAAATAACAATAACAACAACAACAACAACAATAATAAAACCTTTCCCTAAACCCTGAACCCAAAACAAGTTGCAACAATAACAACAACAACAACAACCACCCTAAATAACAACAACAACAACAACAACAACAACATCAACAACAACAACAACCCTACACAACAAAAACAACAACAACATAAACAACAACAGAAACAACAACCCTAAATAACAAGAACAAGAACAACAACAACAACCCTACATAACAACAAGAACAACAATAACAATCCTAAACAAGAATAACAATAACAACAACAACCCTAAGTAACAATTACAACAACAACAACAACCCTAAATAACAACAAGAACAACAAGCACAGCAACAACAACAAGAACAACAACAACAACAATAACAACAACAACCCTAAACTACAAGAACAACAACCCTAAACAACAACAACAACAACAACAAGAACCTTAAATCAACAACAACAACAATAACAAAATCTTTCCCTAAACCCTGAACCCTAAACAAGTTGCAACAATAACAACAACAACAACAACCACCCTAAATAACAACAACAACAACAACAACCCTAAAAAACAACAAAAAAAACAACAACCCTAAATACAACAACAACAACAACAACAACAACAACCTTAAATAACAACAACAACAACAACCCTAAATAACAACAACAACAACAACCAACCTTAATTACAAGAACAACAACAATAACCCTAAATAACAACAAGAACTAAAACATTAGGAACAACAACAACAACAACCCCAAATAACAACAACAAGAACAACAACCCTAAACAACAACAACAACAACAACAACAATAATAAAACCTTTCCTACCTTGAACCCTAAACAAGTTACAACAATAACAACAACAATAACAACAACCACCCTAAACAACAACAACAACAACAACATCAACAACCCTAAATAACAACAACAACAGCAATAACATCAACAACCCTAAATAACAACAACAACAGCAACAACAATAACCCTAAATAAAACAACAACAACAACAACCCTAAACAACAAAAACAACAACAACATCAACAACAACAGAAACAAAAACCCTAAATAACAAGAACAACAACAACAACAACAACCCTACATAACAACAAGAACAACAATAACAATCCTAAACAAGAATAACAATACAACAACAACCCTAAGTAACAATTACAACAACAACAACAACCCGAAATAACAACAACAAGAACAACAAGCACAACAACAACAACAACCCTATACAACAACAACATCAATCCTAAACAACAACAATAACAACAAGAACCCTAAATAACAATAACAACAACAACAACAATAACAAAACCTTTCCCTAAATCCTGACCCCTAAACAAGTTGCAACAATAACAACAACCACAACAACCACCCTAAATAACAACAACAACAACAACCCTAAATAACAACAACAACAGCAACAACAACAACCTTAAATAACAACAACAACAACAACCTTAAAAAACAACAACAACAACAACAACAACAACAACAACAACAACAACCTTAAATAACAACAACAACAGCAACAACAACAACCTTAAATAACAACAACAACAACAACCTTAAAAAACAACAACAACCCTTAATTACAACAACAACAGAAACAACAACCCTAAATAACAACAACAAGAACAACAACAATAACCCTAAATAACAACAAACAACAATAACAACCCTAAATAACAACAAGAACAAAAACAACAGGAACAACAACAACAACAACCCCAAATAACAACAACAAGAACAACAACCCTAAACAACAACAACAACAACAACAACACTAAACAACAACAACAATACTAAAACAAGTTGCAACAATAACAACAACAACAACAACCACCCTAAATAACAATAACAACAATAAACAACAACAACAACAACAACAACATCAACAACAACAACAACCCTAAACAACAAAAACCACAACAACATAAACAACAACCCTAAATAACAAGAATAAGAACAACAACAACAACCCTACATAACAACAAGAACAACAATAACAATCCTAAACAAGAATAACAATAACAACAACAACCTTAAGTAACAATTACAACAACAACAACAACCCTAAATAACAACAAGAACAACAAGCACAGCAACAACAACAAGAACAACAACAACAACAACAATAACAACAACAACCCTAAACAACAAGAACAACAACCCTAAACAACAACAACAACAAGAAGAAGAACCTTAAATAACAATAACAACAACAACAACAATAACAAAACCTTTCCCTAAACCCTGAACCCTAAACAAGTTGCAACAATAACAACAACAACAACAACCACCCTAAATAACAACAACAACAACAACAACCCTAAAAAACAACAACAACAACAACAACAACAACAACCCTAAATACAACAACAACAACAACAACAACCTTAAATAACAACAACAACAACCCTAAATAACAACAACAACAACAACCACCCTTAATTACAACAACAACAGAAACAACAACCCTAAATAACAACAACAAGAACAACAACAATAACCCTAAACAACAACAACAACAACAACAACAAGAACCCTAAATAACAATAACTACAACAAGAACAACAACCCTAAATAACAATAACTAAACAACAACAACAATACTAAATAACAATAACAACAACAACAACAACAATAATAAAACCTTTCCCTAAACCCTGAACCCAAAACAAGTTGCAACAATAACAACAACAACAACAACCACCCTAAATAACAACAACAACAATAAACAACAACAACAACAACAACAACAACATCAACAACAACAACAACCCTACACAACAAAAACAACAACAACATAAACAACAACATAAACAACAACCCTAAATAACAAGAACAAGAACAACAACAACAACCCTACATAACAACAAGAACAACAATAACAATCCTAAACAAGAATAACAATAACAACAACAACCCTAAGTAACAATTACAACAACAACAACAACCCTAAATAACAACAAGAACAACAAGCACAGCAACAACAACAAGAACAACAACAACAACAATAACAACAACAACCCTAAACTACAAGAACAACAACCCTAAACAACAACAACAACAACAACAAGAACCTTAAATCAACAACAACAACAATAACAAAATCTTTCCCTAAACCCTGAACCCTAAACAAGTTGCAACAATAACAACAACAACAACCACCCTAAATAACAACAACAACAACAACAACCCTAAAAAACAACAACCCTAAATACAACAACAACAACAACAACAACAACAACCTTAAATAACAACAACAACAACAACCCTAAATAACAACAACAACAACAACCAACCTTAATTACAAGAACAACAACAATAACCCTAAATAACAACAAGAACTAAAACAGTAGGAACAACAACAACAACAACCCCAAATAACAACAACAAGAACAACAACCCTAAACAACAACAACAACAACAACAACAATAATAAAACCTTTCCTACCTTGAACCCTAAACAAGTTACAACAATAACAACAACAATAACAACAACCACCCTAAACAACAACAACAACAACAACATCAACAACCCTAAATAACAACAACAACAGCAATAACATCAACAACCCTAAATAACAACAACAACAGCAACAACAATAACCCTAAATAAAACAACAACAACAACAACCCTAAACAACAAAAACAACAACAACATCAACAACAACAGAAACAAAAACCCTAAATAACAAGAACAACAACAACAACAACAACCCTACATAACAACAAGAACAACAATAACAATCCTAAACAAGAATAACAATACAACAACAACCCTAAGTAACAATTACAACAACAACAACAACCCGAAATAACAACAACAAGAACAACAAGCACAACAACAACAACAACCCTATACAACAACAACATCAATCCTAAACAACAACAATAACAACAAGAACCCTAAATAACAATAACAACAACAACAACAATAACAAAACCTTTCCCTAAATCCTGACCCCTAAACAAGTTGCAACAATAACAACAACCACAACAACCACCCTAAATAACAACAACAACAACAACCCTAAATAACAACAACAACAACAACCCTAAATAACAACAACAACAACAACAACCTTAAATAACCATAACAACAGCACCACCAACAACCCTAAAAAACAACAACAACAACAACCCTTAATTACAACAACAACAGAAACAACGACCCTAATACCAACAACAACAACAACAACAACAACAACCTTAAATAACAACAAGAACATCAATAATAACTCTAAATAACAACAACAAGAACAACAACAACAACCCTAAATAACAACAAGAACAACAATAATAACCCTAAATAACAACAAGAAAAAAAACAACAGGAACAACAACAACCCCAAATAACAACAACAACAACAACCCTTAATTACAACAACAACAGAAACAACAACCCTAAATACCAAGAACAAGAACAAGAACAACAATAACAATCCTAAATAAGAATAACAATCACAACAACAACCCTAAGTAACAATTACAACAACAACAACAACCCTAAATAAGAACAAGAACAACAAGCACAGCAACAACAACAAGAACAACAACAACAACAATAACAACAACAACCCTAAACAACAAGAACAACAACCCTAAACAACAACAACAACAACAACAAGAACCTTAAATAACAATAACAACAACAACAACCATAACAAAACCTTTCCCTAAACCCTGAACCCTAAACAAGTTGCAACAATAACAACAACAACAACAACCACCCTAAATAACAACAACAACAACAACAACAACCCTAAAAAACAACAACAACAACAACAACTCTAAATACAACACCAACAACAACAACCTTAAATAACAACAACAACCACCCTAAATAACAACAACAACAACCACCCTTAATTACAACATCAACAGAAACAACAACCCTAAATAACAACAACAAGAACAACAACAATAAACCTAAATAACAACAAGAACAACAATAACAACCCTAAATAACAACATGAACTAAAACAGTAGGAACAACAACCACAACAACCCCAAATAACAACAACAAGAACAACAACCCTAAACAACAACAACAACAATAATAAAACATTTCCCTAAACCCTGAACCCTAAACAAGTTACAACTATAACAACAACAACAACAACAACCACCCTAAACAACAACAACAACAACATCAACAACCCTAAATAACAACAACAACAGCAACAGCATCAACAACCCAAAATAACAACAACAACAGCAACAACATCAACAACCCTAAATAACAACACCAACAATAACCCTAAATAAAACAACAACAACAACAACCCTAAACAACAAAAACAACAACAACATCAACAACAACAGAAACAAAAACCCTAAATAACAAGAACAAGAACAAGAACAACAACCCTACATAACAACAAGAACAACAATAACAATCCTAAACAAGAATAACAATACAACAACAACCCTAAGTAACAATTACAACAACAACAACAACCCGAAATAACAACAACAAGAACAACAAGTACAACAACAACAACAACCCTATACAACAACAACATCAATCCTAAACAACAACAATAACAACAAGAACCCTAAATAACAATAACAACAACAACAACAATAACAAAACCTTTCCCTAAATCCTGACCCCTAAACAAGTTGCAACAATAACAACAACCACAACAACCACCCTAAATAACAACAACAACAACAACCCTAAATAACAACAACAACAACAACCCTAAATAACAACAACAACAACAACAACCCTAAATAACCATAACAACAACAACACCAACAACCCTAAATAACAACAACAACAACAACCCTTAATTACAACAACAACAGAAACAACGACCCTAATACCAACAACAACAACAACAACAACAACCTTAAATAACAACAAGAACATCAATAATAACTCTAAATAACAACAACAAGAACAACAACAACAACCCTAAATAACAACAAGAACAACAATAATAACCCTAAATAACAACAAGAAAAAAAACAACAGGAACAACAACAACCCCAAATAACAACAACAACAACAACAACCCTTAATTACAACAACAACAGAAACAACAACCCTAAATAACAAGAACAAGAACAAGAACAACAATAACAATCCTAAATAAGAATAACAATCACAACAACAACCCTAAGTAACAATTACAACAACAACAACAACCCTAAATAAGAACAAGAACAACAAGCACAGCAACAACAACAAGAACAACAACAACAACAATAACAACAACAACCCTAAACAACAAGAACAACAACCCTAAACAACAACAACAACAACAACAAGAACCTTAAATAACAATAACAACAACAACAACCATAACAAAACCTTTCCCTAAACCCTGAACCCTAAACAAGTTGCAACAATAACAACAACAACAACAACCACCCTAAATAACAACAACAACAACAACAACCCTAAAAAACAACAACAACAACAACAACCCTAAATACAACAACAACAACAACAACCTTAAAGAACAACAACAACCACCCTAAATAACAACAACAACAACCACCCTTAATTACAACATCAACAGAAACAACAACCCTAAATAACAACAACAAGAACAACAACAATAAACCTAAATAACAACAAGAACAACAATAACAACCCTAAATAACAACATGAACTAAAACAGTAGGAACAACAACCACAACAACCCCAAATAACAACAACAAGAACAACCCTAAACAACAACAACAACAACAACAACAACAATAATAAAACATTTCCCTAAACCCTGAACCCTAAACAAGTTACAACTATAACAACAACAACAACAACAACCACCCTAAACAACAACAACAACAACATCAACAACCCTAAATAACAACAACAACAGCAACAACAACAACCTTAAATAACAACAACAACAACAACCTTAAAAAACAACAACAACAACAACAACAACAACAACAACAACAACAGCAACAACAACAACCTTAAATAACAACAACAACAACAACCTTAAAAAACAACAACAACAACAACAACCACCCTTAATTACAACAACAACAGAAACAACAACCCTAAATAACAACAACAAGAACAACAACAATAACCCTAAATAACAACAAGAACAACAATAACAACCCTAAATAACAACAAGAACAAAAACAACAGGAACAACAACAACAACAACCCCAAATAACAACAACAAAAACAACAACCCTAAACAACAACAACAACAACAACAACACTTTAACAACAACAATACTAAAACAAGTTGCAACAATAACAACAACAACAACAACCACCCTAAATAACAATAACAACAATAAACAACAACAACAACAACAACAACATCAACAACAACAACAACCCTAAACAACAAAAACAACAACAACATAAACAACAACCCTAAATAACAAGAACAAGAACAACAACAACAACCCTACATAACAACAAGAACAACAATAACAATCCTAAACAAGAATAACAATAACAACAACAACCTTAAGTAACAATTACAACAACAACAACAACCTTAAATAACAACAAGAACAACAAGCACAGCAACAACAACAAGAACAACAACAACAACAATAACAACAACAACCCTAAACAACAACAACAACAACAAGAAGAACCTTAAATAACAATAACAACAACAACAACAATAACAAAACCTTTCCCTAAACCCTGAACCCTAAACAAGTTGTAACAATAACAACAACAACAACAACCACCCTAAATAACAACAACAACAACAACAACCCTAAAAAACAACAACAACAACAACAACAACAACAACCCTAAATACAACAACAACAACAACAACAACCTTAAATAACAACAACAACAACCCTAAATAACAACAACAACAACAACCACCCTTAATTACAACAACAACAGAAACAACAACCCTAAATAACAACAACAAGAACAACAACAATAACCCTAAACAACAACAACAACAACAACAACAAGAACCCTAAATAACAACAACAACAACAACAACAACAACCCTAAATAACAATAACTAAACAACAACAACAATACTAAATAACAATAACAACAACAACAACAACAATAATAAAACCTTTCCCTAAACCCTGAACCCAAAACAAGTTGCAACAATAACAACAACAACAACAACCACCCTAAATAACAACAACAACAATAAACAACAACAACAACAACAACAACAACATCAACAACAACAACAACCCTACACAACAAAAACAACAACAACATAAACAACAACAGAAACAACAACCCTAAATAACAAGAACAAGAACAACAACAACAACCCTACATAACAACAAGAACAACAATAACAATCCTAAACAAGAATAACAATAACAACAACAACCCTAAGTAACAATTACAACAACAACAACAACCCTAAATAACAACAAGAACAACAAGCACAGCAACAACAACAAGAACAACAACAACAACAATAACAACAACAACCCTAAACTACAAGAACAACAACCCTAAACAACAACAACAACAACAACAAGAACCTTAAATCAACAACAACAACAATAACAAAATCTTTCCCTAAACCCTGAACCCTAAACAAGTTGCAACAATAACAACAACAACAACAACCACCCTAAATAACAACAACAACAACAACAACCCTAAATAACAACAAAAAAAACAACAACCCTAAATACAACAACAACAACAACAACAACAACAACCCTAAATAACAACAACAACAACAACCCTAAATAACAACAACAACAACAACCAACCTTAATTACAAGAACAACAACAATAACCCTAAATAACAACAAGAACTAAAACAGTAGGAACAACAACAACAACAACCCCAAATAACAACAACAAGAACAACAACCCTAAACAACAACAACAACAACAACAACAATAATAAAACCTTTCCTACCTTGAACCCTAAACAAGTTACAACAATAACAACAACAATAACAACAACCACCCTAAACAACAACAACAACAACAACATCAACAACCCTAAATAACAACAACAACAGCAATAACATCAACAACCCTAAATAACAACAACAACAGCAACATCAACAACCCTAAATAACAACAACAACAACAACAACAACAACCCTAAACAACAAAAAACAACAACAACATCAACAACAACAGAAACAAAAACCCTAAATAACAAGAACAACAACAACAACAACAACCCTACATAACAACAAGAACAACAATAACAATCCTAAACAAGAATAACAATACAACAACAACCCTAAGTAACAATTACAACAACAACAACAACCCGAAATAACAACAACAAGAACAACAAGCACAACAACAACAACAACCCTATACAACAACAACAACAACCCTAAACAACAACAATAACAACAAGAACCCTAAATAACAATAACAACAACAACAACAATAACAAAACCTTTCCCTAAATCCTGACCCCTAAACAAGTTGCAACAATAACAACAACCACAACAACCACCCTAAATAACAACAACAACAACAACCCTAAATAACAACAACAACAACAACCCTAAATAACAACAACAACAACAACAACCTTAAATAACCATAACAACAGCAACACCAACAACCCTAAAAAACAACAACAACAACAACCCTTAATTACAACAACAACAGAAACAACGACCCTAATACCAACAACAACAACAACAACAACAACAACCTTAAATAACAACAAGAACATCAATAATAACTCTAAATAACAACAACAAGAACAACAACAACAACCCTAAATAACAACAAGAACAACAATAATAACCCTAAATAACAACAAGAAAAAAAACAACAGGAACAACAACAACCCCAAATAACAACAACAACAACAACAACCCTTAATTACAACAACAACAGAAACAACAACCCTAAATACCAAGAACAAGAACAAGAACAACAATAACAATCCTAAATAAGAATAACAATCACAACAACAACCCTAAGTAACAATTACAACAACAACAACAACCCTAAATAAGAACAAGAACAACAAGCACAGCAACAACAACAAGAACAACAACAACAACAATAACAACAACAACCCTAAACAACAAGAACAACAACCCTAAACAACAACAACAACAACAACAAGAACCTTAAATAACAATAACAACAACAACAACCATAACAAAACCTTTCCCTAAACCCTGAACCCTAAACAAGTTGCAACAATAACAACAACAACAACAACCACCCTAAATAACAACAACAACAACAACAACAACCCTAAAAAACAACAACAACAACAACAACTCTAAATACAACACCAACAACAACAACCTTAAATAACAACAACAACCACCCTAAATAACAACAACAACAACCACCCTTAATTACAACATCAACAGAAACAACAACCCTAAATAACAACAACAACAACAACAACAATAAACCTAAATAACAACAAGAACAACAATAACAACCCTAAATAACAACATGAACTAAAACAGTAGGAACAACAACCACAACAACCCCAAATAACAACAACAAGAACAACAACCCTAAACAACAACAACAACAATAATAAAACATTTCCCTAAACCCTGAACCCTAAACAAGTTACAACTATAACAACAACAACAACAACAACCACCCTAAACAACAACAACAACAACATCAACAACCCTAAATAACAACAACAACAGCAACAGCATCAACAACCCAAAATAACAACAACAACAGCAACAACATCAACAACCCTAAATAACAACAACAACAATAACCCTAAATAAAACAACAACAACAACAACCCTAAACAACAAAAACAACAACAACATCAACAACAACAGAAACAAAAACCCTAAATAACAAGAACAAGAACAACAACAACAACCCTACATAACAACAAGAACAACAATAACAATCCTAAACAAGAATAACAATACAACAACAACCCTAAGTAACAATTACAACAACAACAACAACCCGAAATAACAACAACAAGAACAACAAGTACAACAACAACAACAACCCTATACAACAACAACATCAATCCTAAACAACAACAATAACAACAAGAACCCTAAATAACAATAACAACAACAACAACAATAACAAAACCTTTCCCTAAATCCTGACCCCTAAACAAGTTGCAACAATAACAACAACCACAACAACCACCCTAAATAACAACAACAACAACAACCCTAAATAACAACAACAACAACAACCCTAAATAACAACAACAACAACAACAACCTTAAATAACCATAACAACAGCAACACCAACAACCCTAAATAACAACAACAACAACAACCCTTAATTACAACAACAACAGAAACAACGACCCTAATACCAACAACAACAACAACAACAACAACCTTAAATAACAACAAGAACATCAATAATAACTCTAAATAACAACAACAAGAACAACAACAACAACCCTAAATAACAACAAGAACAACAATAATAACCCTAAATAACAACAAGAAAAAAAACAACAGGAACAACAACAACCCCAAATAACAACAACAACAACAACAACCCTTAATTACAACAACAACAGAAACAACAACCCTAAATAACAAGAACAAGAACAAGAACAACAATAACAATCCTAAATAAGAATAACAATCACAACAACAACCCTAAGTAACAATTACAACAACAACAACAACCCTAAATAAGAACAAGAACAACAAGCACAGCAACAACAACAAGAACAACAACAACAACAATAACAACAACAACCCTAAACAACAAGAACAACAACCCTAAACAACAACAACAACAACAACAAGAACCTTAAATAACAATAACAACAACAACAACCATAACAAAACCTTTCCCTAAACCCTGAACCCTAAACAAGTTGCAACAATAACAACAACAACAACAACCACCCTAAATAACAACAACAACAACAACCCTAAAAAACAACAACAACAACAACAACCCTAAATACAACAACAACAACAACAACCTTAAAGAACAACAACAACCACCCTAAATAACAACAACAACAACCACCCTTAATTACAACATCAACAGAAACAACAACCCTAAATAACAACTACAAGAACAACAACAATAAACCTAAATAACAACAAGAACAACAATAACAACCCTAAATAACAACATGAACTAAAACAGTAGGAACAACAACCACAACAACCCCAAATAACAACAACAAGAACAACCTTAAACAACAACAACAACAACAACAACAACAATAATAAAACATTTCCCTAAACCCTGAACCCTAAACAAGTTACAACTATAACAACAACAACAACAACAACCACCCTAAACAACAACAACAACAACATCAACAACCCTAAATAACAACAACAACAGCAACAACAACAACCTTAAATAACAACAACAACAACAACCTTAAAAAACAACAACAACAACAACAACAACAACAACAACAACAACAACCTTAAATAACAACAACAACAGCAACAACAACAACCTTAAATAACAACAACAACAACAACCTTAAAAAACAACAACAACCCTTAATTACAACAACAACAGAAACAACAACCCTAAATAACAACAACAAGAACAACAACAATAACCCTAAATAACAACAAACAACAATAACAACCCTAAATAACAACAAGAACAAAAACAACAGGAACAACAACAACAACAACCCCAAATAACAACAACAAGAACAACAACCCTAAACAACAACAACAACAACAACAACACTAAACAACAACAACAATACTAAAACAAGTTGCAACAATAACAACAACAACAACAACCACCCTAAATAACAATAACAACAATAAACAACAACAACAACAACAACAACATCAACAACAACAACAACCCTAAACAACAAAAACCACAACAACATAAACAACAACCCTAAATAACAAGAACAAGAACAACAACAACAACCCTACATAACAACAAGAACAACAATAACAATCCTAAACAAGAATAACAATAACAACAACAACCTTAAGTAACAATTACAACAACAACAACAACCCTAAATAACAACAAGAACAACAAGCACAGCAACAACAACAAGAACAACAACAACAACAACAATAACAACAACAACCCTAAACAACAAGAACAACAACCCTAAACAACAACAACAACAAGAAGAAGAACCTTAAATAACAATAACAACAACAACAACAATAACAAAACCTTTCCCTAAACCCTGAACCCTAAACAAGTTGCAACAATAACAACAACAACAACAACCACCCTAAATAACAACAACAACAACAACAACCCTAAAAAACAACAACAACAACAACAACAACAACAACCCTAAATACAACAACAACAACAACAACAACCTTAAATAACAACAACAACAACCCTAAATAACAACAACAAGAACAACAACAATAACCCTAAACAACAACAACAACAACAACAACAAGAACCCTAAATAACAATAACTACAACAAGAACAACAACCCTAAATAACAATAACTAAACAACAACAACAATACTAAATAACAATAACAACAACAACAACAACAATAATAAAACCTTTCCCTAAACCCTGAACCCAAAACAAGTTGCAACAATAACAACAACAACAACAACCACCCTAAATAACAACAACAACAATAAACAACAACAACAACAACAACAACAACATCAACAACAACAACAACCCTACACAACAAAAACAACAACAACATAAACAACAACAGAAACAACAACCCTAAATAACAAGAACAAGAACAACAACAACAACCCTACATAACAACAAGAACAACAATAACAATCCTAAACAAGAATAACAATAACAACAACAACCCTAAGTAACAATTACAACAACAACAACAACCCTAAATAACAACAAGAACAACAAGCACAGCAACAACAACAAGAACAACAACAACAACAATAACAACAACAACCCTAAACTACAAGAACAACAACCCTAAACAACAACAACAACAACAACAAGAACCTTAAATCAACAACAACAACAATAACAAAATCTTTCCCTAAACCCTGAACCCTAAACAAGTTGCAACAATAACAACAACAACAACCACCCTAAATAACAACAACAACAACAACAACCCTAAAAAACAACAACCCTAAATACAACAACAACAACAACAACAACAACAACCTTAAATAACAACAACAACAACAACCCTAAATAACAACAACAACAACAACCAACCTTAATTACAAGAACAACAACAATAACCCTAAATAACAACAAGAACTAAAACAGTAGGAACAACAACAACAACAACCCCAAATAACAACAACAAGAACAACAACCCTAAACAACAACAACAACAACAACAACAATAATAAAACCTTTCCTACCTTGAACCCTAAACAAGTTACAACAACAACAACAACAATAACAACAACCACCCTAAACAACAACAACAACAACAACATCAACAACCCTAAATAACAACAACAACAGCAATAACATCAACAACCCTAAATAACAACAACAACAGCAACAACAATAACCCTAAATAAAACAACAACAACAACAACCCTAAACAACAAAAACAACAACAACATCAACAACAACAGAAACAAAAACCCTAAATAACAAGAACAAGAACAACAACAACAACCCTACATAACAACAAGAACAACAATAACAATCCTAAACAAGAATAACAATACAACAACAACCCTAAGTAACAATTACAACAACAACAACAACCCGAAATAACAACAACAAGAACAACAAGCACAACAACAACAACAACCCTATACAACAACAACATCAATCCTAAACAACAACAATAACAACAAGAACCCTAAATAACAATAACAACAACAACAACAATAACAAAACCTTTCCCTAAATCCTGACCCCTAAACAAGTTGCAACAATAACAACAAGCACAACAACCACCCTAAATAACAACAACAACAACAACCCTAAATAACAACAACAACAACAACCCTAAATAACAACAACAACAACAACAACCTTAAATAACCATAACAACAGCAACACCAACAACCCTAAATAACAACAACAACAACAACCCTTAATTACAACAACAACAGAAACAACGACCCTAATACCAACAACAACAACAACAACAACAACAACCTTAAATAACAACAAGAACATCAATAATAACTCTAAATAACAACAACAAGAACAACAACAACAACCCTAAATAACAACAAGAACAACAATAATAACCCTAAATAACAACAAGAAAAAAAACAACAGGAACAACAACAACCCCAAATAACAACAACAACAACAACAACCCTTAATTACAACAACAACAGAAACAACAACCCTAAATAACAAGAACAAGAACAAGAACAACAATAACAATCCTAAATAAGAATAACAATCACAACAACAACCCTAAGTAACAATTACAACAACAACAACAACCCTAAATAAGAACAAGAACAACAAGCACAGCAACAACAACAAGAACAACAACAACAACAATAACAACAACAACCCTAAACAACAAGAACAACAACCCTAAACAACAACAACAACAACAACAAGAACCTTAAATAACAATAACAACAACAACAACCATAACAAAACCTTTCCCTAAACCCTGAACCCTAAACAAGTTGCAACAATAACAACAACAACAACAACCACCCTAAATAACAACAACAACAACAACAACCCTAAAAAACAACAACAACAACAACAACTCTAAATACAACACCAACAACAACAACCTTAAATAACAACAACAACCACCCTAAATAACAACAACAACAACCACCCTTAATTACAACATCAACAGAAACAACAACCCTAAATAACAACAACAAGAACAACAACAATAAACCTAAATAACAACAAGAACAACAATAACAACCCTAAATAACAACATGAACTAAAACAGTAGGAACAACAACCACAACAACCCCAAATAACAACAACAAGAACAACAACCCTAAACAACAACAACAACAACAACAACAACAACAATAATAAAACATTTCCCTAAACCCTGAACCCTAAACAAGTTACAACTATAACAACAACAACAACAACAACCACCCTAAACAACAACAACAACAACATCAACAACCCTAAATAACAACAACAACAGCAACAACATCAACAACCCAAAATAACAACAACAACAGCAACAACATCAACAACCCTAAATAACAACAACAACAATAACCCTAAATAAAACAACAACAACATCAACAACAACAGAAACAAAAACCCTAAATAACAAGAACAAGAACAACAACAACAACCCTACATAACAACAAGAACAACAATAACAATCCTAAACAAGAATAACAATACAACAACAACCCTAAGTAACAATTACAACAACAACAACAACCCGAAATAACAACAACAAGAACAACAAGTACAACAACAACAACAACCCTATACAACAACAACATCAATCCTAAACAACAACAATAACAACAAGAACCCTAAATAACAATAACAACAACAACAACAATAACAAAACCTTTCCCTAAATCCTGACCCCTAAACAAGTTGCAACAATAACAACAACCACAACAACCACCCTAAATAACAACAACAACAACAACCCTAAATAACAACAACAACAACAACCCTAAATAACAACAACAACAACAACAACCTTAAATAACCATAACAACAGCAACACCAACAACCCTAAATAACAACAACAACAACAACCCTTAATTACAACAACAACAGAAACAACGACCCTAATACCAACAACAACAACAACAACAACCTTAAATAACAACAAGAACATCAATAATAACTCTAAATAACAACAACAAGAACAACAACAGCAACCCTAAATAACAACAAGAACAACAATAATAACCCTAAATAACAACAAGAAAAAAAACAACAGGAACAACAACAACCCCAAATAACAACAACAACAACAACAACCCTTAATTACAACAACAACAGAAACAACAACCCTAAATAACAAGAACAAGAACAAGAACAACAATAACAATCCTAAATAAGAATAACAATCACAACAACAACCCTAAGTAACAATTACAACAACAACAACAACCCTAAATAAGAACAAGAACAACAAGCACAGCAACAACAACAAGAACAACAACAACAACAATAACAACAACAACCCTAAACAACAAGAACAACAACCCTAAACAACAACAACAACAACAACAAGAACCTTAAATAACAATAACAACAACAACAACCATAACAAAACCTTTCCCTAAACCCTGAACCCTAAACAAGTTGCAACAATAACAACAACAACAACAACCACCCTAAATAACAACAACAACAACAACAACCCTAAAAAACAACAACAACAACAACAACCCTAAATACAACAACAACAACAACAACCTTAAAGAACAACAACAACCACCCTAAATAACAACAACAACAACCACCCTTAATTACAACATCAACAGAAACAACAACCCTAAATAACAACAACAAGAACAACAACAATAAACCTAAATAACAACAAGAACAACAATAACAACCCTAAATAACAACATGAACTAAAACAGTAGGAACAACAACCACAACAACCCCAAATAACAACAACAAGAACAACCCTAAACAACAACAACAACAACAACAACAACAACAACAATAATAAAACATTTCCCTAAACCCTGAACCCTAAACAAGTTACAACTATAACAACAACAACAACAACAATCTCCCTAAACAACAACAACAACAACATCAACAACCCTAAATAACAACAACAACAGCAACAGCATCAACAACCCAAAATAACAACAACAACAGCAACAACATCAACAACCCTAAATAACAACAACAACAATAACCCTAAATAAAACAACAACAACAACAACCCTAAACAACAAAAACAACAACAACATCAACAACAACAGAAACAACAACCCTAAATAACAAGAACAAGAACAAGAACAACAACCCTACATAACAACAAGAACAACAATAACAATCCAAAACAAGAATAACAATACAACAACAACCCTAAGTAACAATTACAACAACAACAACAACCCTAAATAACAACAAGAACAACAAGCACAGCAACAACAACAAGAACAACAACAACAACAATAACAACAACAACCCTAAACAACAAGAACAACAACCCTAAACAACAACAACAACAACAACAAGAACCTTAAATAACAATAACAACAACAACAACAATAACAAAACCTTTCCCTAAACCCTCAACCCTAAACAAGTTGCAACAATAACAACAACAACAACAACCACCCAAAATAACAACAACAACAACAACGACAACAACAACAACCCTAAATAACAACAACAACAACAACAACAACAACAACCTTAAATAACAACAACAACAACAGCAACAACAACAACCTTAAATAACAACAACAACAACAACAACCTTAAATAACAACAACAACAGCAACAACAACAACCTTAAATAACAACAACAACAACAACCTTAAAAAACAACAACAACAACAACAACAACAACAACAACCCTTAATTACAACAACAACAGAAACAACAACCCTAAATAACAACAACAAGAACAACAACAATAACCCTAAATAACAACAAGAACAACAATAACAACCCTAAATAACAACAAGAACAAAAACAACAGGAACAACAACAACAACAACCCCAAATAACAACAACAAGAACAACAACCCTAAACAACAACAACAACAACAACAACAACACTAAACAACAACAACAATACTAAAACAAGTTGCAACAATAACAACAACAACAACAACCACCCTAAATAACAATAACAACAATAAACAACAACAACAACAACAACAACAACAACAACAACAACAACCCTAAACAACAAAAACAACAACAACATAAACAACAACAGAAACAACAACCCTAAATAACAAGAACAAGAACAACAACAACAACCCTACATAACAACAAGAACAACAATAACAATCCTAAACAAGAATAACAATAACAACAACAACCTTAAGTAACAATTACAACAACAAGAACAACCCTAAATAACAACAAGAACAACAAGCACAGCAACAACAACAAGAACAACAACAACTACAATAACAACAACAACCCTAAACAACAACAACAACAACCCTAAACAACAACAACAAGAACCTTAAATAACAATAACAACAACAACAACAATAACAAAACCTTTCCCTAAACCCTGAACCCTAAACAAGTTGCAACAATAACAACAACAACAACAACCACCCTAAATAACAACAACAACCCTAAATAACAACAACAACAACAACAACCACCCTTAATTACAACAACAACAGAAACAACAACCCTAAATAACAACAACAAGAACAACGACAATAACCCTAAATAACAACAAGAACAACAATAACAACCCTAAATAACAACAAGAACAAAAACAACAGGAACAACAACAACAACAATCCTAAATAACAACAACAACAACAACCACCCTAAACAACAACAACAACAACAACCCTAAACAACAACAACAATCCTAAATAACAATAACAACAACAACAACAACAATAATAAAACCTTTCCCTAAACCCTGAACCCAAAACAAGTTGCAACAATAACAACAACAACAACAACAACAACAACCACCCTAAATAACAACAACAACAACAACAACAATAAACAACAACAACAACCCTAAACAACAACGACAACAACAACAAGAACCTTAAATAACAATAACAACAACAACAACAATAACAAAACCTTTCCCTAAACCCTGAACCCTAAACAAGTTGCAACAATAACAATAACAACAACAACAACAACAACCACCCTAAATAACAACAACAATAACAACAACAATAAACAACAACAACAACAACAACAACATCAACAACAACAACAACAACCCTAAATAACAACAACAACAGCAACAACAATAACCCTAAATAAAACAACCACAACAACAACCCTAAACAACAATAACAACAACAACAGAAACAACAACTCTAAATAACAAGAACAAGAACAACAACAACAACCCTACATAACAACAAGAACAACAATAACAATCCTAAACAAGAATAACAATAACAACAAAAACCCTAAGTAACAATTACAACAACAACAACAACCCTAAATAACAACAATAACAACAAGCACAGCAACAACAACAAGAACAACAACAACTACAACCCTAAACAGCAAAAACAACTACAATAACAACAACAAGAACCCTAAATAACAATAACAACAACAAAAACAATAACAAAACCTTTCCCTAAACCTTGAACCCTAAACAAGTTGCAACAATAACAACAACAACAACAACCACCCTAAATAACAACAACAACAACAACAACCCTAAATAACAACAACAACAACAACCCTAAATAACAACAACAACAATAACATTAAATAACAACAACAACAGCAACCACCCTAAATAACAATAACAACAACAACAACCCTAAATAACAACAACAACAACAACAACCCTAAATAACAACAACAACAACAACCCTAAATAACAACAACAACAACAACCTTAAATAACAACAACAACAACAACCACCCTAAATAACAATAACAACAACAACAACCCTAAATAACAACAACAACAACAACAACCCTAAGTAACAATTACAACAACAATAACAAAACTTTTCCCTAAACCCTGAACCCTAAACAAGTTGCAACAATAACAACAACAACAACAACCACCCTAAATAACAACAACAACAACAACAACCCTAAATAACAACAACAACAACAACCCTAAATAACAACAACAACAACAACCTTAAATAACAACAACAACAGCAACCACCCTAAATAACAATAACAACAACAACAACCCTAAATAACAACAACAACAACAACAACCCTAAATAACAACAACAACAACAACCCTAAATAACAACAACAACAACAGGAACAACAACAACCCCAAATAACAACAACAACAACAACCACCCTAAACAACAACAACAACCCTAAATAACAACAACAACAACAACAACAACAACAACAATAATAAAACCTTTCCCTAAACCCTGAACCCAAAACAAGTTGCAACAATAACAACAACAACAACAACAACCACCCTAAATAACAACAACAACAACAACAACAACAACAATAAACAACAACAACAACCCTAAACAACAACAACAACAACAACAACAACCTTAAATAACAATAACAACAACAACAACAATAACAAAACCTTTCCCTAAACCCTGAACCCTAAACAAGTTGCAACAATAACAAAAACAACAACAACAACCACCCTAAATAACAACAACAACAACAACAACCCTAAAAAACAACAACAACAACAACAACCCTAAATACAACAACAACAACAACCTTAAATAACAACAACAACAACAACCCTAAATAACAACAACAACAACAACAACAACCACCCTTAATTACAACAACAACAGAAACAACAACCCTAAATAACAACAACAAGAACAACAACAATAACCCTAAATAACAACAATAACAACCCTAAATAACAACAAGAACTAAAACAACAGGAACAACAACAACAACAACCCCAAATAACAACAACAAGAACAACAACCCTAAACAACAACAACAACAACAACAACAACAACAATAATAAAACCTTTCCCTAAACCCTGAACCCTAAACAAGTTACAACAATAACAACAACAACAACAACAACCACCCTAAACAACAACAACAACATCAACAACAACAACAACAACAACCCTAAATAACAACAACAACAGCCCTAAGTAACAATTACAACAACAACAACCCTAAATAACAACAAAAACTACAACCCAACAACAACAACAACAACAACAACAACAACAACAACCCTAAACAACAACAACAACAAGAACCATAAATAACAATAACAACAACAACAACAATAACAAAACCTTTCCCTAAACCCTGAACCCTAAACAAGTTGCAACAATAACAAAAACAACAACAACAACCACCCTAAATAACAACAACAACAACAACAACCCTAAAAAACAACAACAACAACAACAACCCTAAATACAACAACAACAACAACCTTAAATAACGACAACAACAACAACCCTAAATAACAACAACAACATCAACAACCACCCTTAATTACAACAACAACAGAAACAACAACCCTAAATAACAACAACAAGAACAACAACAATAAACCTAAATAACAACAAGAACAACAATAACAACCCTAAATAACAACATGAACTAAAACAGTAGGAACAACAACCACAACAACCCCAAATAACAACAACAAGAACAACCCTAAACAACAACAACAACAACAACAACAACAATAATAAAACATTTCCCTAAACCCTGAACCCTAAACAAGTTACAACTATAACAACAACAACAACAACAACCTCCCTAAACAACAACAACAACAACATCAACAACCCTAAATAACAACAACAACAGCAACAGCATCAACAACCCAAAATAACAACAACAACAGCAACAACATCAACAACCCTAAATAACAACAACAACAATAACCCTAAATAAAACAACAACAACAACAACCCTAAACAACAAAAACAACAACAACATCAACAACAACAGAAACAACAACCCTAAATAACAAGAACAAGAACAAGAACAACAACCCTACATAACAACAAGAACAACAATAACAATCCAAAACAAGAATAACAATACAACAACAACCCTAAGTAACAATTACAACAACAACAACAACCCTAAATAACAACAAGAACAACAAGCACAGCAACAACAACAAGAACAACAACAACAACAATAACAACAACAACCCTAAACAACAAGAACAACAACCCTAAACAACAACAACAACAACAACAAGAACCTTAAATAACAATAACAACAACAACAACAATAACAAAACCTTTCCCTAAACCCTCAACCCTAAACAAGTTGCAACAATAACAACAACAACAACAACCACCCAAAATAACAACAACAACAACAACGACAACAACAACAACCCTAAATAACAACAACAACAACAACAACAACAACCTTAAATAACAACAACAACAGCAACAACAACAACCTTAAATAACAACAACAACAACAACAACCTTAAATAACAACAACAACAGCAACAACAACAACCTTAAATAACAACAACAACAACAACCTTAAAAAACAACAACAACAACAACAACAACAACAACAACCCTTAATTACAACAACAACAGAAACAACAACCCTAAATAACAACAACAAGAACAACAACAATAACCCTAAATAACAACAAGAACAACAATAACAACCCTAAATAACAACAAGAACAAAAACAACAGGAACAACAACAACAACAACCCCAAATAACAACAACAAGAACAACAACCCTAAACAACAACAACAACAACAACAACAACACTAAACAACAACAACAATACTAAAACAAGTTGCAACAATAACAACAACAACAACAACCACCCTAAATAACAATAACAACAATAAACAACAACAACAACAACAACAACATCAACAACAACAACAACCCTAAACAACAAAAACAACAACAACATAAACAACAACAGAAACAACAACCCTAAATAACAAGAACAAGAACAACAACAACAACCCTACATAACAACAAGAACAACAATAACAATCCTAAACAAGAATAACAATAACAACAACAACCTTAAGTAACAATTACAACAACAAGAACAACCCTAAATAACAACAAGAACAACAAGCACAGCAACAACAACAAGAACAACAACAACTACAATAACAACAACAACCCTAAACAACAACAACAACAACCCTAAACAACAACAACAAGAACCTTAAATAACAATAACAACAACAACAACAATAACAAAACCTTTCCCTAAACCCTGAACCCTAAACAAGTTGCAACAATAACAACAACAACAACAACCACCCTAAATAACAACAACAACCCTAAATAACAACAACAACAACAACAACCACCCTTAATTACAACAACAACAGAAACAACAACCCTAAATAACAACAACAAGAACAACAACAATAACCCTAAACAACAACAACAACAACAACAACAAGAACCCTAAATAACAATAACTACAACAAGAACAACAACCCTAAACAACAACAACAACAACAACAACCCTAAACAACAACAACAATACTAAATAACAATAACAACAACAACAACAACAATAATAAAACCTTTCCCTAAACCCTGAACCCAAAACAAGTTGCAACAATAACAACAACAACAACAACCACCCTAAATAACAACAACAACAATAAACAACAACAACAACAACAACATCAACAACAACAACAAACCTACACAACAACAACATAAACAACAACAGAAACAACAACCCTAAATAACAAGAACAAGAACAACAACAACAACCCTACCTAACAACAAGAACAACAATAACAATCCTAAACAAGAATAACAATAACAACAACAACCCTAAGTAACAATTACAACAACAACAACAACCCTAAATAACAACAAGAACAACAAGCACAGCAACAACAACAAGAACAACAACAACAACAATAACAACAACAACCCTAAACTACAAGAACAACAACCCTAAACAACAACAACAACAACAACAAGAACCTTAAATAACAATAACAACAACAACAACAATAACAAAATCTTTCCCTAAACCCTGAACCCTAAACAAGTTGCAACAATAACAACAACAACAACAACAACACTAAATACAACAACAACAACAACCTTAAATAACAACAGCAACAACAACCCTAAATAACTACAACAACCCTTAATTACAACAACAACAGAAACAACAACCCTAAATAACAACAACAAGAACAACGACAATAACCCTAAATAACAACAAGAACAACAATAACAACCCTAAATAACAACAAGAACAAAAACAACAGGAACAACAACAACAACAACCCCAAATAACAACAACAAGAACAACCACCCTAAACAACAACAACAACAACAACCCTAAACAACAACAACAACAACAACAACAACAACAATAATAAAACCTTTCCCTAAACCCTGAACCCAAAACAAGTTGCAACAATAACAACAACAACAACAACAACCACCCTAAATAACAACAACAACAACAACAACAACCACCCTAAATAACAACAACAACAACAACAACATCAACAACCCTAAATAACAACAACAACAACAACAACAATAACCCAAAATAAAACAACCACAACAACAACCCTAAACAACAAAAACAACAACCCTAAACAACAACAACAACAACAACAAGAACCCTAAATAACAATAACTACAACAACAACAATAACAAAACCTTTCCCTAAACCCTCAACCATAAACAAGTTGCAACAATAACAACAACAACAACAACCACCCTAAATAACAACAACAACAACAACAACAACCCTAAATAACAACAACAACAACCTTAAATAACAACAACAACAACAACCTTAAATATCAACAACAACAACAACCCTAAAAAACAACAACAACAACAACAACCCTAAATACAACAACAACAACAACCTTAAATAACAACAGCAACAACAACCCTAAATAACAACAACAACCCTTAATTACAACAACAACAGAAACAACAACCCTAAATAACAACAACAAGAACAACGACAATAACCCTAAATAACAACAAGAACAACAATAACAACCCTAAATAACAACAAGAACAAAAACAACAGGAACAACAACAACAACAACCCCAAATAACAACAACAAGAACAACCACCCTAAACAACAACAACAACAACAACCCTAAACAACAACAAAAATCCTAAATAACAACAAGAACAACAAGCACAGCAACAACAACAAGAACAAGAACAACAACAATAACAACAACAACCCTACACTACAAGAACAACAACCCTAAACAACAACAACAACAACAACAAGAACCTTAAATAACAATAACAACAACAACAACAATAACAAAATCTTTCCCTAAACCCTGAACCCTAAACAAGTTGCAACAATAACAACAACAACAACAACCACCCTAAATAACAACAACAACAACAACCTTAAAAAACAACAAAAAAAACAACAACCCTAAATACAACAACAACAACAACAACAACCTTAAATAACAACAACAACAACAACCCTAAATAACAACAACAACAACAACCAACCTTAATTACAAGAACAACAACAATAACCCTAAATAACAACAAGAACTAAAACAGTAGGAACAACAACAACAACAACCCCAAATAACAACAACAAGAACAACAACCCTAAACAACAACAACAACAACAACAACAATAATAAAACATTTCCCTAAACCCTGAACCCTAAACAAGGTACTACTATAACAACAACAACAACAACCACCCTAAACAACAACAACAACAACATCAACAACAACCCTAAATAACAAGAACAAGAACAACAACAACAACCCTACATAACAACAAGAACAACAATAACAATCCTAAACAAGAATAACAATAACAACAACAACCTTAAGTAACAATTACAACAACAACAACAACCCTAAATAACAACAAGAACAACAAGCACAGCAACAACAACAAGAACAACAACAACAACAATAACAACAACAACCCTAAACAACAAGAACAACAACCCTAAACAACAACAACAACAACAACAAGAACCTTAAATAACAATAACAACAACAACAACAATAACAAAACCTTTCCCTAAACCCTGAACCCTAAACAAGTTGCAACAATAACAACAACAACAACAACCACCCTAAATAACAACAACAACCCTAAAAAACAACAACAACAACAACAACAACAACAACAACAACCCTAAATACAACAACAACAACAACAACAACAACCTTAAATAACAACAACAACAACCCTAAATAACAACAACAACAACAACCACCATTAATTACAACAACAACAGAAACAACAACCCTAAATAACAACAACAAGAACAACAACAATAACCCTAAACAACAACAACAACAACAACAACAAGAACCCTAAATAACAATAACTACAACAAGAACAACAACCCTAAACAACAACAACAACAACAACAACCCTAAACAACAACAACAATACTAAATAATAATAACAACAACAACAACCACCCTTAATTACAACAACAACAGAAACAACAACCCTAAATAACAACAACAAGAACAACAACAATAACCCTAAATAACAACAAGAACAACAATAACAACCCTAAATAACAACAAGAACAAAAACAACAGGAACAACAACAACAACAACCCCAAATAACAACAACAACCCTAAACAACAAGAACAACAACCCTAAACAACAACAACAACAACAACAACACTAAACAACAACAACAATACTAAAACAAGTTGCAACAATAACAACAACAACAACAACCACCCTAAATAACAATAACAACAATAAACAACAACAACAACAACAACAACATCAACAACAACAACAACCCTAAACAACAAAAACAACAACAACATAAACAACAACCCTAAATAACAAGAACAAGAACAACAACAACAACCCTACATAACAACAAGAACAACAATAACAATCCTAAACAAGAATAACAATAACAACAACAACCTTAAGTAACAATTACAACAACAACAACAACCCTAAATAACAACAAGAACAACAAGCACAGCAACAACAACAAGAACAACAACAACAACAATAACAACAACAACCCTAAACAACAACAACAACAACAACAAGAACCTTAAATAACAATAACAACAACAACAACAATAACAAAACCTTTCCCTAAACCCTGAACCCTAAACAAGTTGCAACAATATCAACAACAACAACAACCACCCTAAATAACAACAACAACAACAACAACCCTAAAAAACAACAACAACAACAACAACAACAACAACAACCCTAAATACAACAACAACAACAACAACAACCTTAAATAACAACAACAACAACCCTAAATTACAACAACAACAACAACCACCATTAATTACAACAACAACAGAAACAACAACCCTAAATAACAACAACAAGAACAACAACAATAACCCTAAACAACAACAACAACAACAACAACAAGAACCCTAAATAACAATAACTACAACAAGAACAACAACCCTAAACAACAACAACAACAACAACAACCCTAAACAACAACAACAATACTAAATAATAATAACAACAACAACAACAACAATAATAAAACCTTTCCCTAAACCCTGAACCCAAAACAAGTTGCAACAATAACAACAACAACAACAACCACCCTAAATAACAACAACAACAATAAACAACAACAACAACAACAACAACAACATCAACAACAACAACAACCCTACACAACAAAAACAACAACAACATAAACAACAACAGAAACAACAACAACAACCCTACACAACAAAAACAACAACAACATAAACAACAACAGAAACAACAACCCTAAATAACAAGAACAAGAACAACAACAACAACCCTACATAACAACAAGAACAACAATAACAATCCTAAACAAGAATAACAATAACAACAACAACCCAAAGTAACAATTACAACAACAACAACAACCCTAAATAACAACAAGAACAACAAGCACAGCAACAACAACAAGAACAAGAACAACAACAATAACAACAACAACCCTAAACTACAAGAACAACAACCCTAAACAACAACAACAACAACAACAAGAACCTTAAATAACAATAACAACAACAACAACAATAACAAAATCTTTCCCTAAACCCTGAACCCTAAACAAGTTGCAACAATAACAACAACAACAACAACAACCCTAAATACAACAACAACAACAACCTTAAATAACAACAGCAACAACAACCCTAAATAACTACAACAACCCTTAATTACAACAACAACAGAAACAACAACCCTAAATAACAACAACAAGAACAACAACAATAAACCTAAATAACAACAAGAACAACAATAACAACCCTAAATAACAACATGAACTAAAACAGTAGGAACAACAACCACAACAACCCCAAATAACAACAACAAGAACAACCCTAAACAACAACAACAACAACAACAACAACAATAATAAAACATTTCCCTAAACCCTGAACCCTAAACAAGTTACAACTATAACAACAACAACAACAACAACCTCCCTAAACAACAACAACAACAACATCAACAACCCTAAATAACAACAACAACAGCAACAGCATCAACAACCCAAAATAACAACAACAACAGCAACAACATCAACAACCCTAAATAACAACAACAACAATAACCCTAAATAAAACAACAACAACAACAACCCTAAACAACAAAAACAACAACAACATCAACAACAACAGAAACAACAACCCTAAATAACAAGAACAAGAACAACAACAACAACCCTACATAACAACAAGAACAACAATAACAATCCTAAACAAGAATAACAATACAACAACAACCCTAAGTAACAATTACAACAACAACAACAACCCTAAATAACAACAAGAACAACAAGCACAGCAACAACAACAAGAACAACAACAACAACAATAACAACAACAACCCTAAACAACAAGAACAACAACCCTAAACAACAACAACAACAACAACAAGAACCTTAAATAACAATAACAACAACAACAACAATAACAAAAACCTTTCCCTAAACCCTCAACCCTAAACAAGTTGCAACAATAACAACAACAACAACAACCACCCAAAATAGCAACAACAACAACAACGACAACAACAACAACCCTAAATAACAACAACAACAACAACAACAACAACCTTAAATAACAACAACAACAGCAACAACAACAACCTTAAATAACAACAACAACAACAACAACCTTAAATAACAACAACAACAGCAACAACAACAACCTTAAATAACAACAACAACAACAACCTTAAAAAACAACAACAACAACAACAACAACAACAACAACCCTTAATTACAACAATAACAGAAACAACAACCCTAAATAACAACAACAAGAACAACAACAATAACCCTAAATAACAACAAGAACAACAATAACAACCCTAAATAACAACAAGAACAAAAACAACAGGAACAACAACAACAACAACCCCAAATAACAACAACAAGAACAACAACCCTAAACAACAACAACAACAACAACAACAACACTAAACAACAACAACAATACTAAAACAAGTTGCAACAATAACAACAACAACAACAACCACCCTAAATAACAATAACAACAATAAACAACAACAACAACAACAACAACATCAACAACAACAACAACCCTAAACAACAAAAACAACAACAACATAAACAACAACAGAAACAACAACCCTAAATAACAAGAACAAGAACAACAACAACAACCCTACATAACAACAAGAACAATAATAACAATCCTAAACAAGAATAACAATAACAACAACAACCTTAAGTAACAATTACAACAACAAGAACAACCCTAAATAACAACAAGAACAACAAGCACAGCAACAACAACAAGAACAACAACAACAACAATAACAACAACAACCCTAAACAACAACAACCCTAAACAACAACAACAACAACCCTAAACAACAACAACAACAACAACAACAAGAACCTTAAATAACAATAACAACAACAACAACAATAACAAAACCTTTCCCTAAACCCTGAACCCTAAACAAGTTGCAACAATAACAACAACAACAACAACCACCCTAAATAACAACAACAACAACAACAACAACCCTAAATAACAACAACAACAACAACAACCACCCTTAATTACAACAACAACAGAAAAAACAACCCTAAATAACAACAACAAGAACAACAACAATAACCCTAAACAACAACAACAACAACAACAACAAGAACCCTAAATAACAATAACTACAACAAGAACAACAACCCTAAACAACAACAACAACAACAACAACCCTAAACAACAACAACAATACTAAATAACAATAACAACAACAACAACAACAATAATAAAACCTTTCCCTAAACCCTGAACCCAAAACAAGTTGCAACAATAACAACAACAACAACAACCACCCTAAATAACAACAACAACAATAAACAACAACAACAACAACAACATCAACAACAACAACAAACCTACACAACAACAACATAAACAACAACAGAAACAACAACCCTAAATAACAAGAACAAGAACAACAACAACAACAACAACCCTACATAACAACAAGAACAACAATAACAATCCTAAACAAGAATAACAATAACAACAACAACCCTAAGTAACAATTACAACAACAACAACAACCCTAAATAACAACAAGAACAACAAGCACAGCAACAACAACAAGAACAAGAACAACAACAATAACAACAACAACCCTAAACTACAAGAACAACAACCCTAAACAACAACAACAACAACAACAAGAACCTTAAATAACAATAACAACAACAACAACAATAACAAAATCTTTCCCTAAACCCTGAACCCTAAACAAGTTGCAACAATAACAACAACAACAACAACAACACTAAATACAACAACAACAACAACCTTAAATAACAACAGCAACAACAACCCTAAATAACTACAACAACCCTTAATTACAACAACAACAGAAACAACAACCCTAAATAACAACAACAAGAACAACGACAATAACCCTAAATAACAACAAGAACAACAATAACAACCCTAAATAACAACAAGAACAAAAACAACAGGAACAACAACAACAACAACCCCAAATAACAACAACAAGAACAACCACCCTAAACAACAACAACAACAACAACCCTAAACAACAACAACAACAACAACAACAACAACAACAATAATAAAACCTTTCCCTAAACCCTGAACCCAAAACAAGTTGCAACAACAACAACAACAACAACAACAACCACCCTAAATAACAACAACAACAACAACAACAACCACCCTAAATAACAACAACAACAACAACAACATCAACAACCCTAAATAACAACAACAACAGCAACAACAATAACCCTAAATAAAACAACCACAACAACAACCCTAAACAACAACAACAACAACCCTAAACAACAACAACAACAACAACAAGAACCCTAAATAACAATAACTACAACAACAACAATAACAAAACCTTTCCCTAAACCCTCAACCATAAACAAGTTGCAACAATAACAACAACAACAACAACCACCCTAAATAACAACAACAACAACAACAACAACCCTAAATAACAACAACAACAACCTTAAATAACAACAACAACAACAACCTTAAATATCAACAACAACACCAACCTTAAAAAACAACAACAACAACAACAACCCTAAATACAACAACAACAACAACCTTAAATAACAACAGCAACAACAACCCTAAATAACAACAACAACCCTTAATTACAACAACAACAGAAACAACAACCCTAAATAACAACAACAAGAACAACGACAATAACCCTAAATAACAACAAGAACAACAATAACAACCCTAAATAACAACAAGAACAAAAACAACAGGAACAACAACAACAACAACCCCAAATAACAACAACAAGAACAACCACCCTAAACAACAACAACAACAACAACCCTAAACAACAACAAAAATCCTAAATAACAACAAGAACAACAAGCACAGCAACAACAACAAGAACAAGAACAACAACAATAACAACAACAACCCTACACTACAAGAACAACAACCCTAAACAACAACAACAACAACAACAAGAACCTTAAATAACAATAACAACAACAACAACAATAACAAAATCTTTCCCTAAACCCTGAACCCTAAACAAGTTGCAACAATAACAACAACAACAACAACCACCCTAAATAACAACAACAACAACAACCTTAAAAAAAAACAAAAAAAACAACAACCCTAAATACAACAACAACAACAACAACAACCTTAAATAACAACAACAACAACAACCCTAAATAACAACAACAACAACAACCAACCTTAATTACAAGAACAACAACAATAACCCTAAATAACAACAAGAACTAAAACAGTAGGAACAACAACAACAACAACCCCAAATAACAACAACAAGAACAACAACCCTAAACAACAACAACAACAACAACAACAATAATAAAACATTTCCCTAAACCCTGAACCCTAAACAAGGTACTACTATAACAACAACAACAACAACAACAACCCTAAACAACAACAACAACAACAACAACAACAACCCTAAATAACAAGAACAAGAACAACAACAACAACCCTACATAACAACAAGAACAACAATAACAATCCTAAACAAGAATAACAATAACAACAACAACCCTAAGTAACAATTACAACAACAACAACAACCCTAAATAACAACAAGAACAACAAGCACAGCAACAACAACAAGAACAACAACAACAACAATAACAACAACAACCCTAAACAACAACAACCCTAAACAACAAGAACAACAACCCTAAACAACAACAACAACAACAACTAGAACCTTAAATAACAATAACAACAACAACAACAATAACAAAACCTTTCCCTAAACCCTGAACCCTAAACAAGTTGCAACAATAACAACAACAACAACAACCACCCTAAATAACAACAACAACAACAACAACCCTAAAAAACAACAACAACAACAACAACAACAACAACCCTAAATACAACAAAAACAACAACAACAACCCTAAATAACAACAACAACAACCCTAAATAACAACAACAACAACAACCACCATTAATTACAACAACAACAGAAACAACAACCCTAAATAACAACAACAAGAACAACAACAATAACCCTAAACAACAACAACAACAACAACAACAAGAACCCTAAATAACAATAACTACAACAAGAACAACAACCCTAAAGAACAACAACAACAACAACAACCCTAAACAACAACAACAATACTAAATAATAATAACAACAACAACAACAACAATAATAAAACCTTTCCCTAAACCCTGAACCCAAAACAAGTTGCAACAATAACAACAACAACAACAACCACCCTAAATAACAACAACAACAATAAACAACAACAACAACAACAACAACAACATCAACAACAACAACAACCCTACACAACAAAAACAACAACAACATAAACAACAACAGAAACAACAACCCTAAATAACAAGAACAAGAACAACAACAACAACCCTACATAACAACAAGAACAACAATAACAATCCTAAACAAGAATAACAATAACAACAACAACCCAAAGTAACAATTACAACAACAACAACAACCCTAAATAACAACAAGAACAACAAGCACAGCAACAACAACAAGAACAAGAACAACAACAAACCACCCTAAATAACAATAACAACAATAAACAACAACAACAACAACAACAACATCAACAACAACAACAACCCTAAACAACAAAAACAACAACAACATAAACAACAACAGAAACAACAACCCTAAATAACAAGAACAAGAACAACAACAACAACCCTACATAACAACAAGAACAACAATAACAATCCTAAACAAGAATAACAATAACAACAACAACCTTAAGTAACAATTACAACAACAAGAACAACCCTAAATAACAACAAGAACAACAAGCACAGCAACAACAACAAGAACAACAACAACAACAATAACAACAACAACCCTAAACAACAACAACAACAACCCTAAACAACAACAACAAGAACCTTAAATAACAATAACAACAACAACAACAATAACAAAACCTTTCCCTAAACCCTGAACCCTAAACAAGTTGCAACAATAACAACAACAACAACAACCACCCTAAATAACAACAACAACAACAACAACAACCCTAAATAACAACAACAACAACAACAACCACCCTTAATTACAACAACAACAGAAACAACAACCCTAAATAACAACAACAAGAACAACAACAATAACCCTAAACAACAACAACAACAACAACAACAAGAACCCTAAATAACAATAACTACAACAAGAACAACAACCCTAAACAACAACAACAACAACAACAACCCTAAACAACAACAACAATACTAAATAACAATAACAACAACAACAACAACAATAATAAAACCTTTCCCTAAACCCTCAACCATAAACAAGTTGCAACAATATCAACAACAACAACAACCACCCTAAATAACAACAACAACAACAACAAAAATAAACAACAACAACAACAACAACATCAACAACAACAACAACCCTACACAACAAAAACAACAACAACATAAACAACAACAGAAACAACAACCCTAAATAACAAGAACAAGAACAAGAACAACAACCCTACATAACAACAAGAACAACAATAACAATCCTAAACAAGAATAACAATAACAACAACAACCCTAAGTAACAATTACAACAACAACAACAACCCTAAATAACAACAAGAACAACAAGCACAGCAACAACAACAAGAACAACAACAACAACAATAACAACAACAACCCTAAACTACAAGAACAATAACCCTAAACAACAACAACAACAACAACAAGAACCTTAAATAACAATAACAACAACAACAACAATAACAAAATCTTTCCCTAAACCCTGAACCCTAAACAAGTTGCAACAATAACAACAACAACAACAACAACACTAAATACAACAACAACAACAACCTTAAATAACAACAGCAACAACAACCCTAAATAACTACAACAACCCTTAATTACAACAACAACAGAAACAACAACCCTAAATAACAACAACAAGAACAACGACAATAACCCTAAATAACAACAAAAACAACAATAACAACCCTAAATAACAACAAGAACAAAAACAACATGAACAACAACAACAACAACCCCAAATAACAACAACAAGAACAACCACCCTAAACAACAACAACAACAACAACCCTAAACAACAACAACAACAACAACAACAACAACAATAATAAAACCTTTCCCTAAACCCTGAACCCAAAACAAGTTGCAACAATAACAACAACAACAACAACAACCACCCTAAATAACAACACCACCACCATCACCAACAACAACAACACAACCCTAAATAACAACAACAACAACAACAACATCAACAACCCTAAATAACAACAACAACAACAACAACAACAACCCTAAATAAAACAACCACAACAACAACCCTAAACAACAAAAACAACAACCCTAAACAACAACAACAACAACAACAAGAACCCTAAATAACAATAACTACAACAACAACAATAACAAAACCTTTCCCTAAACCCTCAACCATAAACAAGTTGCAACAATAACAACAACAACAACAACCACCCTAAATAACAACAACAACAACAACAACAACCCTAAATAACAACAACAACAACCTTAAATAACAACAACAACAACAACCTTAAATAACAACAACAACAACAACCTTAAAAAACAACAACAACAACAACAACCCTAAATACAACAACAACAACAACCTTAAATAACAACAACAACAACAACCCTAAATAACAACAACAACCCTTAATTACAACAACAACAGAAACAACAACCCTAAATAACAACAACAAGAACAACGACAATAACCCTAAATAACAACAAGAACAACAATAACAACCCTAAATAACAACAAGAACAAAAACAACAGGAACAACAACAACAACAACCCCAAATAACAACAACAAGAACAACCACCCTAAACAACAACAACAACAACAACCCTAAACAACAACAAAAATCCTAAATAACAACAAGAACAACAAGCACAGCAACAACAACAAGAACAAGAACAACAACAATAACAACAACAACCCTACACTACAAGAACAACAACCCTAAACAACAACAACAACAACAACAAGAACCTTAAATAACAATAACAACAACAACAACAATAACAAAACCTTTCCCTAAACCCTGAACCCTAAACAAGTTGCAACAATAACAACAACAACAACAACCACCCTAAATAACAACAACAACAACAACCTTAAAAAACAACAAAAAAAACAACAACCCTAAATACAACAACAACAACAACAACAACCTTAAATAACAACAACAACAACAACCCTAAATAACAACAACAACAACAACCAACCTTAATTACAAGAACAACAACAATAACCCTAAATAACAACAAGAACTAAAACAGTAGGAACAACAACAACAACAACCCCAAATAACAACAACAAGAACAACAACCCTAAACAACAACAACAACAACAACAACAATAATAAAACATTTCCCTAAACCCTGAACCCTAAACAAGGTACTACTATAACAACAACAACAACAACAACAACCCTAAACAACAACAACAACAACATCAACAACAACCCTAAATAACAAGAACAACAACAACAACAACAACCCTACATAACAACAAGAACAACAATAACAATCCTAAACAAGAATAACAATAACAACAACAACCTTAAGTAACAATTACAACAACAACAACAACCCTAAATAACAACAAGAACAACAAGCACAGCAACAACAACAAGAACAACAACAACAACAATAACAACAACAACCCTAAACAACAACAACCCTAAACAACAAGAACAACAACCCTAAACAACAACAACAACAACAACTAGAACCTTAAATAACAATAACAACAACAACAACAATAACAAAACCTTTCCCTAAACCCTGAACCCTAAACAAGTTGCAACAATAACAACAACAACAACAACCACCCTAAATAACAACAACAACAACAACAACCCTAAAAAACAACAACAACAACAACAACAACAACAACCCTAAATACAACAACAACAACAACAACAACCTTAAATAACAACAACAACAACCCTAAATAACAACAACAACAACAACCACCATTAATTACAACAACAACAGAAACAACAACCCTAAATAACAACAACAACAACAACAACAATAACCCTAAACAACAACAACAACAACAACAACAAGAACCCTAAATAACAATAACTACAACAAGAACAACAACCCTAAAGAACAACAACAACAACAACAACCCTAAACAACAACAACAATACTAAATAATAATAACAACAACAACAACAACAATAATAAAACCTTTCCCTAAACCCTGAACCCAAAACAAGTTGCAACAATAACAACAACAACAACAACCACCCTAAATAACAACAACAACAATAAACAACAACAACAACAACAACAACAACATCAACAACAACAACAACCCTACACAACAAAAACAACAACAACATAAACAACAACAGAAACAACAACCCTAAATAACAAGAACAAGAACAACAACAACAACCCTACATAACAACAAGAACAACAATAACAATCCTAAACAAGAATAACAATAACAACAACAACCCAAAGTAACAATTACAACAACAACAACAACCCTAAATAACAACAAGAACAACAAGCACAGCAACAACAACAAGAACAAGAACAACAACAAACCACCCTAAATAACAATAACAACAATAAACAACAACAACAACAACAACAACATCAACAACAACAACAACCCTAAACAACAAAAACAACAACAACATAAACAACAACAGAAACAACAACCCTAAATAACAAGAACAAGAACAACAACAACAACCCTACATAACAACAAGAACAACAATAACAATCCTAAACAAGAATAACAATAACAACAACAACCTTAAGTAACAATTACAACAACAAGAACAACCCTAAATAACAACAAGAACAACAAGCACAGCAACAACAACAAGAACAACAACAACAACAATAACAACAACAACCCTAAACAACAACAACAACAACCCTAAACAACAACAACAAGAACCTTAAATAACAATAACAACAACAACAACAATAACAAAACCTTTCCCTAAACCCTGAACCCTAAACAAGTTGCAACAATAACAACAACAACAACAACCACCCTAAATAACAACAACAACAACAACAACAACCCTAAATAACAACAACAACAACAACAACCACCCTTAATTACAACAACAACAGAAACAACAACCCTAAATAACAACAACAAGAACAACAACAATAACCCTAAACAACAACAACAACAACAACAACAAGAACCCTAAATAACAATAACTACAACAACAACAACAACCCTAAACAACAACAACAACAACAACAACCCTAAACAACAACAACAATACTAAATAACAATAACAACAACAACAACAACAATAATAAAACCTTTCCCTAAACCCTGAACCCAAAACAAGTTGCAACAATAACAACAACAACAACAACCACCCTAAATAACAACAACAACAATAAACAACAACAACAACAACAACATCAACAACAACAACAACCCTACACAACAAAAACAACAACAACATAAACAACAACAGAAACAACAACCCTAAATAACAAGAACAAGAACAAGAACAACAACCCTACATAACAACAAGAACAACAATAACAATCCTAAACAAGAATAACAATAACAACAACAACCCTAAGTAACAATTACAACAACAACAACAACCCTAAATAACAACAAGAACAACAAGCACAGCAACAACAACAAGAACAACAACAACAACAATAACAACAACAACCCTAAACTACAAGAACAATAACCCTAAACAACAACAACAACAACAACAAGAACCTTAAATAACAATAACAACAACAACAACAATAACAAAATCTTTCCCTAAACCCTGAACCCTAAACAAGTTGCAACAATAACAACAACAACAACAACAACACTAAATACAACAACAACAACAACCTTAAATAACAACAGCAACAACAACCCTAAATAACTACAACAACCCTTAATTACAACAACAACAGAAACAACAACCCTAAATAACAACAACAAGAACAACGACAATAACCCTAAATAACAACAAGAACAACAATAACAACCCTAAATAACAACAAGAACAAAAACAACAGGAACAACAACAACAACAACCCCAAATAACAACAACAAGAACAACCACCCTAAACAACAACAACAACAACAACCCTAAACAACAACAAAAATCCTAAATAACAATAACAACAACAACAACAACAACAATAATAAAACCTTTCCCTAAACCCTGAACCCAAAACAAGTTGCAACAATAACAACAACAACAACAACCACCCTAAATAACAACAACAACAACAACAACAACCACCCTAAATAACAACAACAACAACAACAACATCAACAACCCTAAATAACAACAACAACAGCAACAACAATAACCCAAAATAAAACAACCACAACAACAACCCTAAACAACAAAAACAACAACCCTAAACAACAACAACAACAACAACAAGAACCCTAAATAACAATAACTACAACAACAACAATAACAAAACCTTTCCCTAAACCCTCAACCATAAACAAGTTGCAACAATAACAACAACAACAACAACCACCCTAAATAACAACAACAACAACAACAACAACAACCCTAAATAACAACAACAACAACCTTAAATAACAACAACAACAACAACCTTAAATATCAACAACAACACCAACCTTAAAAAACAACAACAACAACAACAACCCTAAATACAACAACAACAACAACCTTAAATAACAACAGCAACAACAACCCTAAATAACAACAACAACCCTTAATTACAACAACAACAGAAACAACAACCCTAAATAACAACAACAAGAACAACGACAATAACCCTAAATAACAACAAGAACAACAATAACAACCCTAAATAACAACAAGAACAAAAACAACAGGAACAACAACAACAACAACCCCAAATAACAACAACAAGAACAACCACCCTAAACAACAACAACAACAACAACCCTAAACAACAACAAAAATCCTAAATAACAACAAGAACAACAAGCACAGCAACAACAACAAGAACAAGAACAACAACAATAACAACAACAACCCTAAACTACAAGAACAACAACCCTAAACAACAACAACAACAACAACAAGAACCTTAAATAACAATAACAACAACAACAACAATAACAAAATCTTTCCCTAAACCCTGAACCCTAAACAAGTTGCAACAATAACAACAACAACAACAACCACCCTAAATAACAACAACAACAACAACCTTAAAAAACAACAAAAAAAACAACAACCCTAAATACAACAACAACAACAACAACAACCTTAAATAACAACAACAACAACAACAAAAACACTAAATAACAACAACAACAACCTTAAATAACAACAACAACAAAAACACTAAATAACAACAACAACAACAACCAACCTTAATTACAAGAACAACAACAATAACCCTAAATAACAACAAGAACTAAAACAGTAGGAACAACAACAACAACAACCCCAAATAACAACAACAAGAACAACAACCCTAAACAACAACAACAACAACAACAACAATAATAAAACATTTCCCTAAACCCTGAACCCTAAACAAGGTACTACTATAACAACAACAACAACAACAACCACCCTAAACAACAACAACAACAACATCAACAACAACCCTAAATAACAAGAACAAGAACAACAACAACAACCCTACATAACAACAAGAACAACAATAACAATCCTAAACAAGAATAACAATAACAACAACAACCTTAAGTAACAATTACAACAACAACAACAACCCTAAATAACAACAAGAACAACAAGCACAGCAACAACAACAAGAACAACAACAACAACAATAACAACAACAACCCTAAACAACAAGAACAACAACCCTAAACAACAACAACAACAACAACAAGAACCTTAAATAACAATAACAACAACAACAACAATAACAAAACCTTTCCCTAAACCCTGAACCCTAAACAAGTTGCAACAATAACAAAAACAACAACAACCACCCTAAATAACAACAACAACCCTAAAAAACAACAACAACAACAACAACAACAACAACCCTAAATACAACAACAACAACAACAACAACAACCTTAAATAACAACAACAACAACCTTAAATAACAACAACAACAACCCTAAATAACAACAACAACAACAACCACCATTAATTACAACAACAACAGAAACAACAACCCTAAATAACAACAACAAGAACAACAACAATAACCCTAAACAACAACAACAACAACAACAACAAGAACCCTAAATAACAATAACTACAACAAGAACAACAACCCTAAACAACAACAACAACAACAACAACCCTAAACAACAACAACAATACTAAATAATAATAACAACAACAACAACCACCCTTAATTACAACAACAACAGAAACAACAACCCTAAATAACAACAACAAGAACAACAACAATAACCCTAAATAACAACAAGAACAACAATAACAACCCTAAATAACAACAAGAACAAAAACAACAGGAACAACAACAACAACAACCCCAAATAACAACAACAAGAACAACAACCCTAAACAACAACAACAACAACAACAACACTAAACAACAACAACAATACTAAAACAAGTTGCAACAATAACAACAACAACAACAACCACCCTAAATAACAATAACAACAATAAACAACAACAACAACAACAACAACATCAACAACAACAACAACCCTAAACAACAAAAACAACAACAACATAAACAACAACCCTAAATAACAAGAACAAGAACAACAACAACAACCCTACATAACAACAAGAACAACAATAACAATCCTAAACAAGAATAACAATAACAACAACAACCTTAAGTAACAATTACAACAACAACAACAACCCTAAATAACAACAAGAACAACAAGCACAGCAACAACAACAAGAACAACAACAACAACAATAACAACAACAACCCTAAACAACAACAACCCTAAACAACAACAACAACAACAACAAGAACCTTAAATAACAATAACAACAACAACAACAATAACAAAACCTTTCCCTAAACCCTGAACCCTAAACAAGTTGCAACAATATCAACAACAACAACAACCACCCTAAATAACAACAACAACAACAACAACCCTAAAAAACAACAACAACAACAACAACAACAACAACCCTAAATACAACAACAACAACAACAACAACCTTAAATAACAACAACAACAACCCTAAATAACAACAACAACAACAACCACCATTAATTACAACAACAACAGAAACAACAACCCTAAATAACAACAACAAGAACAACAACAATAACCCTAAACAACAACAACAACAACAACAACAAGAACCCTAAATAACAATAACTACAACAAGAACAACAACCCTAAACAACAACAACAACAACAACAACCCTAAACAACAACAACAATACTAAATAATAATAACAACAACAACAACAACAATAATAAAACCTTTCCCTAAACCCTGAACCCAAAACAAGTTGCAACAATAACAACAACAACAACAACCACCCTAAATAACAACAACAACAATAAACAACAACAACAACAACAACAACAACATCAACAACAACAACAACCCTACACAACAAAAACAACAACAACATAAACAACAACAGAAACAACAACCCTAAATAACAAGAACAAGAACAACAACAACAACCCTACATAACAACAAGAACAACAATAACAATCCTAAACAAGAATAACAATAACAACAACAACCCAAAGTAACAATTACAACAACAACAACAACCGTAAATAACAACAAGAACAACAAGCACAGCAACAACAACAAGAACAAGAACAACAACAATAACAACAACAACCCTAAACTACAAGAACAACAACCCTAAACAACAACAACAACAACAACAAGAACCTTAAATAACAATAACAACAACAACAACAATAACAAAATCTTTCCCTAAACCCTGAACCCTAAACAAGTTGCAACAATAACAACAACAACAACAACAACCCTAAATACAACAACAACAACAACCTTAAATAACAACAGCAACAACAACCCTAAATAACTACAACAACCCTTAATTACAACAACAACAGAAACAACAACCCTAAATAACAACAACAAGAACAACAACAATAAACCTAAATAACAACAAGAACAACAATAACAACCCTAAATAACAACATGAACTAAAACAGTAGGAACAACAACCACAACAACCCCAAATAACAACAACAAGAACAACCCTAAACAACAACAACAACAACAACAACAACAATAATAAAACATTTCCCTAAACCCTGAACCCTAAACAAGTTACAACTATAACAACAACAACAACAACAACCTCCCTAAACAACAACAACAACAACATCAACAACCCTAAATAACAACAACAACAGCAACAGCATCAACAACCCAAAATAACAACAACAACAACAACAACATCAACAACCCTAAATAACAACAACAACAATAACCCTAAATAAAACAACAACAACAACAACCCTAAACAACAAAAACAACAACAACATCAACAACAACAGAAACAACAACCCTAAATAACAAGAACAAGAACAACAACAACAACCCTACATAACAACAAGAACAACAATAACAATCCTAAACAAGAATAACAATACAACAACAACCCTAAGTAACAATTACAACAACAACAACAACCCTAAATAACAACAAGAACAACAAGCACAGCAACAACAACAAGAACAACAACAACAACAATAACAACAACAACCCTAAACAACAAGAACAACAACCCTAAACAACAACAACAACAACAACAAGAACCTTAAATAACAATAACAACAACAACAACAATAACAAAAACCTTTCCCTAAACCCTCAACCCTAAACAAGTTGCAACAATAACAACAACAACAACAACCACCCAAAATAGCAACAACAACAACAACGACAACAACAACAACCCTAAATAACAACAACAACAACAACAACAACAACCTTAAATAACAACAACAACAGCAACAACAACAACCTTAAATAACAACAACAACAACAACAACCTTAAATAACAACAACAACAGCAACAACAACAACCTTAAATAACAACAACAACAACAACCTTAAAAAACAACAACAACAACAACAACAACAACAACCCTTAATTACAACAACAACAGAAACAACAACCCTAAATAACAACAACAAGAACAACAACAATAACCCTAAATAACAACAAGAACAACAATAACAACCCTAAATAACAACAAGAACAAAAACAACAGGAACAACAACAACAACAACCCCAAATAACAACAACAAGAACAACAACCCTAAACAACAACAACAACAACAACAACAACACTAAACAACAACAACAATACTAAAACAAGTTGCAACAATAACAACAACAACAACAACCACCCTAAATAACAATAACAACAATAAACAACAACAACAACAACAACAACATCAACAACAACAACAACCCTAAACAACAAAAACAACAACAACATAAACAACAACAGAAACAACAACCCTAAATAACAAGAACAAGAACAACAACAACAACCCTACATAACAACAAGAACAATAATAACAATCCTAAACAAGAATAACAATAACAACAACAACCTTAAGTAACAATTACAACAACAAGAACAACCCTAAATAACAACAAGAACAACAAGCACAGCAACAACAACAAGAACAACAACAACAACAATAACAACAACAACCCTAAACAACAACAACCCTAAACAACAACAACCCTAAACAACAACAACAACAACCCTAAACAACAACAACAACAACAACAACAAGAACCTTAAATAACAATAACAACAACAACAACAATAACAAAACCTTTCCCTAAACCCTGAACCCTAAACAAGTTGCAACAATAACAACAACAACAACAACCACCCTAAATAACAACAACAACAACAACAACAACCCTAAATAACAACAACAACAACAACAACCACCCTTAATTACAACAACAACAGAAACAACAACCCTAAATAACAACAACAAGAACAACAACAATAACCCTAAACAACAACAACAACAACAACAACAAGAACCCTAAATAACAATAACTACAACAAGAACAACAACCCTAAACAACAACAACAACAACAACAACCCTAAACAACAACAACAATACTAAATAACAATAACAACAACAACAACAACAATAATAAAACCTTTCCCTAAACCCTGAACCCAAAACAAGTTGCAACAATAACAACAACAACAACAACCACCCTAAATAACAACAACAACAATAAACAACAACAACAACAACAACATCAACAACAACAACAACCCTACACAACAAAAACAACAACAACATAAACAACAACAGAAACAACAACCCTAAATAACAAGAACAAGAACAAGAACAACAACAACAACCCTACATAACAACAAGAACAACAATAACAATCCTAAACAAGAATAACAATAACAACAACAACCCTAAGTAACAATTACAACAACAACAACAACCCTAAATAACAACAAGAACAACAAGCACAGCAACAACAACAAGAACAAGAACAACAACAATAACAACAACAACCCTAAACTACAAGAACAACAACCCTAAACAACAACAACAACAACAACAAGAACCTTAAATAACAATAACAACAACAACAACAATAACAAAATCTTTCCCTAAACCCTGAACCCTAAACAAGTTGCAACAATAACAACAACAACAACAACAACACTAAATACAACAACAACAACAACCTTAAATAACAACAGCAACAACAACCCTAAATAACTACAACAACCCTTAATTACAACAACAACAGAAACAACAACCCTAAATAACAACAACAAGAACAACGACAATAACCCTAAACAACAACAAGAACAACAATAACAACCCTAAATAACAACAAGAACAAAAACAACAGGAACAACAACAACAACAACCCCAAATAACAACAACAAGAACAACCACCCTAAACAACAACAACAACAACAACCCTAAACAACAACAAAAATCCTAAATAACAATAACAACAACAACAACAACAACAATAATAAAACCTTTCCCTAAACCCTGAACCCAAAACAAGTTGCAACAATAACAACAACAACAACAACAACCACCCTAAATAACAACAACAACAACAACAACAACCACCCTAAATAACAACAACAACAACAACAACATCAACAACCCTAAATAACAACAACAACAGCAACAACAATAACCCAAAATAAAACAACCACAACAACAACCCTAAACAACAAAAACAACAACCCTAAACAACAACAACAACAACAACAACAAGAACCCTAAATAACAATAACTACAACAACAACAATAACAAAACCTTTCCCTAAACCCTCAACCATAAACAAGTTGCAACAATAACAACAACAACAACAACCACCCTAAATAACAACAACAACAACAACAACAACAACCCTAAATAACAACAACAACAACCTTAAATAACAACAACAACAACAACCTTAAATATCAACAACAACACCAACCTTAAAAAACAACAACAACAACAACAACCCTAAATACAACAACAACAACAACCTTAAATAACAACAGCAACAACAACACTAAATAACAACAACAACCCTTAATTACAACAACAACAGAAACAACAACCCTAAATAACAACAACAAGAACAACGACAATAACCCTAAATAACAACAAGAACAACGACAATAACCCTAAATAACAACAAGAACAACAATAACAACCCTAAATAACAACAAGAACAACAACAACAGGAACAACAACAACAACAACCCCAAATAACAACAACAAGAACAACCACCCTAAACAACAACAACAACAACAACCCTAAACAACAACAAAAATCCTAAATAACAACAAGAACAACAAGCACAGCAACAACAACAAGAACAAGAACAACAACAATAACAACAACAACCCTACACTACAAGAACAACAACCCTAAACAACAACAACAACAACAACAAGAACCTTAAATAACAATAACAACAACAACAACAATAACAAAATCTTTCCCTAAACCCTGAACCCTAAACAAGTTGCAACAATAACAACAACAACAACAACCACCCTAAATAACAACAACAACAACAACCTTAAAAAACAACAAAAAAAACAACAACCCTAAATACAACAACAACAACAACAACAACCTTAAATAACAACAACAACAACAACCCTAAATAACAACAACAACAACAACCAACCTTAATTACAAGAACAACAACAATAACCCTAAATAACAACAAGAACTAAAACAGTAGGAACAACAACAACAACCCCAAATAACAACAACAAGAACAACAACCCTAAACAACAACAACAACAACAACAACAATAATAAAACATTTCCCTAAACCCTGAACCCTAAACAAGGTACTACTATAACAACAACAACAACAACAACCACCCTAAACAACAACAACAACAACATCAACAACAACCCTAAATAACAAGAACAAGAACAACAACAACAACCCTACATAACAACAAGAACAACAATAACAATCCTAAACAAGAATAACAATAACAACAACAACCTTAAGTAACAATTACAACAACAACAACAACCCTAAATAACAACAAGAACAACAAGCACAGCAACAACAACAAGAACAACAACAACAACAATAACAACAACAACCCTAAACAACAACAACCCTAAACAACAAGAACAACAACCCTAAACAACAACAACAACAACAACAAGAACCTTAAATAACAATAACAACAACAACAACAATAACAAAACCTTTCCCTAAACCCTGAACCCTAAACAAGTTGCAACAATAACAACAACAACAACAACCACCCTAAATAACAACAACAACAACAACAACCCTAAAAAACAACAACAACAACAACAACAACAACAACCCTAAATAACAACAACAACAACAACAACCCTAAATAACAACAACAACAACCCTAAATAACAACAACAACAACAACCACCATTAATTACAACAACAACAGAAACAACAACCCTAAATAACAACAACAAGAACAACAACAATAACCCTAAACAACAACAACAACAACAACAACAAGAACCCTAAATAACAATAACTACAACAAGAACAACAACCCTAAACAACAACAACAACAACAACAACCCTAAACAACAACAACAATACTAAATAATAATAACAACAACAACAACAACAATAATAAAACCTTTCCCTAAACCCTGAACCCAAAACAAGTTGCAACAATAACAACAACAACAACAACCACCCTAAATAACAACAACAACAATAAACAACAACAACAACAACAACAACAACATCAACAACAACAACAACCCTACACAACAAAAACAACAACAACATAAACAACAACAGAAACAACAACCCTAAATAACAAGAACAAGAACAACAACAACAACCCTACATAACAACAAGAACAACAATAACAATCCTAAACAAGAATAACAATAACAACAACAACCCAAAGTAACAATTACAACAACAACAACAACCCTAAATAACAACAAGAACAACAAGCACAGCAACAACAACAAGAACAAGAACAACAACAAACCACCCTAAATAACAATAACAACAATAAACAACAACAACAACAACAACAACATCAACAACAACAACAACCCTAAACAACAAAAACAACAACAACATAAACAACAACAGAAACAACAACCCTAAATAACAAGAACAAGAACAACAACAACAACCCTACATAACAACAAGAACAACAATAACAATCCTAAACAAGAATAACAATAACAACAACAACCTTAAGTAACAATTACAACAACAAGAACAACCCTAAATAACAACAAGAACAACAAGCACAGCAACAACAACAAGAACAACAACAACAACAATAACAACAACAACCCTAAACAACAACAACAACAACCCTAAACAACAACAACAAGAACCTTAAATAACAATAACAACAACAACAACAATAACAAAACCTTTCCCTAAACCCTGAACCCTAAACAAGTTGCAACAATAACATCAACAACAACAACAACCCTAAACAACAAGAACAACAACCCTAAACAACAACAACAACAACAACAAGAACCTTAAATAACAATAACAACAACAACAACAATAACAAAAACCTTTCCCTAAACCCTCAACCCTAAACAAGTTGCAACAATAACAACAACAACAACAACCACCCAAAATAGCAACAACAACAACAACGACAACAACAACAACCCTAAATAACAACAACAACAACAACAACAACAACCTTAAATAACAACAACAACAGCAACAACAACAACCTTAAATAACAACAACAACAACAACAACCTTAAATAACAACAACAACAGCAACAACAACAACCTTAAATAACAACAACAACAACAACAACAAGAACCTTAAATAACAATAACAACAACAACAACAATAACAAAATCTTTCCCTAAACCCTGAACCCTAAACAAGTTGCAACAATAACAACAACAACAACAACCACCCTAAATAACAACAACAACAACAACCTTAAAAAACAACAAAAAAAACAACAACCCTAAATACAACAACAACAACAACAACAACCTTAAATAACAACAACAACAACAACCCTAAATAACAACAACAACAACAACCAACCTTAATTACAAGAACAACAACAATAACCCTAAATAACAACAAGAACTAAAACAGTAGGAACAACAACAACAACAACCCCAAATAACAACAACAAGAACAACAACCCTAAACAACAACAACAACAACAACAACAATAATAAAACATTTCCCTAAACCCTGAACCCTAAACAAGGTACTACTATAACAACAACAACAACAACAACAACCCTAAACAACAACAACAACAACATCAACAACAACCCTAAATAACAAGAACAAGAACAACAACAACAACCCTACATAACAACAAGAACAACAATAACAATCCTAAACAAGAATAACAATAACAACAACAACCTTAAGTAACAATTACAACAACAACAACAACCCTAAATAACAACAAGAACAACAAGCACAGCAACAACAACAAGAACAACAACAACAACAATAACAACAACAACCCTAAACAACAACAACCCTAAACAACAAGAGCAACAACCCTAAACAACAACAACAACAACAACAAGAACCTTAAATAACAATAACAACAACAACAACAATAACAAAACCTTTCCCTAAACCCTGAACCCTAAACAAGTTGCAACAATAACAACAACAACAACAACCACCCTAAATAACAACAACAACAACAACAACCCTAAAAAACAACAACAACAACAACAACAACAACAACAACCCTAAATACAACAACAACAACAACAACAACCTTAAATAACAACAACAACAACCCTAAATAACAACAACAACAACAACCACCATTAATTACAACAACAACAGAAACAACAACCCTAAATAACAACAACAAGAACAACAACAATAACCCTAAACAACAACAACAACAACAACAACAAGAACCCTAAATAACAATAACTACAACAAGAACAACAACCCTAAACAACAACAACAACAACAACAACCCTAAACAACAACAACAATACTAAATAATAATAACAACAACAACAACAACAATAATAAAACCTTTCCCTAAACCCTGAACCCAAAACAAGTTGCAACAATAACAACAACAACAACAACAACCCTAAATAACAACAACAACAATAAACAACAACAACAACAACAACAACAACATCAACAACAACAACAACCCTACACAACAAAAACAACAACAACATAAACAACAACAGAAACAACAACCCTAAATAACAAGAACAAGAACAACAACAACAACCCTACATAACAACAAGAACAACAATAACAATCCTAAACAAGAACAACAACAACAACAACAACCCAAAGTAACAATTACAACAACAACAACAACCCTAAATAACAACAAGAACAACAAGCACAGCAACAACAACAAGAACAAGAACAACAACAATAACAACAACAACCCTAAACTACAAGAACAACAACCCTAAACAACAACAACAACAACAACAAGAACCTTAAATAACAATAACAACAACAACAACAATAACAAAATCTTTCCCTAAACCCTGAACCCTAAACAAGTTGCAACAATAACAACAACAACAACAACAACCCTAAATACAACAACAACAACAACCTTAAATAACAACAGCAACAACAACCCTAAATAACTACAACAACCCTTAATTACAACAACAACAGAAACAACAACCCTAAATAACAACAACAAGAACAACGACAATAACCCTAAATAACAACAAGAACAACAATAACAACCCTAAATAACAACAAGAACAAAAACAACAGGAACAACAACTACAACAACCCCAAATAACAACAACAAGAACAACCACCCTAAACAACAACAACAACAACAACCCTAAACAACAACAAAAATCCTAAATAACAATAACAACAACAACAACAACAACAATAATAAAACCTTTCCCTAAACCCTGAACCCAAAACAAGTTGCAACAATAACAACAACAACAACAACAACCACCCTAAATAACAACAACAACAACAACAACAACCACCCTAAATAACAACAACAACAACAACAACATCAACAACCCTAAATAACAACAACAACAGCAACAACAATAACCCAAAATAAAACAACCACAACAACAACCCTAAACAACAAAAACAACAACCCTAAACAACAACAACAACAACAACAAGAACCCTAAATAACAATAACTACAATAACAACAATAACAAAACCTTTCCCTAAACCCTCAACCATAAACAAGTTGCAACAATAACAACAACAACAACAACCACCCTAAATAACAACAACAACAACAACAACAACCCTAAATAACAACAACAACAACCTTAAATAACAACAACAACAACAACCTTAAATATCAACAACAACACCAACCTTAAAAAACAACAATAACAACAACAACCCTAAATACAACAACAACAACAACCTTAAATAACAACAGCAACAACAACCCTAAATAACAACAACAACCCTTAATTACAACAACAACAGAAACAACAACCCTAAATAACAACAACAAGAACAACGACAATAACCCTAAATAACAACAAGAACAACAATAACAACCCTAAATAACAACAAGAACAAAACCAACAGGAACAACAACAACAACAACCCCAAATAACAACAACAAGAACAACCACCCTAAACAACAACAACAACAACAACCCTAAACAACAACAAAAATCCTAAATAACAATAACAACAACAACAACAACAATAATAAAACCTTTCCCAAAACCCTGAACCCAAAACAAGTTGCAACAATAACAACAACAACAACAACAACCACCCTAAATAACAACAACAACAACAACAACAACAACCACCCTAAATAACAACAACAACAACAACAACATCAACAACCCTAAATAACAACAACAACAGCAACAACAATAACCCAAAATAAAACAACCACAACAACAACCCTAAACAACAAAAACAACAACAACATCAACAACAACAGAAACAACAACTCTAAATAACAAGAACAAGAACAAGAACAACAACCCTACATAACAACAAGAACAACAATAACAATCCTAAACAAGAATAACAATAACAACAACAACCCTAAGTAACAATTACAACAACAATAACAACCCTAAATAACAACAAGAACAACAAGCACAGCAACAACAACAACAACAACAACAACAACAACAACAACAACAACAACAACAACAATAACAACAACAACCCTAAACAACAACAACAAGAACAACAAGAACCCTAAATAACAATAACAACAACAAAAACAATAACAAAACCTTTCCCTAAACCCTGAACCCGAAACAAGTTGCAACAATAACAACAACAACAAAAACCCTAAATAACAACAGCAACAACAACCCTAAATAACAAGAACAACAACAACCTTAAATAACAACAACAACAGCAACCCTAACACAACAACAACAACAACAACAACAACAACCCTAAACAACAACAACAACAACAACAAGAACCCTAAATAACAATAACTACAACAACAACAATAACAAAACCTTTCCCTAAACCCTCAACCATCAACAAGTTGCAACAATAACAACAACAACAACAACCACCCTAAATAATAACAACAACAACAACAACCCTAAATAACAACAACAACAACAACAACCCTAAATAACAACAACAACAACCTTAAATAACAACAAGAAGAACAACAACCTTAAAAAACAACAACAACAACAACAACCCTAAATACAACAACAACAACAACAACAACCTTAAATAACAACAGCAACAAAAACCCTAAATAACAACAACAACAACAACAACCACCACCCTTAATTACAACAACAACAGAAACAACAACCCTAAATAACAACAAGAACAACAATAACAACCCTAAATAACAACAAGAACAAAAACAACAGGAACAACAACAACAACAACCCCAAATAACAACAACAAGAACAACCACCCTAAATAACAACAACAACAACAACAATAACAACATCAACAACCCTAAATAACAACAACAACAGCAACAACAATAACCCAAAATAAAACAACCACAACAACAACCCTAAACAACAAAAACAACAACATCAACAACAACAGAAACAACAACACTAAATAACAAGAACAAGAACAAGAACAACAACCCTACATAACAACAAGAACAACAATAACAATCCTAAACAAGAATAACAATAACAACAACAACCCTAAGTAACAATTACAACAACAATAACAACCCTAAATAACAACAAGAACAACAAGCACAGCAACAACAACAACAACAACAACAACAACAACAATAACAACAACAACCCCAAATAACCACAACAACAACAAAAACCTTAATTACAACAACAACAGAAACAACAACCCTAAATAACAAGAACAACAACAACAACAACAACCCTACATAACAACAAGAACAACAATAACAATCCTAAACAAGAATAACAATATCAACAACAACCCTAAGTAACAATTACAACAACAACAACAACCCTAAATAACAACAATAACAACAACCACAGCAACAACAACAAGAACAACAACAACAACAACAACCGTACACAACAAAAACAACTACAACAACAACAACAAGAACCCTAAATAACAATAGCAACAACAAAAACAATAACAAAACTTTTCCCTAAACCCTGAACCCTAAACAAATTGCAACAATAACAACAACAACAACAACCACCCTAAATAACAACAACAACAACAACAACCCTAAATAACCACAGCAACAATAACCCTAAATAACAACAACAACAACAACCTTAAATAACAACAACAACAGCAACCCTAAACAACAACAACAACAACCCTAAACAACAACAACAACAACAACAAGAACCCTAAATAACAATAACTACAACAACAACAATAACAAAACCTTTCCCTAAACCCTCAACCATAAACAAGTTGCAACAATAACAACAACAACAACAACCACCCTAAATAACAACAACAACAACAACAACAACCCTAAATAACAACAACAACAACCTTAAATAACAACAACAACAACAACAACAACAACAACAACCTTAAATATCAACAACAACAACAACCTTAAAAAACAACAACAACAACAACAACAACAACCCTAAATACAACAACAACAACAACCTTAAATAACAACAGCAACAACAACCCTAAATAACAACAACAACCCTTAATTACAACAACAACAGAAACAACAACCCTAAATAACAACAACAAGAACAACGACAATAACCCTAAATAACAACAAGAACAACAATAACAACCCTAAATAACAACAAGAACAAAAACAACAGGAACAACAACAACCCCAAATAACAACAACAAGAACAACCACCCTAAACAACAACAACAACAACAACCCTAAACAACAACAAAAATCCTAAATAACAATAACAACAACAACAACAACAATAATAAAACCTTTCCCTAAACCCTGAACCCAAAACAAGTTGCAACAATAACAACAACAACAACAACAACCACCCTAAATAACAACAACAACAACAACAACCACCCTAAATAACAACAACAACAACAACAACAACCACCCTAAATAACAACAACAACAACAACAACATCAACAACCCTAAATAACAACAACAACAGCAACAACAATAACCCAAAATAAAACAACCACAACAACAACCCTAAACAACAAAAACAACAACAACATCAACAACAACAGAAACAACAACTCTAAATAACAAGAACAAGAACAAGAACAACAACCCTACATAACAACAAGAACAACAATAACAATCCTAAACAAGAATAACAATAACAACAACAACCCTAAGTAACAATTACAACAACAATAACAACCCTAAATAACAACAAGAACAACAAGCACAGCAACAACAACAACAACAACAACAACAACAACTACAACAACCCTAAACAACAACAACAAGAACAACAAGAACCCTAAATAACAATAACAACAACAAAAACAATAACAAAACCTTTCCCTAAACCCTGAACCCGAAACAAGTTGCAACAATAACAACAACAACAAAAACCCTAAATAACAACAGCAACAACAACCCTAAATAACAAGAACAACAACAACCTTAAATAACAACAACAACAGCAACCCTAAACAACAACAACAACAACAACAACAACAACCCTAAACAACAACCACAACAACAAGAACCCTAAATAACAATAACTACAACAACAACAATAACAAAACCTTTCCCTAAACCCTCATCCATCAACAAGTTGCAACAATAACAACAACAACAACAACCACCCTAAATAACAACAACAACAACAACAACCCTAAATAACAACAACAACAACAACAACCCTAAATAACAACAACAACAACCTTAAATAACAACAACAGCAACAACAACAACCTTAAATATCAACAAGAACAACAACAACCTTAAAAAAAAACAACAACAACAACAACCCTAAATACAACAACAACAACAACAACAACCTTAAATAACAACAGCAACAACAACCCTAAATAACAACAACAACAACAAAAACCACCACCCTTAATTACAACAACAACAGAAACAACAACCCTAAATAACAAGAACAAGAACAACGACAATAACCCTAAATAAGAACAAGAACAACAATAACAACCCTAAATAACAACAAGAATAAAAACAACAGGAACAACAACAACAACAACCCCAAATAACAACAACAAGAACAACCACCCTAAACAACAACAACAACAACCCTAAACAACAACAACAATCCTAAATTACAATAACAACAACAACAACAACAATAATAAAACCTTTCCCTGAACCCTGAACCCAAAACAAGTTGCAACAATAACAACAACAACAACAACAACCACCCTAAATAACAACAACAACAACAACAATAAACAACAACAACAACAACAACATCAACAACAACAACAACCCTAAATAACAACAACAACAGCAACAACAATAACCCAAAATAAAACAACCACAACAATAACCCTAAACAACAAAAACAACAACAACAAAAACAACAACTCTAAATAACAAGAACAACAACAACAACCCTACATAACAACAAGAACAACAATAACAAACCTAAATAAGAATAACAATAACAACAACAACCCTAAGTAACAATTACAACAACAATAACTACCCTAAATATCAACAAGAACAACAAGCACAGCAGCAACAACAACAACAACAACAACAATAACAACAACAACCCTAAACAACAACAACCCTAAACAACAAGAACAACAACCCTAAATACAACAACAACAACAACAACCTTAAATAACAACAGCAACAAAAACCCTAAATAACAACAACAACAACAACAACCACCACCCTTAATTACAACAACAACAGAAACAACAACCCTAAATAACAACAACAAGAACAACGACAATAACCCTAAATAACAACAAGAACAACAATAACAACCCTAAATAACAACAACAACAGCAACAACAATAACCCTAAATAAAACAACAACCCTAAATAACAACAACAACAACAATAACAACCCTAAATAACAACAAGAACAAAAACAACAGGAACAACAACAACAACAACCCCAAATAACAACAACAAGAACAACCACCCTAAATAACAACAACAACAACAACAATAACAACATCAACAACCCTAAATAACAACAACAACAGCAACAACAATAACCCAAAATAAAACAACCACAACAACAACCCTAAACAACAAAAACAACAACAACATCAACAACAACAGAAACAACAACTCTAAATAACAAGAACAAGAACAACAACAACAACCCTACATAACAACAAGAACAACAATAACAAACCTAAACAAGAATAACAATAACAACAACAACCCTAAGTAACAATTACAACAACAATAACAACCCTAAATAACAACAAGAACAACAAGCACAGCAACAACAACAACAACAACAACAACAACAACAATAACAACAACAACCCTAAACAACAACAACAACAACCCTAAACAACAACAACAAGAACAACAAGAACCCTAAATAACAATAACAACAACAAAAACAATAACAAAACCTTTCCCTAAACCCTGAACCCTAAACAAGTTGCAACAATAACAACAACAACAACAACAACAACAACCACAACCACCACCATAAATAACAACAACAACAACAACCCTAAATAACAACAGCAACAACAACCCTAAATAACAACAACAACAACAACCTTAAATAACAACAACAACAGCAACCCTAAACAACAACAACAACAACAACAACAACAACAACCCAAAACAACAACAACAACAACAACAAGAACCCTAAATAACAATAACTACAACAACAACAATAACAAAACCTTTCCCTAAACCCTCAACCATAAACAAGTTGCAACAATAACAACAACAACAACAACCACAACAACCACCCTAAATAACAACAACAACAACAACAACAACAACCCTAAATAACAACAACAACAACCTTAAATAACAACAACAACAACAACAACAACAACCTTAAATATCAACAAGAACAACAACAACCTTAAAAAACAACAACAACAACAACAACCCTAAATACAACAACAACAACAACAACCTTAAATAACAACAGCAACAACAACCCTAAATAACAACAACAACAACAACCACCACCCTTAATTACAACAACAACAGAAACAACAACCCTAAATAACAACAACAAGAACAACGACAATAACCCTAAATAACAACAAGAACAACAATAACAACCCTAAATAACAACAAGAACAAAAACAACAGGAACAACAACAACAACAATCCTAAATAACAACAACAAGAACAACCACCCTAAACAACAACAACAACAACCCTAAACAACAACAACAATCCTAAATTACAATAACAACAACAACAACAACAATAATAAAACCTTTCCCTGAACCCTGAACCCAAAACAAGTTGCAACAATAACAACAACAACAACAACAACCACCCTAAATAACAACAATAACAACAACAATAAACAACAACAACAACAACAACATCAACAACAACAACAACCCTAAATAACAACAACAACAGCAACAACAATAACCCAAAATAAAACAACCACAACAATAACCCTAAACAACAAAAACAACAACAACAAAAACAACAACTCTAAATAACAAGAACAACAACCACAACAACAACCCTACATAACAACAAGAACAACAATAACAAACCTAAATAAGAATAACAATAACAACAACAACCCTAAGTAACAATTACAACAACAATAACTACCCTAAATATCAACAAGAACAACAAGCACAGCAGCAACAACAACAACAACAACAACAATAACAACAACAACCCTAAACAACAACAACCCTAAACAACAAGAACAACAACCCTAAATACAACAACAACAACAACAACCTTAAATAACAACAGCAACAAAAACCCTAAATAACAACAACAACAACAACAACCACCACCCTTAATTACAACAACAACAGAAACAACAACCCTAAATAACAACAACAAGAACAACGACAATAACCCTAAATAACAACAAGAACAACAATAACAACCCTAAATAACAACAACAACAGCAACAACAATAACCCTAAATAAAACAACAACCCTAAATAACAACAACAACAACAATAACAACCCTAAATAACAACAAGAACAAAAACAACAGGAACAACAACAACAACAACCCCAAATAACAACAACAAGAACAACCACCCTAAATAACAACAACAACAACAACAATAACAACATCAACAACCCTAAATAACAACAACAACAGCAACAACAATAACCCTAAATAAAACAACCACAACAACAACCCTAAACAACAAAAACAACAACAACATCAACAACAACAGAAACAACAACTCTAAATAACAAGAACAAGAACAACAACAACAACCCTACATAACAACAAGAACAACAATAACAATCCTAAACAAGAATAACAATAACAACAACAACCCTAAGTAACAATTACAACAACAATAACAACCCTAAATAACAACAAGAACAACAAGCACAACAACAACAACAACAACAACAACAAGAACAACAAGCACAGCAACAACAACAACAACAACAACAACAACAACAATAACAACAACAACCCTAAACAACAACAACAACAACCCTAAACAACAACAACAAGAACAACAAGAACCCTAAATAACAATAACAACAACAAAAACAATAACAAAACCTTTCCCTAAACCCTGAACCCTAAACAAGTTGCAACAATAACAACAACAACAACAACAACAACCACAACCACCACCATAAATAACAACAACAACAACAACCCTAAATAACAACAGCAACAACAACCCTAAATAACAACAACAACAACAACCTTAAATAACAACAACAACAGCAACCCTAAACAACAACAACAACAACAACAACAACAACCCTAAACAACAACAACAACAACAACAAGAACCCTAAATAACAATAACTTCAACAACAACAATAACAAAACCTTTCCCTAAATCCTCAACCATAAACAAGTTGCAACAATAACAACAACAACAACAACCACAACAACCACCCTAAATAACAACAACAACAACAACAACCCTAAATAACAACAACAACAACCCTAAATAACAACAACAACAACCTTAAATAACAACAACAACAACAACAACAACAACCTTAAATATCAACAAGAACAACAACAACCTTAAAAAACAACAACAACAACAACAACCCTAAATACAACAACAACAACAACAACCTTAAATAACAACAGCAACAACAACCCTAAATAACAACAACAACAACAACCACCACCCTTAATTACAACAACAACAGAAACAACAACCCTAAATAACAACAACAAGAACAACGACAATAACCCAAAATAACAACAAGAACAACAATAACAACAAGAACAAAAACAACAGGAACAACAACAACAACAACCCCAAATAACAACAACAAGAACAACCACCCTAAACAACAACAACAACAACCCTAAACAACAACAACAATCCTAAATAACAATAACAACAACAACAACAACAATAATAAAACCTTTCCCTGAACCCTGAACCCAAAACAAGTTGCAACAATAACAACAACAACCACCCTAAATAACAACAACAACAACAACAACAATAACAAGATCAACAACCCTAAATAACAACAACAACAGCAACAACAATAACCATAAATAAACCAACCACAACAATAACCCTAAACAACAAAAACAACAACAACATCAACAACAACAGAAACAACAACTCTAAATAACAAGAACAACAACAACAACAACAACCCTACATAACAACAAGAACAACAATAACAAACCTAAACAAGAATAACAATAACAACAACAACCCTAAGTAACAACAATAACAATAACTACCCTAAATAACAACAAGAACAACAAGCACAGCAGCAGCAGCAACAACAACAACAACAATAACAACAACAACCATAAACAACAACAATAACAACCCTAAACAACAACAACAACAACAAGAACCTTAAATAACAATAACAACAACAACAACAATAACAAAACCTTTCCCTAAACCCTGAACCCTAAACAAGTTGCAACAATAACAACAACAACAACAACCACCCTAAATAACAACAACAACAACAACAACCCTAAAAAACAACAACAACAACCCTAAATACAACAACAACAACAACAACCTTAAATAACAACAACAACAACAACCCTAAATAACAACAACAACAACAACCACAACAACCACCCTTAATTACAACAACAACAGAAACAACAACCCTAAATAACAACAACAAGAACAACAACAATAACCCTAAATAACAACAAACAATAACAACAAGAACTAAAACAACAGGAACAACAACAACAACAACCCCAAATAACAACAACAAGAACAACAACCCTAAACAACAACAACAACAATAATAAAACCTTTCCCTAAACCCTGAACCCTAAACAAGTTACAACAATAACAACAACAACAACAACACCCACCCTAAACAACAACAACAACATCAACAACAACAACAACAACATCAACAACAACAACAACAACAACAACAACAACCCTAAATAACAACAACAAGTAACAATTACAACAACAACAACAACCCTAAATAACAACAAAAACAACAAGCACAGCAACAACAACAAGAACAACAACAACAACAACAACAACAACCTTAAATAACAACAACAACAACCCTAAACAACAACAACAACAAGAACCCTAAATAACAATAACAACAACAACAACAATAACAAAACCTTTCCCTAAACCCTGAACCCTAAACAAGTTGCAACAATAACAACAACAACAACAACCACCCTAAATAACAACAACAACAACAACAACAACAACAACAACCCTAAAAAACAACAACAACAAAAACAACCCTAAATACAACAACAACAACCTTAAATAACAACAAGAACATCAATAATAACGCTAAATAACAACAACAACAACAACAACAACCTTAAATAACAACAAGAACATCAATAATAACGCTAAATAACAACAACAAACCTAAATAACAACAAGAACAACAATAGTAACCCTAAATAACAACAAGAAAAAAAACAACAGGAACAACAACAACCCCAAATAACCACAACAACAACAACAACAACAACCCTTAATTACAACAACAACAGAAACAACAACCCTTAATAACAAGAACAACAACAACAACAACAACCCTACATAACAACAAGAACAACAATAACAATCCTAAACAAGAATAACAATAACAACAACAACCCTAAGTAACAATTACAACAACAACAACAACCCTAAATAACAACAATAACAACAAGCACAGCAACAACAACAAGAACAACAACAACAACAACAACAACCCTAAACAACAAAAACAACTACAATAACAACAACAAGAACCCTAAATAACAATAACAACAACAAAAACAATAACAAAACCTTTCCCTAAACCTTGAACCCTAAACAAGTTGCAACAATAACAACAACAACAACAACCAACCTAAATAACAACAACAACAACAACAACAACCCTAAACAACAACAACAACAACAACCACCCTAAATAACAACAACAACAACAACAACCCTAAATAACAACAACAACAACAACCCTAAATAACAACAGCAACAACAACCCTAAATAACAACAACAACAGCAACCACCCTAAATAACAATAACAACAACAACAACCCTAAATAACAACAACAACAGCAACAACAATAACCCAAAATAAAACAACCACAACAATAACCCTAAACAACAAAAACAACAACAACAAAAACAACAACTCTAAATAACAAGAACAACAACAACAACAACAACCCTACATAACAACAAGAACAACAATAACAAACCTAAATAAGAATAACAATAACAACAACAACCCTAAGTAACAATTACAACAACAATAACTACCCTAAATATCATCAAGAACAACAAGCACAGCAGCAACAACAACAACAATAACAACAACAACCCTAAACAACAAGAACAACAACCCTAAATACAACAACAACAACAACAACCTTAAATAACAACAGCAACAAAAACCCTAAATAACAACAACAACAACAACAACCACCACCCTTAATTACAACAACAACAGAAACAACAACCCTAAATAACAACAACAAGAACAACGACAATAACCCTAAATAACAACAAGAACAACAATAACAACCCTAAATAACAACAACAACAGCAACAACAATAACCTTAAATAAAACAACAACCCTAAATAACAACAACAACAACAACAACAACCCTAAATAACAACAAGAACAACAACAACAGGAACAACAACAACAACAACCCCAAACAACAACAACAAGAACAACCACCCTAAATAACAACAACAACAACAACAATAACAACATCAACAACCCTAAATAACAACAACAACAGCAACAACAATAACCCAAAATAAAACAACCACAACAACAACCCTAAACAACAAAAACAACAACAACAGAAACAACAACTCTAAATAACAAGAACAAGAACAAGAACAACAACCCTACATAACAACAAGAACAACAATAACAATCCTAAACAAGAATAACAATAACAACAACAACCCTAAGTAACAATTACAACAACAATAACAACCCTAAATAACAACAAGAACAACAAGCACAGCAACAACAACAACAACAACAACAACAACAACAATAACAACAACAACCCTAAACAACAACAACAACAACCCTAAACAACAACAACAAGAACAACAAGAACCCTAAATAACAATAACAACAACAAAAACAATAACAAAACCTTTCCCTAAACCCTGAACCCTAAACAAGTTGCAACAATAACAACAACAACAACAACAACAACCACAACCACCACCATAAACAACAACCCTAAATAACAACAGCAACAACAACCCTAAATAACAACAACAACAACAACCTTAAATAACAACAACAACAACAACAACAACAACAACAACCCTAAACAACAACAACAATAACAACAAGAACCCTAAATAACAATAACTACAACAACAACAATAACAAAACCTTTCCCTAAACCCTCAACCATAAACAAGTTGCAACAATAACAACAACAACAACAACCACAACAACCACCCTAAATAACAACAACAACAACAACAACCCTAAATAACAACAACAACAACCCTAAATAACAACAACAACAACCTTAAATAACAACAACAACAACAACAACAACAACAACAACAACCTTAAAAAACAACAACAACAACAACAACCCTAAATACAACAACAACAACAACAACCTTAAATAACAACAGCAACAACAACCCTAAATAACAACAACAACAACAACCACCACCTTAATTACAACAACAACAGAAACAACAACCCTAAATAACAACAACAAGAACAACGACAATAACCCTAAATAACAACAAGAACAACAATAACAACCCTAAATAACAACAAGAACAAAAACAACAGGAACAACAACAACAACAACCCCAAATAACAACAACAAGAACAACCACCCTAAACAACAACAACAACAACCCTAAACAACAACAACAATCCTAAATAACAATAACAACAACAACAACAACAATAATAAAACCTTTCCCTGAACCCTGAACCCAAAACAAGTTGCAACAATAACAACAACAACAACAACAACCACCCTAAATAACAACAACAACAACAACAACAATAACAAGATCAACAACCCTAAATAACAACAACAACAGCAACAACAATAACCATAAATAAAACAACCACAACAATAACCCTAAACAACAAAAACAACAACAACATCAACAACAACAGAAACAACAACTCTAAATAACAAGAACAACAACAACAACAACAACCCTACATAACAACAAGAACAACAATAACAAACCTAAACAAGAATAACAATAACAACAACAACCCTAAGTAACAACAATAACAATAACTACCCTAAATAACAACAAGAACAACAAGCACAGCAGCAGCAGCAACAACAACAACAACAACAATAACAACAACAACCATAAACAACAACAATAACAACCCTAAACAACAACAACAACAACAAGAACCTTAAATAACAATAACAACAACAACAACAATAACAAAACCTTTCCCTAAACCCTGAACCCTAAACAAGTTGCAACAATAACAACAACAACAACAACCACCCTAAATAACAACAACAACAACAACAACCCTAAAAAACAACAACAACAACCCTAAATACAACAACAACAACAACAACCTTAAATAACAACAACAACAACAACAACCTTAAATAACAACAACAACAACAACCCTAAATAACAACAACAACAACAACCACAACAACCACCCTAAATAACAACAAACAATAACAACAAGAACTAAAACAACAGGAACAACAACAACAACAACCCCAAATAACAACAACAAGAACAACAACCCTAAACAACAACAACAACAATAATAAAACCTTTCCCTAAACCCTGAACCCTAAACAAGTTACAACAATAACAACAACAACAACAACACCCACCCTAAACAACAACAACAACATCAACAACAACAACAACAACAACAACAACCCTAAATAACAACAACAAGTAACAATTACAACAACAACAACAACCCTAAATAACAACAAAAACAACAAGCACAGCAACAACAACAAGAACAACAACAACAACAACAACAACAACCTTAAATAACAACAACAAGAACCCTAAATAACAATAACAACAACAACAACAATAACAAAACCTTTCCCTAAACCCTGAACCCTAAACAAGTTGCAACAATAACAACAACAACAACAACCACCCTAAATAACAACAACAACAACAACAACAACAACAACAACCCTAAAAAACAACAACAACAAAAACAACCCTAAATACAACAACAACAACCTTAAATAACAACAAGAACATCAATAATAACGCTAAATAACAACAACAACAACAACAACAACCTTAAATAACAACAAGAACATCAATAATAACGCTAAATAACAACAACAAACCTAAATAACAACAAGAACAACAATAGTAACCCTAAATAACAACAAGAAAAAAAACAACAGGAACAACAACAACCCCAAATAACCACAACAACAACAACCCTTAATTACAACAACAACAGAAACAACAACCCTAAATAACAAGAACAACAACAACAACAACAACCCTACATAACAACAAGAACAACAATAACAATCCTAAACAAGAATAACAATAACAACAACAACCCTAAGTAACAATTACAACAACAACAACAACCCTAAATAACAACAATAACAACAAGCACAACAACAACAACAACAACAACAACAACAACAACAACAACAACCCTAAACAACAAAAACAACTACAACAACAACAACAAGAACCCTAAATAACAATAACAACAACAAAAACAATAACAAAACCTTTCCCTAAACCTTGAACCCTAAACAAGTTGCAACAATAACAACAACAACAACAACCAACCTAAATAACAACAACAACAACAACAACAACCCTAAACAACAACAACAACAACAACCACCCTAAATAACAACAACAACAACAACAACCCTAAATAACAACAACAACAACAACCCTAAATAACAACAGCAACAACAACCCTAAATAACAACAACAACAGCAACCACCCTAAATAACAATAACAACAACAACAACCCTAAATAACAACAACAACAGCAACAACAATAACCCAAAATAAAACAACCACAACAATAACCCTAAACAACAAAAACAACAACAACAAAAACAACAACTCTAAATAACAAGAACAACAACAACAACAACAACCCTACATAACAACAAGAACAACAATAACAAACCTAAATAAGAATAACAATAACAACAACAACCCTAAGTAACAATTACAACAACAATAACTACCCTAAATATCATCAAGAACAACAAGCACAGCAGCAACAACAACAACAATAACAACAACAACCCTAAACAACAAGAACAACAACCCTAAATACAACAACAACAACAACAACCTTAAATAACAACAGCAACAGAAACCCTAAATAACAACAACAACAACAACAACCACCACCCTTAATTACAACAACAACAGAAACAACAACCCTAAATAACAACAACAAGAACAACGACAATAACCCTAAATAACAACAAGAACAACAATAACAACCCTAAATAACAACAACAACAGCAACAACAATAACCTTAAATAAAACAACAACCCTAAATAACAACAACAACAACAATAACAACCCTAAATAACAACAAGAACAAAAACAACAGGAACAACAACAACAACAACCCCAAATAACAACAACAAGAACAACCACCCTAAATAACAACAACAACAACAACAATAACAACAACAACAACCCTAAATAACAACAACAACAACAACAACAATAACCCAAAATAAAACAACCACAACAACAACCCTAAACAACAAAAACAACAACAACAGAAACAACAACTCTAAATAACAAGAACAAGAACAAGAACAACAACCCTACATAACAACAAGAACAACAATAACAATCCTAAACAAGAATAACAATAACAACAACAACCCTAAGTAACAATTACAACAACAATAACAACCCTAAATAACAACAAGAACAACAAGCACAGCAACAACAACAACAACAACAACAATAACAACAACAACAACAACCCTAAACAAGAACCCTAAACAAGTTGCAACAATAACAACAACAACAACAACCACCCTAAATAACAACAACAACAACAACAACCCTAAAAAACAACAACAACAACAACAACCCTAAATACAACAACAACAACAACCCTAAATAACAACAACAACAACAACCCTAAACAACAACAACCCTAAACAACAACAATAACAACAACAACAATAATAAAACCTTTCTCTAAACCTTGAACCCTAAACAAGTTACAACAATAAGAACAACAACAACAACAACAACAACAACATCAACAACAACAACAACAACCCTAAATAACAACAACAACAGCCCTAAGTAACAATTACAACAACAACAACAACCCTAAATAACAACAAAAACAACAAGCACAGCAACAACAACAACAACAACAACAACAACAACAACCTTAAATAACAACAACAACAACCCTAAACAACAACAACAACAAGAACCCTAAATAACAATAACAACAACAACAACAATAACAAAACCTTTCCCTAAACCCTGAACCCTAAACAAGTTGCAACAATAACAACAACAACAACAACCACCCTAAATAACAACAACAACAACAACAACCCTAAAAAACAACAACAACAACAACAACCCTAAATACAACAACAACAACAACCTTAAATAACGACAACAACAACAACCCTAAATAACAACAACAACAACAACAACCACCCTTAATTACAACAACAACAGAAACAACAACCCTAAATAACAACAACAAGAACAACAACAATAACCCTAAATAACAACAATAACAACAAGAACTAAAACAACAGGAACAACAACAACAACAACCCCAAATAACAACAACAAGAACAACAACCCTAAACAACAACAACAACAACAACAACAACAACAATAATAAAACCTTTCCCTAAACCCTGAACCCTAAACAAGTTACAACAATAACAACAACAACAACAACAACCACCCTAAACAACAACAACAATAACGCTAAATAACAACAACAACAACAACAACAACCTTAAATAACAACAAGAACATCAATAATAACGCTAAATAACAACAACAATAACAACAACAACCCTAAATAACAACAAGAACAACAATAGTAACCCTAAATAACAACAAGAAAAAAAACAACAGGAACAACAACAACCCCAAATAACCACAACAACAACAACAACAACAACCCTTAATTACAACAACAACAGAAACAACAACCCTTAATAACAAGAACAACAACAACAACAACAACCCTACATAACAACAAGAACAACAATAACAATCCTAAACAAGAATAACAATAACAACAACAACCCTAAGTAACAATTACAACAACAACAACAACCCTAAATAACAACAATAACAACAAGCACAGCAACAACAACAACAACAACAACAACAACAACAACAACCCTAAACAACAAAAACAACTACAACAACAACAACAAGAACCCTAAATAACAATAACAACAACAAAAACAATAACAAAACCTTTCCCTAAACCTTGAACCCTAAACAAGTTGCAACAATAACAACAACAACAACAACCAACCTAAATAACAACAACAACAACAACAACAACCCTAAACAACAACAACAACAACAACCACCCTAAATAACAACAACAACAACAACAACCCTAAATAACAACAACAACAACAACCCTAAATAACAACAACAACAACAACCCTAAATAACAACAACAACAGCAACCACCCTAAATAACAATAACAACAACAACAACCCTAAATAACAACAACAACAGCAACAACAATAACCCAAAATAAAACAACCACAACAATAACCCTAAACAACAAAAACAACAACAACAAAAACAACAACTCTAAATAACAAGAACAACAACAACAACAACAACCCTACATAACAACAAGAACAACAATAACAAACCTAAATAAGAATAACAATAACAACAACAACCCTAAGTAACAATTACAACAACAATAACTACCCTAAATATCATCAAGAACAACAAGCACAGCAGCAACAACAACAACAATAACAACAACAACCCTAAACAACAAGAACAACAACCCTAAATACAACAACAACAACAACAACCTTAAATAACAACAGCAACAAAAACCCTAAATAACAACAACAACAACAACAACCACCACCCTTAATTACAACAACAACAGAAACAACAACCCTAAATAACAACAACAAGAACAACAACAATAACCCTAAATAACAACAAGAACAACAATAACAACCCTAAATAACAACAACAACAGCAACAACAATAACCTTAAATAAAACAACAACCCTAAATAACAACAACAACAACAATAACAACCCTAAATAACAACAAGAACAAAAACAACAGGAACAACAACAACAACAACCCCAAATAACAACAACAAGAACAACCACCCTAAATAACAACAACAACAACAACAATAACAACAACAACAACCCTAAATAACAACAACAACAACAACAACAATAACCCTAAATAAAACAACCACAACAACAACCCTAAACAACAAAAACAACAACAACAGAAACAACAACTCTAAATAACAAGAACAAGAACAAGAACAACAACCCTACATAACAACAAGAACAACAATAACAATCCTAAACAAGAATAACAATAACAACAACAACCCTAAGTAACAATTACAACAACAATAACAACCCTAAATAACAACAAGAACAACAAGCACAGCAACAACAACAACAACAACAACAATAACAACAACAACAACAACCCTAAACAAGAACCCTAAACAAGTTGCAACAATAACAACAACAACAACAACCACCCTAAATAACAACAACAACAACAACAACCCTAAAAAACAACAACAACAACAACAACCCTAAATACAACAACAACAACAACCTTAAATAACAACAACAACAACAACCCTAAACAACAACAACCCTAAACAACAACAATAACAACAACAACAATAATAAAACCTTTCTCTAAACCTTGAACCCTAAACAAGTTACAACAATAAGAACAACAACAACAACAACAACAACAACATCAACAACAACAACAACAACCCTAAATAACAACAACAACAGCCCTAAGTAACAATTACAACAACAACAACAACCCTAAATAACAACAAAAACAACAAGCACAGCAACAACAACAACAACAACAACAACAACAACCTTAAATAACAACAACAACAACCCTAAACAACAACAACAACAAGAACCCTAAATAACAATAACAACAACAACAACAATAACAAAACCTTTCCCTAAACCCTGAACCCTAAACAAGTTGCAACAATAACAACAACAACAACAACCACCCTAAATAACAACAACAACAACAACAACCCTAAAAAACAACAACAACAACAACAACCCTAAATACAACAACAACAACAACCTTAAATAACAACAACAACAACAACCCTAAATAACAACAACAACAACAACAACCACCCTTAATTACAACAACAACAGAAACAACAACCCTAAATAACAACAACAAGAACAACAACAATAACCCTAAATAACAACAATAACAACAAGAACTAAAACAACAGGAACAACAACAACAACAACCCCAAATAACAACAACAAGAACAACAACCCTAAACAACAACAACAACAACAACAACAACAACAATAATAAAACCTTTCCCTAAACCCTGAACCCTAAACAAGTTACAACAATAACAACAACAACAACAACAACCACCCTAAACAACAACAACAATAACGCTAAATAACAACAACAACAACAACAACAACCTTAAATAACAACAAGAACATCAATAATAACGCTAAATAACAACAACAATAACAACAACAACCCTAAATAACAACAAGAACAACAATAGTAACCCTAAATAACAACAAGAAAAAAAACAACAGGAACAACAACAACCCCAAATAACCACAACAACAACAACAACCCTTAATTACAACAACAACAGAAACAACAACCCTAAATAACAAGAACAAGAACAACAACAACCCTACATAACAACAAGAACAACAATAACAATCCTAAACAAGAATAACAATAACAACAACAACCCTAAGTAACAATTACAACAACAACAACAACCCTAAATAACAACAATAACAACAAGCACACAACAACAAGAACAACAACAACAACAACAACAACCCTAAACAACAAAAACAACTACAATAACAACAACAAGAACCCTAAATAACAATAACAACAACAAAAACAATAACAAAACCTTTCCCTAAACCTTGAACCCTAAACAAGTTGCAACAATAACAACAACAACAACAACCACCCTAAATAACAACAACAACAACAACAACCCTAAATAACAACAACAACAACAACCCTAAATAACAACAACAACAACAACATTAAATAACAACAACAACAGCAACCACCCTAAATAACAATAACAACAACAACAACCCTAAATAACAACAACAACAACAACAACAACCCTAAATAACAACAACAACAACAACCCTAAATAACAACAACAACAACAACCTTAAATAACAACAACAACAGCAACCACCCTAAATAACAATAACAACAACAACAACCCTAAATAACAACAACAACAACAACAACCCTAAGTAACAATTACAACAACAATAACAAAACTTATCCCTAAACCCTGAACCCTAAACAAGTTGCAACAATAACAACAACAACAACCACCCTAAATAACAACAACAACAACAACAACCCTAAATAACAACAACAACAACCTAAATAACAACAACAACAACAACCTTAAATAACAACAACAACAGCAACCACCCTAAATAACAATAACAACAACAACAACCCTAAATAACAACAACAACAACAATAACCCTAAATAACAACAACAACAACAACCCTAAATAACAACAACAACAACAGGAACAACAACAACCCCAAATAACAACAACAACAACAACCACCCTAAACAACAACAACAATCCTAAATAACAATAACAACAACAACAACAACAACAATAATAAAACCTTTCCCTAAACCCTGAACCCAAAACAAGTTGCAACAATAACAACAACAACAACAACAACAACAACAATAAAAACAACAACAACCCTAAACAACAACAACAACAACAACAAGAACCTTAAATAACAATAACAACAACAACAACAATAACAAAACCTTTCCCTAAACCCTGAACCCTAAACAAGTTGCAACAATAACAAAAACAACAACAACAACCACCCTAAATAACAACAACAACAACAACAACCCTAAAAAACAACAACAACAACAACAACCCTAAATACAACAACAACAACAACCTTAAATAACGACAACAACAACAACCCTAAATACAACAACAACAACAACAACAACAACAACAACAACCCTTAATTACAACAACAACAGAAACAACAACCCTAAATAACAACAACAAGAACAACAACAATAACCCTAAATAACAACAATAACAACCCTAAATAACAACAAGAACTAAAACAACAGGAACAACAACAACAACAACCCCAAATAACAACAACAAGAACAACAACCCTAAACAACAACAACAACAACAACAACAACAACAACAACAATAATAAAACCTTTCCCTAAACCCTGAACCCTAAACAAGTTACAACAATAACAACAACAACAACAACAACCACCCTAAACAACAACAACAACATCAATAACAACAACAACAACAACCCTAAATAACAACAACAACAGCCCTAAGTAACAATTACAACAACAACAACCCTAAATAACAACAAAAACTACAACCCAACAACAACAACAACAACAACAACAACAACAACAACCCTAAACAACAACAACAACAAGAACCATAAATAACAATAACAACAACAACAACAATAACAAAACCTTTCCCTAAACCCTGAACCCTAAACAAGTTGCAACAATAACAACAATAACAACCACCCTAAATAACAACAACAACAACAACAACCCTAAATAACAACAACAACAACAACCCTAAATACAACAACAACAACAACAACAACAACCTTAAATAACAACAGCAACAACAACCCTAAATAACAACAACAACAACTACAACAACCACCCTTAATTACAACAACAACAACAGAAACAACAACCCTAAATAACAACAAGAAGAACAACGACAATAACCCTAAATAACAACAAGAACAACAATAACAACCCTAAATAACAACAAGAACAAAAACAACAGGAACAACAACAACAACAATCCTAAATAACAACAACAACAACAACCACCCTAAACAACAACAACAACAACAACCCTAAACAACAACAACAATCCTAAATAACAATAACAACAACAACAACAACAATAATAAAACCTTTCCCTAAACCCTGAACCCAAAACAAGTTGCAACAATAACAACAACAACAACAACAACAACCACCCTAAATAACAACAACAACAACAACAACAATAAACAACAACAACAACCCTAAACAACAACAACAACAACAACAAGAACCTTAAATAACAATAACAACAACAACAACAATAACAAAACCTTTCCCTAAACCCTGAACCCTAAACAAGTTGCAACAATAACAATAACAACAACAACAACAACAACCACCCTAAATAACAACAACAATAACAACAACAATAAACAACAACAACAACAACAACAACAACAACAACAACAACAACAACCCTAAATAACAACAACAACAGCAACAACAATAACCCTAAATAAAACAACCACAACAACAACCCTAAACAACAATAACAACAACAACAGAAACAACAACTCTAAATAACAAGAACAAGAACAACAACAACAACCCTACATAACAACAAGAACAACAATAACAATCCTAAACAAGAATAACAATAACAACAAAAACCCTAAGTAACAATTACAACAACAACAACAACCCTAAATAACAACAATAACAACAAGCACAGCAACAACAACAAGAACAACAACAACAACAACCCTAAACAGCAAAAACAACTACAATAACAACAACAAGAACCCTAAATAACAATAACAACAACAAAAACAATAACAAAACCTTTCCCTAAACCTTGAACCCTAAACAAGTTGCAACAATAACAACAACAACAACAACCACCCTAAATAACAACAACAACAACCCTAAATAACAACAACAACAACAACCCTAAATAACAACAACAACAATAACATTAAATAACAACAACAACAGCAACCACCCTAAATAACAATAACAACAACAACAACCCTAAATAACAACAACAACAACAACAACCCTAAATAACAACAACAACAACAACCCTAAATAACAACAACAACAACAACCTTAAATAACAACAACAACAACAACCACCCTAAATAACAATAACAACAACAACAACCCTAAATAACAACAACAACAACAACAACCCTAAGTAACAATTACAACAACAATAACAAAACTTTTCCCTAAACCCTGAACCCTAAACAAGTTGCAACAATAACAACAACAACAACAACCACCCTAAATAACAACAACAACTACAACAACCCTAAATAACAACAACAACAACAACCCTAAATAACAACAACAACAACAACCTTAAATAACAACAACAACAGCAACCACCCTAAATAACAATAACAACAACAACAACCCTAAATAACAACAACAACAACAACAACCCTAAATAACAACAACAACAACAACCTTAAATAACAATAACAACAACAACAACCCTAAATAACAACAACAACAACAACAACCCTAAATAACAACAACAACAACAACCCTAAATAACAACAACAACAACAACAACAGGAACAACAACAACCCCAAATAACAACAACAACAACAACCACCCTAAACAACAACAACAATCCTAAATAACAATAACAACAACAACAACAACAACAACAATAATAAAACCTTTCCCTAAACCCTGAACCCAAAACAAGTTGCAACAATAACAACAACAACAACAACAACCACCCTAAATAACAACAACAACAACAACAACAACAACAATAAACAACAACAACAACCCTAAACAACAACAACAACAACAACAAGAACCTTAAATAACAATAACAACAACAACAACAATAACAAAACCTTTCCCTAAACCCTGAACCCTAAACAAGTTGCAACAATAACAAAAACAACAACAACAACCACCCTAAATAACAACAACAACAACAACAACCCTAAAAAACAACAACAACAACAACAACCCTAAATACAACAACAACAACAACCTTAAATAACAACAACAACAACAACCCTAAATAACAACAACAACAACAACAACCACCCTTAATTACAACAACAACAGAAACAACAACCCTAAATAACAACAACAAGAACAACAACAATAACCCTAAATAACAACAATAACAACCCTAAATAACAACAAGAACTAAAACAACAGGAACAACAACAACAACAACCCCAAATAACAACAACAAGAACAACAACCCTAAACAACAACAACAACAACAACAACAACAACAACAACAACAACAATAATAAAACCTTTCCCTAAACCCTGAACCCTAAACAAGTTACAACAATAACAACAACAACAACAACAACCACCCTAAACAACAACAACAATAACGCTAAATAACAACAACAACAACAACAACCTTAAATAACAACAAGAACATCAATAATAACGCTAAATAACAACAACAATAACAACAACAACCCTAAATAACAACAAGAACAACAATAGTAACCCTAAATAACAACAAGAAAAAAAACAACAGGAACAACAACAACCCCAAATAACCACAACAACAACAACAACCCTTAATTACAACAACAACAGAAACAACAACCCTAAATAACAAGAACAAGAACAACAACAACAACCCTACATAACAACAAGAACAACAATAACAATCCTAAACAAGAATAACAATAACAACAACAACCCTAAGTAACAATTACAACAACAACAACAACCCTAAATAACAACAATAACAACAAGCACACAACAACAAGAACAACAACAACAACAACAACAACCCTAAACAACAAAAACAACTACAATAACAACAACAAGAACCCTAAATAACAATAACAACAACAAAAACAATAACAAAACCTTTACCTAAACCTTGAACCCTAAACAAGTTGCAACAATAACAACAACAACAACAACCACCCTAAATAACAACAACAACAACAACAACCCTAAATAACAACAACAACAACAACCCTAAATAACAACAACAACAACAACATTAAATAACAACAACAACAGCAACCACCCTAAATAACAATAACAACAACAACAACCCTAAATAACAACAACAACAACAACAACCCTAAATAACAACAACAACAACAACCCTAAATAACAACAACAACAACAACCTTAAATAACAACAACAACAGCAACCACCCTAAATAACAATAACAACAACAACAACCCTAAATAACAACAACAACAACAACAACCCTAAGTAACAATTACAACAACAATAACAAAACTTATCCCTAAACCCTGAACCCTAAACAAGTTGCAACAATAACAACAACAACAACCACCCTAAATAACAACAACAACAACAACAACCCTAAATAACAACAACAACAACCTAAATAACAACAACAACAACAACCCTAAATAACAACAACAACAGCAACCACCCTAAATAACAATAACAACAACAACAACCCTAAATAACAACAACAACAACAATAACCCTAAATAACAACAACAACAACAACCCTAAATAACAACAACAACAACAACAACAACAACAACCCCAAATAACAACAACAACAACAACCACCCTAAACAACAACAACAATCCTAAATAACAATAACAACAACAACAACAACAACAATAATAAAACCTTTCCCTAAACCCTGAACCCAAAACAAGTTGCAACAATAACAACAACAACAACAACAACAACAACAATAAAAACAACAACAACCCTAAACAACAACAACAACAACAACAACAACAAGAACCTTAAATAACAATAACAACAACAACAACAATAACAAAACCTTTCCCTAAACCCTGAACCCTAAACAAGTTGCAACAATAACAAAAACAACAACAACAACCACCCTAAATAACAACAACAACAACAACAACCCTAAAAAACAACAACAACAACAACAACCCTAAATACAACAACAACAACAACCTTAAATAACGACAACAACAACAACCCTAAATACAACAACAACAACAACAACCACCCTTAATTACAACAACAACAGAAACAACAACCCTAAATAACAACAACAAGAACAACAACAATAACCCTAAATAACAACAATAACAACCCTAAATAACAACAAGAACTAAAACAACAGGAACAACAACAACAACAACCCCAAATAACAACAACAAGAACAACAACCCTAAACAACAACAACAACAACAACAACAACAACAACAATAATAAAACCTTTCCCTAAACCCTGAACCCTAAACAAGTTACAACAATAACAACAACAACAACAACAACCACCCTAAACAACAACAACAACATCAATAACAACAACAACAACAACCCTAAATAACAACAACAACAGCCCTAAGTAACAATTACAACAACAACAACCCTAAATAACAACAAAAACTACAACCCAACAACAACAACAACAACAACAACAACAACAACAACCCTAAACAACAACAACAACAAGAACCATAAATAACAATAACAACAACAACAACTATAACAAAACCTTTCCCTAAACCCTGAACCCTAAACAAGTTGCAACAATAACAACAACAACAACCACCATAAATAACAACAACAACAACAACAACCCTAAATAACAACAACAACAACAACCCTAAATACAACAACAACAACAACAACAACAACCTTAAATAACAACAGCAACAACAACCCTAAATAACAACAACAACAACTACAACAACCACCCTTAATTACAACAACAACAACAGAAACAACAACCCTAAATAACAACAAGAAGAACAACGACAATAACCCTAAATAACAACAAGAACAACAATAACAACCCTAAATAACAACAAGAACAAAAACAACAGGAACAACAACAACAACAATCCTAAATAACAACAACAACAACAACAACAACCACCCTAAACAACAACAACAACAACAACCCTAAACAACAACAACAATCCTAAATAACAATAACAACAACAACAACAACAATAATAAAACCTTTCCCTAAACCCTGAACCCAAAACAAGTTGCAACAATAACAACAACAACAACAACAACAACAACCACCCTAAATAACAACAACAACAACAACAACAATAAACAACAACAACAACCCTAAACAACAACGACAACAACAACAAGAACCTTAAATAACAATAACAACAACAACAACAATAACAAAACCTTTCCCTAAACCCTGAACCCTAAACAAGTTGCAACAATAACAATAACAACAACAACAACAACAACCACCCTAAATAACAACAACAATAACAACAACAATAAACAACAACAACAACAACAACATCAACAACAACAACAACAACCCTAAATAACAACAACAACAGCAACAACAATAACCCTAAATAAAACAACCACAACAACAACCCTAAACAACAATAACAACAACAACAGAAACAACAACTCTAAATAACAAGAACAAGAACAACAACAACAACCCTACATAACAACAAGAACAACAATAACAATCCTAAACAAGAATAACAATAACAACAAAAACCCTAAGTAACAATTACAACAACAACAACAACCCTAAATAACAACAATAACAACAAGCACAGCAACAACAACAAGAACAACAACAACAACAACCCTAAACAGCAAAAACAACTACAATAACAACAACAAGAACCCTAAATAACAATAACAACAACAAAAACAATAACAAAACCTTTCCCTAAACCTTGAACCCTAAACAAGTTGCAACAATAACAACAACAACAACAACCACCCTAAATAACAACAACAACAACAACCCTAAATAACAACAACAACAACAACCCTAAATAACAACAACAACAATAACATTAAATAACAACAACAACAGCAACCACCCTAAATAACAATAACAACAACAACAACCCTAATTAACAACAACAACAACAACAACCCTAAATAACAACAACAACAACAACCCTAAATAACAACAACAACAACAACCTTAAATAACAACAACAACAACAACCACCCTAAATAACAATAACAACAACAACAACCCTAAATAACAACAACAACAACAACAACCCTAAGTAACAATTACAACAACAATAACAAAACTTTTCCCTAAACCCTGAACCCTAAACAAGTTGCAACAATAACAACAACAACAACAACCACCCTAAATAACAACAACAACAACAACAACCCTAAATAACAACAACAACAACAACCCTAAATAACAACAACAACAACAACCTTAAATAACAACAACAACAGCAACCACCCTAAATAACAATAACAACAACAACAACCCTAAATAACAACAACAACAACAACAACCCTAAATAACAACAACAACAACAACCCTAAATAACAACAACAACAACAGGAACAACAACAACCCCAAATAACAACAACAACAACAACCACCCTAAACAACAACAACAATCCTAAATAACAATAACAACAACAACAACAACAACAACAATAATAAAACCTTTCCCTAAACCCTGAACCCAAAACAAGTTGCAACAATAACAACAACAACAACAACAACCACCCTAAATAACAACAACAACAACAACAACAACAAAAATAAACAACAACAACAACCTTAAACAACAACAACAACAACAACAAGAACCTTAAATAACAATAACAACAACAACAACAATAACAAAACCTTTCCCTAAACCCTGAACCCTAAACAAGTTGCAACAATAACAAAAACAACAACAACAACCACCCTAAATAACAACAACAACAACAACAACCCTAAAAAACAACAACAACAACAACAACCCTAAATACAACAACAACAACAACCTTAAATAACGACAACAACAACAACCCTAAATAACAACAACAACAACAACAACAACAGAAACAACAACCCTAAATAACAACAACAAGAACAACAACAATAACCCTAAATAACAACAATAACAACCCTAAATAACAACAAGAACTAAAACAACAGGAACAACAACAACAACAACCCCAAATAACAACAACAAGAACAACAACCCTAAACAACAACAACAACAACAACAACAACAACAATAATAAAACCTTTCCCTAAACCCTGAACCCTAAACAAGTTACAACAATAACAACCACCCTAAACAACAACAACAACATCAATAACAACAACAACAACAACCCTAAATAACAACAACAACAGCCCTAAGTAACAATTACAACAACAACAACCCTAAATAACAACAAAAACTACAACCCAACAACAACAACAACAACAACAACAACAACAACCCTAAACAACAACAACAACAAGAACCATAAATAACAATAACAACAACAACAACAATAACAAAACCTTTCCCTAAACCCTGAACCCAAAACAAGTTGCAACAATAACAACAACAACAACCACCCTAAATAACAACAACAACAACAACAACCCTAAATAACAACAACAACAACAACCCTAAATACAACAACAACAACAATAACAACAACCTTAAATAACAACAGCAACAACAACCCTAAATAACAACAACAACAACTACAACAACCACCCTTAATTACAACAACAACAACAGAAACAACAACCCTAAATAACAACAACAAGAACAACGACAATAACCCTAAATAACAACAAGAACAACAATAACAACCCTAAATAACAACAAGAACAAAAACAACAGGAACAACAACAACAACAATCCTAAATAACAACAACAACAACAACCACCCTAAACAACAACAACAACAACAACCCTAAACAACAACAACAATCCTAAATAACAATAACAACAACAACAACAACAATAATAAAACCTTTCCCTAAACCCTGAACCCAAAACAAGTTGCAACAATAACAACAACAACAACAACAACAACCACCCTAAATAACAACAACAACAACAACAACAATAAACAACAACAACAACCCTAAACAACAACGACAACAACAACAAGAACCTTAAATAACAATAACAACAACAACAACAATAACAAAACCTTTCCCTAAACCCTGAACCCTAAACAAGTTGCAACAATAACAATAACAACAACAACAACAACAACCACCCTAAATAACAACAACAACAACAACAACAATAAACAACAACAACAACAACAACAACATCAACAACAACAACAACAACCCTAAATAACAACAACAACAGCAACAACAATAACCCTAAATAAAACAACCACAACAACAACCCTAAACAACAATAACAACAACAACAGAAACAACAACTCTAAATAACAAGAACAAGAACAACAACAACAACCCTACATAACAACAAGAACAACAATAACAATCCTAAACAAGAATAACAATAACAACAAAAACCCTAAGTAACAATTACAACAACAACAACAACCCTAAATAACAACAATAACAACAAGCACAGCAACAACAACAAGAACAACAACAACTACAACCCTAAACAGCAAAAACAACTACAATAACAACAACAAGAACCCTAAATAACAATAACAACAACAAAAACAATAACAAAACCTTTCCCTAAACCTTGAACCCTAAACAAGTTGCAACAATAACAACAACAACAACAACCACCCTAAATAACAACAACAACAACAACCCTAAATAACAACAACAACAATAACATTAAATAACAACAACAACAGCAACCACCCTAAATAACAATAACAACAACAACAACCCTAAATAACAACAACAACAACAACAACCCTAAATAACAACAACAACAACAACCCTAAATAACAACAACAACAACAACCTTAAATAACAACAACAACAACAACCACCCTAAATAACAACAACAACAACAACAACCCTAAATAACAACAACAACAACAACAACCCTAAGTAACAATAACAACAACAATAACAAAACTTTTCCCTAAACCCTGAACCCTAAACAAGTTGCAACAATAACAACAACAACAACAACCACCCTAAATAACAACAACAACAACAACAACCCTAAATAACAACAACAACAACAACCCTAAATAACAACAACAACAACAACCTTAAATAACAACAACAACAGCAACCACCCTAAATAACAATAACAACAACAACAACCCTAAATAACAACAACAACAACAACAACCCTAAATAACAACAACAACAACAACCCTAAATAACAACAACAACAACAGGAACAACAACAACCCTAAATAACAACAACAACAACAACCACCCTAAACAACAACAACAATCCTAAATAACAATAACAACAACAACAACAACAACAACAATAATAAAACCTTTCCCTAAACCCTGAACCCAAAACAAGTTGCAACAATAACAACAACAACAACAACAACCACCCTAAATAACAACAACAACAACAACAACAACAACAATAAACAACAACAACAACCCTAAACAACAACAACAACAACAACAAGAACCTTAAATAACAATAACAACAACAACAACAATAACAAAACCTTTCCCTAAACCCTGAACCCTAAACAAGTTGCAACAATAACAAAAACAACAACAACAACCACCCTAAATAACAACAACAACAACAACAACCCTAAAAAACAACAACAACAACAACAACCCTAAATACAACAACAACAACAACCTTAAATAACGACAACAACAACAACCCTAAATAACAACAACAACAACAACAACAACCACCCTTAATTACAACAACAACAGAAACAACAACCCTAAATAACAACAACAAGAACAACAACAATAACCCTAAATAACAACAATAACAACCCTAAATAACAACAAGAACTAAAACAACAGGAACAACAACAACAACAACCCCAAATAATAACAACAAGAACAACAACCCTAAACAACAACAACAACAACAACAACAACAACAATAATAAAACCTTTCCCTAAACCCTGAACCCTAAACAAGTTACAACAATAACAACAACAACAACAACAACCACCCTAAACAACAACAACAACATCAATAACAACAACAACAACAACCCTAAATAACAACAACAACAGCCCTAAGTAACAATTACAACAACAACAACCCTAAATAACAACAAAAACTACAACCCAACAACAACAACAACAACAACAACAACAACAACCCTAAACAACAACAACAACAAGAACCATAAATAACAATAACAACAACAACAACAATAACAAAACCTTTCCCTAAACCCTGAACCCTAAACAAGTTGCAACAATAACAAAAACAACAACAACAACCACCCTAAATAACAACAACAACAACAACAACCCTAAAAAACAACAACAACAACAACAACCCTAAATACAACAACAACAACAACCTTAAATAACGACAACAACAACAACCCTAAATAACAACAACAACATCAACAACCACCCTTAATTACAACAACAACAGAAACAACAACCCTAAATAACAACAACAAGAACAACAACAATAACCCTAAATAACAACAATAACAACCCTAAATAACAACAAGAACTAAAACAACAGGAACAACATCAACAACAACCCCAAATAACAACAACAAGAACAACAACCCTAAACAACAACAACAACAACAACAACAACAATAATAAAACCTTTCCCTAAACCCTGAACCCTAAACAAGTTACAACAATAACAACAACAACAACAACAACAACCACCCTAAACAACAACAACAACATCAATAACAACAACAACAACAACCCTAAATAACAACAACAACAGCCCTAAGTAACAATTACAACAACAACAACCCTAAATAACAACAAAAACTACAACCCAACAACAACAACAACAACAACAACAACAACAACAACCCTAAACAACAACAACAACAAGAACCATAAATAACAATAACAACAACAACAACAATAACAAAACCTTTCCCTAAACCCTGAACCCTAAACAAGTTGCAACAATAACAACAACAACAACCACCCTAAATAACAACAACAACAACAACAACCCTAAATAACAACAACAACAACAACCCTAAATACAACAACAACAACAACAACAACCTTAAATAACAACAGCAACAACAACCCTAAATAACAACAACAACAACTACAACAACCACCCTTAATTACAACAACAACAACAGAAACAACAACCCTAAATAACAACAACAAGAACAACGACAATAACCCTAAATAACAACAAGAACAACAATAACAACCCTAAATAACAACAAGAACAAAAACAACAGGAACAACAACAACAACAATCCTAAATAACAACAACAACAACAACCACCCTAAACAACAACAACAACAACAACCCTAAACAACAACAACAATCCTAAATAACAATAACAACAACAACAACAACAATAATAAAACCTTTCCCTAAACCCTGAACCCAAAACAAGTTGCAACAATAACAACAACAACAACAACAACAACAACCACCCTAAATAACAACAACAACAACAACAACAACAATAAACAACAACAACAACCCTAAACAACAACGACAACAACAACAAGAACCTTAAATAACAATAACAACAACAACAACAATAACAAAACCTTTCCCTAAACCCTGAACCCTAAACAAGTTGCAACAATAACAATAACAACAACAACAACAACAACCACCCTAAATAACAACAACAATAACAACAACAATAAACAACAACAACAACAACAACAACATCAACAACAACAACAACAACCCTAAATAACAACAACAACAGCAACAACAATAACCCTAAATAAAACAACCACAACAACAACCCTAAACAACAATAACAACAACAACAGAAACAACAACTCTAAATAACAAGAACAAGAACAACAACAACAACCCTACATAACAACAAGAACAACAATAACAATCCTAAACAAGAATAACAATAACAACAAAAACCCTAAGTAACAATTACAACAACAACAACAACCCTAAATAACAACAATAACAACAAGCACAGCAACAACAACAAGAACAACAACAACAACAACCCTAAACAGCAAAAACAACTACAATAACAACAACAAGAACCCTAAATAACAATAACAACAACAAAAACAATAACAAAACCTTTCCCTAAACCTTGAACCCTAAACAAGTTGCAACAATAACAACAACAACAACAACCACCCTAAATAACAACAACAACAACAACAACCCTAAATAACAACAACAACAACAACCCTAAATAACAACAACAACAATAACATTAAATAACAACAACAACAGCAACCACCCTAAATAACAATAACAACAACAACAACCCTAAATAACAACAACAACAACAACAACCCTAAATAACAACAACAACAACAACCCTAAATAACAACAACAACAACAACCTTAAATAACAACAACAACAACAACCACCCTAAATAACAATAACAACAACAACAACCCTAAATAACAACAACAACAACAACAACCCTAAGTAACAATTACAACAACAATAACAAAACTTTTCCCTAAACCCTGAACCCTAAACAAGTTGCAACAATAACAACAACAACAACAACCACCCTAAATAACAACAACAACAACAACAACCCTAAATAACAACAACAACAACAACCCTAAATAACAACAACAACAACAACCTTAAATAACAACAACAACAGCAACCACCCTAAATAACAATAACAACAACAACAACCCTAAATAACAACAACAACAACAACAACCCTAAATAACAACAACAACAACAGGAACAACAACAACCCCAAATAACAACAACAACAACAACCACCCTAAACAACAACAACAATCCTAAATAACAATAACAACAACAACAACAACAACAACAATAATAAAACCTTTCCCTAAACCCTGAACCCAAAACAAGTTGCAACAATAACAACAACAACAACAACAACCACCCTAAATAACAACAACAACAACAACAACAACAACAACAACAATAAACAACAACAACAACCCTAAACAACAACAACAACAACAACAAGAACCTTAAATAACAATAACAACAACAACAACAATAACAAAACCTTTCCCTAAACCCTGAACCCTAAACAAGTTGCAACAATAACAAAAACAACAACAACAACCACCCTAAATAACAACAACAACAACAACAACCCTAAAAAACAACAACAACAACAACAACCCTAAATACAACAACAACAACAACCTTAAATAACGACAACAACAACAACCCTAAATAACAACAACAACAACAACAACCACCCTTAATTACAACAACAACAGAAACAACAACCCTAAATAACAACAACAAGAACAACAACAATAACCCTAAATAACAACAATAACAACCCTAAATAACAACAAGAACTAAAACAACAGGAACAACAACAACAACAACCCCAAATAACAACAACAAGAACAACAACCCTAAACAACAACAACAACAACAACAACAACAACAATAATAAAACCTTTCCCTAAACCCTGAACCCTAAACAAGTTACAACAATAACAACAACAACAACAACAACCACCCTAAACAACAACAACAACAACAATAACAACAACAACAACAACCCTAAATAACAACAACAACAGCCCTAAGTAACAATTACAACAACAACAACCCTAAATAACAACAAAAACTACAACCCAACAACAACAACAACAACAACAACAACAACAACCCTAAACAACAACAACAACAAGAACCATAAATAACAATAACAACAACAACAACAATAACAAAACCTTTCCCTAAACCCTGAACCCTAAACAAGTTGCAACAATAACAACAACAACAACCACCCTAAATAACAACAACAACAACAACAACCTTAAATAACAACAACAACAACAACCCTAAATACAACAACAACAACAACAACAACAACCTTAAATAACAACAGCAACAACAACCCTAAATAACAACAACAACAACTACAACAACCACCCTTAATTACAACAACAACAACAGAAACAACAACCCTAAATAACAACAACAAGAACAACGACAATAACCCTAAATAACAACAAGAACAACAATAACAACCCTAAATAACAACAAGAACAAAAACAACAGGAACAACAACAACAACAATCCTAAATAACAACAACAACAACAACCACCCTAAACAACAACAACAACAACAACCCTAAACAACAACAACAATCCTAAATAACAATAACAACAACAACAACAACAATAATAAAACCTTTCCCTAAACCCTGAACCCAAAACAAGTTGCAACAATAACAACAACAACAACAACAACAACAACCACCCTAAATAACAACAACAACAACAACAACAATAAACAACAACAACAACCCTAAACAACAACGACAACAACAACAAGAACCTTAAATAACAATAACAACAACAACAACAATAACAAAACCTTTCCCTAAACCCTGAACCCTAAACAAGTTGCAACAATAACAATAACAACAACAACAACAACAACCACCCTAAATAACAACAACAATAACAACAACAATAAACAACAACAACAACAACAACAACATCAACAACAACAACAACAACCCTAAATAACAACAACAACAGCAACAACAATAACCCTAAATAAAACAACCACAACAACAACCCTAAACAACAATAACAACAACAACAGAAACAACAACTCTAAATAACAAGAACAAGAACAACAACAACAACCCTACATAACAACAAGAACAACAATAACAATCCTAAACAAGAATAACAATAACAACAAAAACCCTAAGTAACAATTACAACAACAACAACAACCCTAAATAACAACAATAACAACAAGCACAGCAACAACAACAAGAACAACAACAACAACAACCCTAAACAGCAAAAACAACTACAATAACAACAACAAGAACCCTAAATAACAATAACAACAACAAAAACAATAACAAAACCTTTCCCTAAACCTTGAACCCTAAACAAGTTGCAACAATAACAACAACAACAACAACCACCCTAAATAACAACAACAACAACAACAACCCTAAATAACAACAACAACAACAACCCTAAATAACAACAACAACAATAACATTAAATAACAACAACAACAGCAACCACCCTAAATAACAATAACAACAACAACAACCCTAAATAACAACAACAACAACAACAACCCTAAATAACAACAACAACAACAACCCTAAATAACAACAACAACAACAACCTTAAATAACAACAACAACAACAACCACCCTAAATAACAATAACAACAACAACAACCCTAAATAACAACAACAACAACAACAACCCTAAGTAACAATTACAACAACAATAACAAAACTTTTCCCTAAACCCTGAACCCTAAACAAGTTGCAACAATAACAACAACAACAACAACCACCCTAAATAACAACAACAACAACAACAACCCTAAATAACAACAACAACAACAACCCTAAATAACAACAACAACAACAACCTTAAATAACAACAACAACAGCAACCACCCTAAATAACAATAACAACAACAACAACCCTAAATAACAACAACAACAACAACAACCCTAAATAACAACAACAACAACAACCCTAAATAACAACAACAACAACAACAACAACAACAACCACCCTAAACAACAACAACAATCCTAAATAACAATAACAACAACAACAACAACAACAACAATAATAAAACCTTTCCCTAAACCCTGAACCCTAAACAAGTTGCAACAATAACAACAACAACAACAACAACCACCCTAAATAACAACAACAACAACAACAACAACAACAATAAACAACAACAACAACCCTAAACAACAACAACAACAACAACAAGAACCTTAAATAACAATAACAACAACAACAACAATAACAAAACCTTTCCCTAAACCCTGAACCCTAAACAAGTTGCAACAATAACAAAAACAACAACAACAACCACCCTAAATAACAACAACAACAACAACAACCCTAAAAAACAACAACAACAACAACAACCCTAAATACAACAACAACAACAACCTTAAATAACGACAACAACAACAACCCTAAATAACAACAACAACAACAACAACCACCCTTAATTACAACAACAACAGAAACAACAACCCTAAATAACAACAACAAGAACAACAACAATAACCCTAAATAACAACAATAACAACCCTAAATAACAACAAGAACTAAAACAACAGGAACAACAACAACAACAACAACCCCAAATAACAACAACAAGAACAACAACCCTAAACAACAACAACAACAACAACAACAACAACAACAATAATAAAACCTTTCCCTAAACCCTGAACCCTAAACAAGTTACAACAATAACAACAACAACAACAACAACCACCCTAAACAACAACAACAACATCAATAACAACAACAACAACAACCCTAAATAACAACAACAACAGCCCTAAGTAACAATTACAACAACAACAACCCTAAATAACAACAAAAACTACAACCCAACAACAACAACAACAACAACAACAACAACAACCCTAAACAACAACAACAACAAGAACCATAAATAACAATAACAACAACAACAACAATAACAAAACCTTTCCCTAAACCCTGAACCCTAAACAAGTTGCAACAATAACAACAACAACAACCACCCTAAATAACAACAACAACAACAACAACCCTAAATAACAACAACAACAACAACCCTAAATACAACAACAACAACAACAACAACAACAACCTTAAATAACAACAGCAACAACAACCCTAAATAACAACAACAACAACTACAACAACCACCCTTAATTACAACAACAACAACAGAAACAACAACCCTAAATAACAACAACAAGAACAACGACAATAACCCTAAATAACAACAAGAACAACAATAACAACCCTAAATAACAACAAGAACAAAAACAACAGGAACAACAACAACAACAATCCTAAATAACAACAACAACAACAACCACCCTAAACAACAACAACAACAACAACCCTAAACAACAACAACAATCCTAAATAACAATAACAACAACAACAACAACAATAATAAAACCTTTCCCTAAACCCTGAACCCAAAACAAGTTGCAACAATAACAACAACAACAACAACAACAACAACCACCCTAAATAACAACAACAACAACAACAACAATAAACAACAACAACAACCCTAAACAACAACGACAACAACAACAAGAACCTTAAATAACAATAACAACAACAACAACAATAACAAAACCTTTCCCTAAACCCTGAACCCTAAACAAGTTGCAACAATAACAATAACAACAACAACAACAACAACCACCCTAAATAACAACAACAATAACAACAACAATAAACAACAACAACAACAACAACAACATCAACAACAACAACAACAACCCTAAATAACAACAACAACAGCAACAACAATAACCCTAAATAAAACAACCACAACAACAACCCTAAACAACAATAACAACAACAACAGAAACAACAACTCTAAATAACAAGAACAAGAACAACAACAACAACCCTACATAACAACAAGAACAACAATAACAATCCTAAACAAGAATAACAATAACAACAAAAACCCTAAGTAACAATTACAACAACAACAACAACCCTAAATAACAACAATAACAACAAGCACAGCAACAACAACAAGAACAACAACAACAACAACCCTAAACAGCAAAAACAACTACAATAACAACAACAAGAACCCTAAATAACAATAACAACAACAAAAACAATAACAAAACCTTTCCCTAAACCTTGAACCCTAAACAAGTTGCAACAATAACAACAACAACAACAACCACCCTAAATAACAACAACAACAACAACAACCCTAAATAACAACAACAACAACAACCCTAAATAACAACAACAACAATAACATTAAATAACAACAACAACAGCAACCACCCTAAATAACAATAACAACAACAACAACCCTAAATAACAACAACAACAACAAAAACTCTAAATAACAACAACAACAACAACCCTAAATAACAACAACAACAACAACCTTAAATAACAACAACAACAACAACCACCCTAAATAACAATAACAACAACAACAACCCTAAATAACAACAACAACAACAACAACCCTAAGTAACAATTACAACAACAATAACAAAACTTTTCCCTAAACCCTGAACCCTAAACAAGTTGCAACAATAACAACAACAACAACAACCACCCTAAATAACAACAACAACAACAACAACCCTAAATAACAACAACAACAACAACCCTAAATAACAACAACAACAGCAACCACCCTAAATAACAATAACAACAACAACAACCCTAAATAACAACAACAACAACAACAACCCTAAATAACAACAACAACAACAACCCTAAATAACAACAACAACAACAGGAACAACAACAACCCCAAATAACAACAACAACAACAACCACCCTAAACAACAACAACAATCCTAAATAACAATAACAACAACAACAATAATAAAACCTTTCCCTAAACCCTGAACCCAAAACAAGTTGCAACAATAACAACAACAACAACAACAACCACCCTAAATAACAACAACAACAACAACAACAACAACAATAAACAACAACAACAACCCTAAACAACAACAACAACAACAACAAGAACCTTAAATAACAATAACAACAACAACAACAATAACAAAACCTTTCCCTAAACCCTGAACCCTAAACAAGTTGCAACAATAACAAAAACAACAACAACAACCACCCTAAATAACAACAACAACAACAACAACCCTAAAAAACAACAACAACAACAACAACCCTAAATACAACAACAACAACAACCTTAAATAACGACAACAACAACAACCCTAAATAACAACAACAACAACAACAACCACCCTTAATTACAACAACAACAGAAACAACAACCCTAAATAACAACAACAAGAACAACAACAATAACCCTAAATAACAACAATAACAACCCTAAATAACAACAAGAACTAAAACAACAGGAACAACAACAACAACAACCCCAAATAACAACAACAAGAACAACAACCCTAAACAACAACAACAACAACAACAACAACAACAATAATAAAACCTTTCCCTAAACCCTGAACCCTAAACAAGTTACAACAATAACAACAACAACAACAACAACCACCCTAAACAACAACAACAACATCAATAACAACAACAACAACAACCCTAAATAACAACAACAACAGCCCTAAGTAACAATTACAACAACAACAACCCTAAATAACAACAAAAACTACAACCCAACAACAACAACAACAACAACAACAACAACAACCCTAAACAACAACAACAACAAGAACCATAAATAACAATAACAACAACAACAACAATAACAAAACCTTTCCCTAAACCCTGAACCCTAAACAAGTTGCAACAATAACAACAACAACAACCACCCTAAATAACAACAACAACAACAACAACCCTAAATAACAACAACAACAACAACCCTAAATACAACAACAACAACAACAACAACAACCCTAAATAACAACAACAACAACAACCCTAAATAACAACAACAACAACTACAACAACCACCCTTAATTACAACAACAACAACAGAAACAACAACCCTAAATAACAACAACAAGAACAACGACAATAACCCTAAATAACAACAAGAACAACAATAACAACCCTAAATAACAACAAGAACAAAAACAACAGGAACAACAACAACAACAATCCTAAATAACAACAACAACAACAACCACCCTAAACAACAACAACAACAACAACCCTAAACAACAACAACAATCCTAAATAACAATAACAACAACAACAACAACAATAATAAAACCTTTCCCTAAACCCTGAACCCAAAACAAGTTGCAACAATAACAACAACAACAACAACAACAACAACCACCCTAAATAACAACAACAACAACAACAACAATAAACAACAACAACAACCCTAAACAACAACGACAACAACAACAAGAACCTTAAATAACAATAACAACAACAACAACAATAACAAAACCTTTCCCTAAACCCTGAACCCTAAACAAGTTGCAACAATAACAATAACAACAACAACAACAACAACCACCCTAAATAACAACAACAATAACAACAACAATAAACAACAACAACAACAACAACAACAACAACAACAACAACAACAACCCTAAATAACAACAACAACAGCAACAACAATAACCCTAAATAAAACAACCACAACAACAACCCTAAACAACAATAACAACAACAACAGAAACAACAACTCTAAATAACAAGAACAAGAACAACAACAACAACCCTACATAACAACAAGAACAACAATAACAATCCTAAACAAGAATAACAATAACAACAAAAACCCTAAGTAACAATTACAACAACAACAACAACCCTAAATAACAACAATAACAACAAGCACATCAACAACAACAAGAACAACAACAACAACAACCTTAAACAGCAAAAACAACTACAATAACAACAACAAGAACCCTAAATAACAATAACAACAACAAAAACAATAACAAAACCTTTCCCTAAACCTTGAACCCTAAACAAGTTGCAACAATAACAACAACAACAACAACCACCCTAAATAACAACAACAACAACAACAACCCTAAATAACAACAACAACAACAACCCTAAATAACAACAACAACAATAACATTAAATAACAACAACAACAGCAACCACCCTAAATAACAACAACAACAACAACAACCCTAAATAACAACAACAACAACAACAACCCTAAATAACAACAACAACAACAACCCTAAATAACAACAACAACAACAACCTTAAATAACAACAACAACAACAACCACCCTAAATAACAATAACAACAACAACAACCCTAAATAACAACAACAACAACAACAACCCTAAGTAACAATTACAACAACAATAACAAAACTTTTCCCTAAACCCTGAACCCTAAACAAGTTGCAACAATAACAACAACAACAACAACCACCCTAAATAACAACAACAACAACAACAACCCTAAATAACAACAACAACAACAACCCTAAATAACAACAACAACAACAACCTTAAATAACAACAACAACAGCAACCACCCTAAATAACAACAACAACAACAACAACCCTAAATAACAACAACAACAACAACAACCCTAAATAACAACAACAACAACAACCCTAAATAACAACAACAACAACAGGAACAACAACAACCCCAAATAACAACAACAACAACAACCACCCTAAACAACAACAACAATCCTAAATAACAATAACAACAACAACAACAACAACAACAATAATAAAACCTTTCCCTAAACCCTGAACCCAAAACAAGTTGCAACAATAACAACAACAACAACAACAACCACCCTAAATAACAACAACAACAACAACAACAACAATAAACAACAACAACAACCCTAAACAACAACAACAACAACAACAAGAACCTTAAATAACAATAACAACAACAACAACAATAACAAAACCTTTCCCTAAACCCTGAACCCTAAACAAGTTGCAACAATAACAAAAACAACAACAACAACCACCCTAAATAACAACAACAACAACAACAACCCTAAAAAACAACAACAACAACAACAACAACCCTAAATACAACAACAACAACAACCTTAAATAACGACAACAACAACAACCCTAAATAACAACAACAACAACAACCACCCTTAATTACAACAACAACAGAAACAACAACCCTAAATAACAACAACAAGAACAACAACAATAACCCTAAATAACAACAATAACAACCCTAAATAACAACAAGAACTAAAACAACAGGAACAACAACAACAACAACCCCAAATAACAACAACAAGAACAACAACCCTAAACAACAACAACAACAACAATAACAACAACAATAATAAAACCTTTCCCTAAACCCTGAACCCTAAACAAGTTACAACAATAACAACAACAACAACAACAACCACCCTAAACAACAACAACAACATCAATAACAACAACAACAACAACCCTAAATAACAACAACAACAGCCCTAAGTAACAATTACAACAACAACAACCCTAAATAACAACAAAAACTACAACCCAACAACAACAACAACAACAACAACAACAACAACCCTAAACAACAACAACAACAAGAACCATAAATAACAATAACAACAACAACAACAATAACAAAACCTTTCCCTAAACCCTGAACCCTAAACAAGTTGCAACAATAACAACAACAACAACCACCCTAAATAACAACAACAACAACAACAACCCTAAATAACAACAACAACAACAACCCTAAATACAACAACAACAACAACAACAACAACCTTAAATAACAACAGCAACAACAACCCTAAATAACAACAACAACAACAACAACAACCACCCTTAATTACAACAACAACAACAGAAACAACAACCCTAAATAACAACAACAAGAACAACGACAATAACCCTAAATAACAACAAGAACAACAATAACAACCCTAAATAACAACAAGAACAAAAACAACAGGAACAACAACAACAACAATCCTAAATAACAACAACAACAACAACCACCCTAAACAACAACAACAACAACAACCCTAAACAACAACAACAATCCTAAATAACAATAACAACAACAACAACAACAATAATAAAACCTTTCCCTAAACCCTGAACCCAAAACAAGTTGCAACAATAACAACAACAACAACAACAACAACAACCACCCTAAATAACAACAACAACAACAACAACAATAAACAACAACAACAACCCTAAACAACAACGACAACAACAACAAGAACCTTAAATAACAATAACAACAACAACAACAATAACAAAACCTTTCCCTAAACCCTGAACCCTAAACAAGTTGCAACAATAACAATAACAACAACAACAACAACAACCACCCTAAATAACAACAACAATAACAACAACAATAAACAACAACAACAACAACAACAACATCAACAACAACAACAACAACCCTAAATAACAACAACAACAGCAACAACAATAACCCTAAATAAAACAACCACAACAACAACCCTAAACAACAATAACAACAACAACAGAAACAACAACTCTAAATAACAAGAACAAGAACAACAACAACAACCCTACATAACAACAAGAACAACAATAACAATCCTAAACAAGAATAACAATAACAACAAAAACCCTAAGTAACAATTACAACAACAACAACAACCCTAAATAACAACAATAACAACAAGCACAGCAACAACAACAAGAACAACAACAACAACAACCCTAAACAGCAAAAACAACTACAATAACAACAACAAGAACCCTAAATAACAATAACAACAACAAAAACAATAACAAAACCTTTCCCTAAACCTTGAACCCTAAACAAGTTGCAACAATAACAACAACAACAACAACCACCCTAAATAACAACAACAACAACAACAACCCTAAATAACAACAACAACAACAACCCTAAATAACAACAACAACAATAACATTAAATAACAACAACAACAGCAACCACCCTAAATAACAATAACAACAACAACAACCCTAAATAACAACAACAACAACAACAACCCTAAATAACAACAACAACAACAACCCTAAATAACAACAACAACAACAACCTTAAATAACAACAACAACAACAACCACCCTAAATAACAATAACAACAACAACAACCCTAAATAACAACAACAACAACAACAACCCTAAGTAACAATTACAACAACAATAACAAAACTTTTCCCTAAACCCTGAACCCTAAACAAGTTGCAACAATAACAACAACAACAACAACCACCCTAAATAACAACAACAACAACCCTAAATAACAACAACAACAACAACCCTAAATAACAACAACAACAACAACCTTAAATAACAACAACAACAGCAACCACCCTAAATAACAACAACAACAACAACAACCCTAAATAACAACAACAACAACAACAACCCTAAATAACAACAACAACAACAACCCTAAATAACAACAAGAACAACAACAACCCCAAATAACAACAACAACAACAACCACCCTAAACAACAACAACAATCCTAAATAACAATAACAACAACAACAACAACAACAACAATAATAAAACCTTTCCCTAAACCCTGAACCCAAAACAAGTTGCAACAATAACAACAACAACAACAACAACCACCCTAAATAACAACAACAACAACAACAACAACAACAATAAACAACAACAACAACCCTAAACAACAACAACAACAACAACAAGAACCTTAAATAACAACAACAACAACAATAACAAAACCTTTCCCTAAACCCTGAACCCTAAACAAGTTGCAACAATAACAAAAACAACAACAACAACCACCCTAAATAACAACAACAACAACAACAACCCTAAAAAACAACAACAACAACAACAACAACCCTAAATACAACAACAACAACAACCTTAAATAACGACAACAACAACAACCCTAAATAACAACAACAACAACAACCACCCTTAATTACAACAACAACAGAAACAACAACCCTAAATAACAACAACAAGAACAAAAACAATAACCCTAAATAACAACAATAACAACCCTAAATAACAACAAGAACTAAAACAACAGGAACAACAACAACAACAACCCCAAATAACAACAACAAGAACAACAACCCTAAACAACAACAACAACAACAACAACAACAACAATAATAAAACCTTTCCCTAAACCCTGAACCCTAAACAAGTTACAACAATAACAACAACAACAACAACAACCACCCTAAACAACAACAACAACATCAATAACAACAACAACAACAACCCTAAATAACAACAACAACAGCCCTAAGTAACAATTACAACAACAACAACCCTAAATAACAACAAAAACTACAACCCAACAACAACAACAACAACAACAACAACAACAACAACCCTAAACAACAAAAACAACAACAACCCTAAACAACAACAACAACAAGAACCATAAATAACAATAACAACAACAACAACAATAACAAAACCTTTCCCTAAACCCTGAACCCTAAACAAGTTGCAACAATAACAACAACAACAACCACCCTAAATAACAACAACAACAACAACAACCCTAAATAACAACAACAACAACAACCCTAAATACAACAACAACAACCTTAAATAACAACAGCAACAACAACCCTAAATAACAACAACAACAACTACAACAACCACCCTTAATTACAACAACAACAACAGAAACAACAACCCTAAATAACAACAACAAGAACAACGACAATAACCCTAAATAACAACAAGAACAACAATAACAACCCTAAATAACAACAAGAACAAAAACAACAGGAACAACAACAACAACAATCCTAAATAACAACAACAACAACAACCACCCTAAACAACAACAACAACAACAACCCTAAACAACAACAACAATCCTAAATAACAATAACAACAACAACAACAACAATAATAAAACCTTTCCCTAAACCCTGAACCCAAAACAAGTTGCAACAATAACAACAACAACAACAACAACAACAACCACCCTAAATAACAACAACAACAACAACAACAATAAACAACAACAACAACCCTAAACAACAACGACAACAACAACAAGAACCTTAAATAACAATAACAACAACAACAACAATAACAAAACCTTTCCCTAAACCCTGAACCCTAAACAAGTTGCAACAATAACAATAACAACAACAACAACAACAACCACCCTAAATAACAACAACAATAACAACAACAATAAACAACAACAACAACAACAACAACATCAACAACAACAACAACAACCCTAAATAACAACAACAACAGCAACAACAATAACCCTAAATAAAACAACCACAACAACAACCCTAAACAACAATAACAACAACAACAGAAACAACAACTCTAAATAACAAGAACAAGAACAACAACAACAACCCTACATTACAAGAACAACAATAACAATCCTAAACAAGAATAACAATAACAACAAAAACCCTAAGTAACAATTACAACAACAACAACAACCCTAAATAACAACAATAACAACAAGCACAGCAACAACAACAAGAACAACAACAACAACAACCCTAAACAGCAAAAACAACTACAACAACAACAACAAGAACCCTAAATAACAATAACAACAACAAAAACAATAACAAAACCTTTCCCTAAACCTTGAACCCTAAACAAGTTGCAACAATAACAACAACAACAACAACCACCCTAAATAACAACAACAACAACAACAACCCTAAATAACAACAACAACAACAACCCTAAATAACAACAACAACAACAACATTAAATAACAACAACAACAGCAACCACCCTAAATAACAATAACAACAACAACAACCCTAAATAACAACAACAACAACAACAACCCTAAATAACAACAACAACAACAACCTTAAATAACAACAACAACAACAACCACCCTAAATAACAATAACAACAACAACAACCCTAAATAACAACAACAACAACAACAACCCTAAGTAACAATTACAACAACAATAACAAAACTTTTCCCTAAACCCTGAACCCTAAACAAGTTGCAACAATAACAACAACAACAACAACCACCCTAAATAACAACAACAACAACAACAACCCTAAATAACAACAACAACAACAACCCTAAATAACAACAACAACAACAACCCTAAATAACAACAACAACAGCAACCACCCTAAATAACAATAACAACAACAACAACCCTAAATAACAACAACAACAACAACAACCCTAAATACCAACAAGAATAACAACAACAACCCTAAATAACAACAACAACAACAGGAACAACAACAACCCCAAATAACAACAACAACAACAACCACCCTAAACAACAACAACAATCCTAAATAACAATAACAACAACAACAACAACAACAATAATAAAACCTTTCCCTAAACTCTGAACCCAAAACAAGTTGCAACAATAACAACAACAACAACAACAACCACCCTAAATAACAACAACAACAACAACAACAACAACAATAAACAACAACAACAACCCTAAAAAACAACAACAACAACAACAAGAACCTTAAATAACAATAACAACAACAACAACAATAACAAAACCTTTCCCTAAACCCTGAACCCTAAACAAGTTGCAACAATAACAAAAACAACAACAACAACCACCCTAAATAACAACAACAACAACAACAACCCTAAAAAACAACAACAACAACAACAACCCTAAATACAACAACAACAACAACCTTAAATAACGACAACAACAACAACCCTAAATAACAACAACAACAACAACAACCACCCTTAATTACAACAACAACAGAAACAACAACCCTAAATAACAACAACAAGAACAACAACAATAACCCTAAATAACAACAAGAACTAAAACAACAGGAACAACAACAACAACAACCCCAAATAACAACAACAAGAACAACAACCCTAAACAACAACAACAACAACAACAACAACAACAACAATAATAAAACCTTTCCCTAAACCCTGAACCCTAAACAAGTTACAACAATAACAACAACAACAACAACAACCACCCTAAACAACAACAACAACATCAATAACAACAACAACAACAACCCTAAATAACAACAACAACCCTAAATAACAACAAAAACTACAACCCAACAACAACAACAACAACAACAACAACAACAACAACAACCCTAAACAACAACCCTAAACAACAACAAGAACCATAAATAACAATAACAACAACAACAACAATAACAAAACCTTTCCCTAAACCCTGAACCCTAAACAAGTTGCAACAATAACAACAACAACAACCACCCTAAATAACAACAACAACAACAACAACCCTAAATAACAACAACAACAACAACCCTAAATACAACAACAACAACAACAACAACAACCTTAAATAACAACAGCAACAACAACCCTAAATAACAACAACAACAACTACAACAACCACCCTTAATTACAACAACAACAACAGAAACAACAACCCTAAATAACAACAACAAGAACAACGACAATAACCCTAAATAACAACAAGAACAACAATAACAACCCTAAATAACAACAAGAACAAAAACAACAACAACAACAACAACAATCCTAAATAACAACAACAACAACAACCACCCTAAACAACAACAACAACAACAACCCTAAACAACAACAAGAATCCTAAATAACAATAACAACAACAACAACAACAATAATAAAACCTTTCCCTAAACCCTGAACCCAAAACAAGTTGCAACAATAACAACAACAACAACAACCACCCTAAATAACAACAACAACAACAACAACCCTAAATAACAACAACAACAACAACCCTAAATAACAACAACAACAACAACCTTAAATAACAACAACAACAGCAACCACCCTAAATAACAACAACAACAACAACAACCCTAAATAACAACAACAACAACAACAACCCTAAATAACAACAACAACAACAACCCTAAATAACAACAACAACAACAGGAACAACAACAACCCCAAATAACAACAACAACCCTAAACAACAACAACAACAACAACAAGAACCTTAAATAACAATAACAACAACAACAACAATAACAAAACCTTTCCCTAAACCCTAAACAAGTTGCAACAATAACAAAAACAACAACAACAACCACCCTAAATAACAACAACAACAACAACAACCCTAAAAAACAACAACAACAACAACAACCCTAAATACAACAACAACAACAACCTTAAATAACGACAACATAAACAACCCTAAATAACAACAACAACAACAACAACCACCCTTAATTACAACAACAACAGAAACAACAACCCTAAATAACAACAACAAGAACAACAACAATAACCCTAAATAACAACAAGAACTAAAACAACAGGAACAACAACAACAACAACCCCAAATAACAACAACAAGAACAACAACCCTAAACAACAACAACAACAACAACAACAACAACAACAATAATAAAACCTTTCCCTAAACCCTGAACCCTAAACAAGTTACAACAATAACAACAACAACAACAACCACCCTAAACAACAACAACAACATCAACAACAACAACAACAACAACCCTAAATAACAACAACAACAGCCCTAAGTAACAATTACAACAACAACAACCCTAAATAACAACAAAAACTACAACCCAACAACAACAACAACAACAACAACAACCCTAAACAACAACAACAACAAGAACCATAAATAACAATAACAACAACAACAACAATAACAAAACCTTTCCCTAAACCCTGAACCCTAAACAAGTTGCAACAATAACAACAACAACAACCACCCTAAATAACAACAACAACAACAACCCTAAATACAACAACAACAACCTTAAATAACAACAGCAACAACAACCCTAAATAACAACAACAACAACTACAACAACCACCCTTAATTACAACAACAACAACAGAAACAACAACCCTAAATAACAACAACAAGAACAACGACAATAACCCTAAATAACAACAAGAACAACAATAACAACCCTAAATAACAACAAGAACAAAAACAACAGGAACAACAACAACAACAATCCTAAATAACAACAACAACAACAACCACCCTAAACAACAACAACAACAACAACCCTAAACAACAACAACAATCCTAAATAACAATAACAACAACAACAACAACAATAATAAAACCTTTCCCTAAACCCTGAACCCAAAACAAGTTGCAACAATAACAACAACAACAACAACCACCCTAAATAACAACAACAACAACAACAACAATAAACAACAACAACAACCCTAAACAACAACGACAACAACAACAAGAACCTTAAATAACAATAACAACAACAACAACAATAACAAAACCTTTCCCTAAACCCTGAACCCTAAACAAGTTGCAACAATAACAATAACAACAACAACAACAACAACCACCCTAAATAACAACAACAATAACAACAACAATAAACAACAACAACAACAACAACAACATCAACAACAACAACAACAACCCTAAATAACAACAACAACAGCAACAACAATAACCCTAAATAAAACAACAACAACAACAACCCTAAACAACAATAACAACAACAACAGAAACAACAACTCTAAATAACAAGAACAAGAACAACAACAACAACCCTACATTACAAGAACAACAATAACAATCCTAAACAAGAATAACAATAACAACAAAAACCCTAAGTAACAATTACAACAACAACAACAACCCTAAATAACAACAATAACAACAAGCACAGCAACAACAACAAGAACAACAACAACAACAACCCTAAACAGCAAAAACAACTACAATAACAACAACAAGAACCCTAAATAACAATAACAACAACAAAAACAATAACAAAACCTTTCCCTAAACCTTGAACCCTAAACAAGTTGCAACAATAACAACAACAACAACAACCACCCTAAATAACAACAACAACAACAACAACCCTAAATAACAACAACAACAACAACCCTAAATAACAACAACAACAACAACATTAAATAACAACAACAACAGCAACCACCCTAAATAACAATAACAACAACAACAACCCTAAATAACAACAACAACAACAACAACCCTAAATAACAACAACAACAACAACAACCTTAAATAACAACAACAACAACAACCACCCTAAATAACAATAACAACAACAACAACCCTAAATAACAACAACAACAACAACAACCCTAAGTAACAATTACAACAACAATAACAAAACTTTTCCCTAAACCCTGAACCCTAAACAAGTTGCAACAATAACAACAACAACAACAACCACCCTAAATAACAACAACAACAACAACAACCCTAAATAACAACAACAACAACAACCCTAAATAACAACAACAACAACAACCTTAAATAACAACAACAACAGCAACCACCCTAAATAACAACAACAACAACAACAACCCTAAATAACAACAACAACAACAACAACCCTAAATAACAACAACAACAACAACCCTAAATAACAACAACAACAACAGGAACAACAACAACCCCAAATAACAACAACAACAACAACCACCCTAAACAACAACAACAATCCTAAATAACAATAACAACAACAACAACAACAACAATAATAAAACCTTTCCCTAAACTCTGAACCCAAAACAAGTTGCAACAATAACAACAACAACAACAACAACCACCCTAAATAACAACAACAACAACAACAACAACAACAATAAACAACAACAACAACCCTAAAAAACAACAACAACAACAACAAGAACCTTAAATAACAATAACAACAACAACAACAATAACAAAACCTTTCCCTAAACCCTGAACCCTAAACAAGTTGCAACAATAACAAAAACAACAACAACAACCACCCTAAATAACAACAACAACAACAACAACCCTAAAAAACAACAACAACAACAACAACCCTAAATACAACAACAACAACAACCTTAAATAACGACAACAACAACAACCCTAAATAACAACAACAACATCAACAACCACCCTTAATTACAACAACAACAGAAACAACAACCCTAAATAACAACAACAAGAACAACAACAATAACCCTAAATAACAACAATAACAACCCTAAATAACAACAAGAACTAAAACAACAGGAACAACAACAACAACAACCCCAAATAACAACAACAAGAACAACAACCCTAAACAACAACAACAACAACAACAACAACAATAATAAAACCTTTCCCTAAACCCTGAACCCTAAACAAGTTACAACAATAACAACAACAACAACAACAACCACCCTAAACAACAACAACAACATCAATAACAACAACAACAACAACCCTAAATAACAACAACAACAGCCCTAAGTAACAATTACAACAACAACAACCCTAAATAACAACAAAAACTACAACCCAACAACAACAACAACAACAACAACAACAACAACAACCCTAAACAACAACAAGAACCATAAATAACAATAACAACAACAACAACAATAACAAAACCTTTCCCTAAACCCTGAACCCTAAACAAGTTGCAACAATAACAACAACAACAACCACCCTAAATAACAACAACAACAACAACAACCCTAAATAACAACAACAACAACAACCCTAAATACAACAACAACAACAACAACAACAACCTTAAATAACAACAGCAACAACAACCCTAAATAACAACAACAACAACTACAACAACCACCCTTAATTACAACAACAACAACAGAAACAACAACCCTAAATAACAACAACAAGAACAACGACAATAACCCTAAATAACAACAAGAACAACAATAACAACCCTAAATAACAACAAGAACAAAAACAACAGGAACAACAACAACAACAATCCTAAATAACAACAACAACAACAACCACCCTAAACAACAACAACAACAACAACCCTAAACAACAACAACAATCCTAAATAACAATAACAACAACAACAACAACAATAATAAAACCTTTCCCTAAACCCTGAACCCAAAACAAGTTGCAACAATAACAACAACAACAACAACAACCACCCTAAATAACAACAACAACAACAACAACAATAAACAACAACAACAAACCTAAAAAAAAAAAAAAAAAAAAAAAAAAAAACAACAACGACAACAACAACAAGAACCTTAAATAACAATAACAACAACAACAACAATAACAAAACCTTTCCCTAAACCCTGAACCCTAAACAAGTTGCAACAATAACAATAACAACAACAACAACAACAACCACCCTAAATAACAACAACAATAACAACAACAATAAACAACAACAACAACAACAACAACATCAACAACAACAACAACAACCCTAAATAACAACAACAACAGCAACAACAATAACCCTAAATAAAACAACCACAACAACAACCCTAAACAACAATAACAACAACAACAGAAACAACAACTCTAAATAACAAGAACAAGAACAACAACAACAACCCTACATAACAACAAGAACAACAATAACAATCCTAAACAAGAATAACAATAACAACAAAAACCCTAAGTAACAATTACAACAACAACAACAACCCTAAATAACAACAATAACAACAAGCACAGCAACAACAACAAGAACAACAACAACAACAACCCTAAACAGCAAAAACAACTACAATAACAACAACAAGAACCCTAAATAACAATAACAACAACAAAAACAATAACAATACCTTTCCCTAAACCTTGAACCCTAAACAAGTTGCAACAATAACAACAACAACAACAACCACCCTAAATAACAACAACAACAACAACAACCCTAAATAACAACAACAACAACAACCCTAAATAACAACAACAACAACAACATTAAATAACAACAACAACAGCAACCACCCTAAATAACAATAACAACAACAACAACCCTAAAGAACAACAACAACAACAACAACCCTAAATAACAACAACAACAACAACCCTAAATAACAACAACAACAACAACCTTAAATAACAACAACAACAACAACCACCCTAAATAACAATAACAACAACAACAACCCTAAATAACAACAACAACAACAACAACCCTAAGTAACAATTACAACAACAATAACAAAACTTTTCCCTAAACCCTGAACCCTAAACAAGTTGCAACAATAACAACAACAACAACAACCACCCTAAATAACAACAACAACAACCCTAAATAACAACAACAACAACAACCCTAAATAACAACAACAACAACAACCCTAAATAACAACAACAACAACAACCACCCTAAATAACAATAACAACAACAACAACCCTAAATAACAACAACAACAACAACAACCCTAAATAACAACAACAACAACAACCCTAAATAACAACAACAACAACAGGAACAACAACAACCCCAAATAACAACAACAACAACAACCACCCTAAACAACAACAACAATCCTAAATAACAATAACAACAACAACAACAACAACAATAATAAAACCTTTCCCTAAACTCTGAACCCAAAACAAGTTGCAACAATAACAACAACAACAACAACAACCACCCTAAATAACAACAACAACAACAACAACAACAACAACAACAATAAACAACAACAACAACCCTAAACAACAACAACAACAACAACAAGAACCTTAAATAACAATAACAACAACAACAACAATAACAAAACCTTTCCCTAAACCCTGAACCCTAAACAAGTTGCAACAATAACAAAAACAACAACAACAACCACCCTAAATAACAACAACAACAACAACAACCCTAAAAAACAACAACAACAACAACCCTAAATACAACAACAACAACAACCTTAAATAACGACAACAACAACAACCCTAAATAACAACAACAACAACAACAATCACCCTTAATTACAACAACAACAGAAACAACAACCCTAAATAACAACAACAAGAACAACAACAATAACCCTAAATAACAACAATAACAACCCTAAATAACAACAAGAACTAAAACAACAGGAACAACAACAACAACAACCCCAAATAACAACAACAAGAACAACAACCCTAAACAACAACAACAACAACAACAACAACAACAATAATAAAACCTTTCCCTAAACCCTGAACCCTAAACAAGTTACAACAATAACAACAACAACAACAACAACCACCCTAAACAACAACAACAACAACAACAACAACAACAACAACAACCCTAAATAACAACAACAACAGCCCTAAGTAACAATTACAACAACAACAACCCTAAATAACAACAAAAACTACAACCCAACAACAACAACAACAACAACAACAACCCTAAACAACAACAACAACAAGAACCATAAATAACAATAACAACAACAACAACAATAACAAAACCTTTCCCTAAACCCTGAACCCTAAACAAGTTGCAACAATAACAACAACAACAACCACCCTAAATAACAACAACAACAACAACCCTAAATACAACAACAACAACCTTAAATAACAACAGCAACAACAACCCTAAATAACAACAACAACAACTACAACAACCACCCTTAATTACAACAACAACAACAGAAACAACAACCCTAAATAACAACAACAAGAACAACAACAATAACCCTAAATAACAACAAGAACAACAATAACAACCCTAAATAACAACAAGAACAAAAACAACAGGAACAACAACAACAACAATCCTAAATAACAACAACAACAACAACCACCCTAAACAACAACAACAACAACAACCCTAAACAACAACAACAATCCTAAATAACAATAACAACAACAACAACAACAATAATAAAACCTTTCCCTAAACCCTGAACCCAAAACAAGTTGCAACAATAACAACAACAACAACAACCACCCTAAATAACAACAACAACAACAACAACCCTAAATAACAACAACAACAACAACCCTAAATAACAACAACAACAACAACCTTAAATAACAACAACAACAGCAACCACCCTAAATAACAATAACAACAACAACAACCCTAAATAACAACAACAACAACAACAACCCTAAATAACAACAACAACAACAACCCTAAATAACAACAACAACAACAGGAACAACAACAACCCCAAATAACAACAACAACAACAACCACCCTAAACAACAACAACAATCCTAAATAACAATAACAACAACAACAACAACAACAATAATAAAACCTTTCCCTAAACCCTGAACCCAAAACAAGTTGCAACAATAACAACAACAACAACAACAACCACCCTAAATAACAACAACAACAACAACAACAACAATAAACAACAACAACAACCCTAAACAACAACAACAACAACAACAAGAACCTTAAATAACAATAACAACAACAACAACAATAACAAAACCTTTCCCTAAACCCTGAACCCTAAACAAGTTGCAACAATAACAAAAACAACAACAACAACCACCCTAAATAACAACAACAACAACAACAACCCTAAAAAACAACAACAACAACAACAACCCTAAATACAACAACAACAACAACCTTAAATAACGACAACAACAACAACCCTAAATAACAACAACAACAACAACAACCACCCTTAATTACAACAACAACAGAAACAACAACCCTAAAGAACAACAACAATAACCCTAAATAACAACAATAACAACCCTAAATAACAACAAGAACTAAAACAACAGGAACAACAACAACAACAACCCCAAATAACAACAACAAGAACAACAACCCTAAACAACAACAACAACAACAACAACAACAACAACAACAATAATAAAACCTTTCCCTAAACCCTGAACCCTAAACAAGTTACAACAATAACAACAACAACAACAACAACCACCCTAAACAACAACAACAACATCAATAACAACAACAACAACAACCCTAAATAACAACAACAACAGCCCTAAGTAACAATTACAACAACAACAACCCTAAATAACAACAAAAACTACAACCCAACAACAACAACAACAACAACAACAACAACAACAACAACCCTAAACAACAACAACAACAAGAACCATAAATAACAATAACAACAACAACAACAATAACAAAACCTTTCCCTAAACCCTGAACCCTAAACAAGTTGCAACAATAACAACAACAACAACCACCCTAAATAACAACAACAACAACAACAACCCTAAATAACAACAACAACAACAACCCTAAATACAACAACAACAACAACAACAACAACCTTAAATAACAACAGCAACAACAACCCTAAATAACAACAACAACAACTACAACAACCACCCTTAATTACAACAACAACAACAGAAACAACAACCCTAAATAACAACAACAAGAACAACGACAATAACCCTAAATAACAACAAGAACAACAATAACAACCCTAAATAACAACAAGAACAAAAACAACAGGAACAACAACAACAACAACCCTAAATAACAACAACAACAACAACCACCCTAAACAACAACAACAACAACAACCCTAAACAACAACAAGAATCCTAAATAACAATAACAACAACAACAACAACAATAATAAAACCTTTCCCTAAACCCTGAACCCAAAACAAGTTGCAACAATAACAACAACAACAACAACCACCCTAAATAACAACAACAACAACAACAACCCTAAATAACAACAACAACAACAACCCTAAATAACAACAACAACAACAACCTTAAATAACAACAACAACAGCAACCACCCTAAATAACAATAACAACAACAACAACCCTAAATAACAACAACAACAACAACAACCCTAAATAACAACAACAACAACAACCCTAAATAACAACAACAACAACAGGAACAACAACAACCCCAAATAACAACAACAACCCTAAACAACAACAACAACAACAACAAGAACCTTAAATAACAATAACAACAACAACAACAATAACAAAACCTTTCCCTAAACCCTAAACAAGTTGCAACAATAACAAAAACAACAACAACAACCACCCTAAATAACAACAACAACAACAACAACCCTAAAAAACAACAACAACAACAACAACCCTAAATACAACAACAACAACAACCTTAAATAACGACAACATAAACAACCCTAAATAACAACAACAACAACAACAACCACCCTTAATTACAACAACAACAGAAACAACAACCCTAAATAACAACAACAAGAACAACAACAATAACCCTAAATAACAACAAGAACTAAAACAACAGGAACAACAACAACAACAACCCCAAATAACAACAACAAGAACAACAACCCTAAACAACAACAACAACAACAACAACAACAACAACAATAATAAAACCTTTCCCTAAACCCTGAACCCTAAACAAGTTACAACAATAACAACAACAACAACAACAACCACCCTAAACAACAACAACAACATCAATAACAACAACAACAACAACCCTAAATAATAACAACAACAGCCCTAAGTAACAATTACAACAACAACAACCCTAAATAACAACAAAAACTACAACCCAACAACAATAACAACAACAACAACAACAACAACCCTAAACAACAACAACAACAAGAACCCTAAATAACAATAACAACAACAACAACAATAACAAAACCTTTCCCTAAACCCTGAACCCTAAACAAGTTGCAACAATAACAACAACAACAACCACCCTAAATAACAACAACAACAACAACAACCCTAAATAACAACAACAACAACAACCCTAAATACAACAACAACAACAACAACAACAACCTTAAATAACAACAGCAACAACAACCCTAAATAACAACAACAACTACTACAACAACCACCCTTAATTACAACAACAACAACAGAAACAACAACCCTAAATAACAACAACAAGAACAACGACAATAAACCTAAATAACAACAAGAACAACAATAACAACCCTAAATAACAACAAGAACAAAAACAACAGGAACAAAAACAACAACAATCCTAAATAACAACAACAACAACAACCACCCTAAACAACAACAACAACAACAACCCTAAACAACAACAACAATCCTAAATAACAATAACAACAACAACAACAATAATAAAACCTTTCCCTAAACCCTGAACCCAAAACAAGTTGCAACAATAACAACAACAACAACAACAACCACCCTAAATAACAACAACAACAACAACAACAATAAACAACAACAACAACCCTAAACAACAATGACAACAACAACAAGAACCTTAAATAACAATAACAACAACAACAACAATAATAAAACCTTTCCCTAAACCCTGAACCCTAAACAAGTTGCAACAATAACAATAACAACAACAACAACAACAACCACCCTAAATAACAACAACAATAACAACAACAATAAACAACAACAACAACAACAACAACATCAACAACAACAACAACCCTAAATAACAACAACAACAGCAACAACGATAACCCTAAATAAAACAACCACAACAACAACCCTAAACAACAATAACAACAACAACAGAAACAACAACTCTAAATAACAAGAACAAGAACAACAACAACAACCCTACATAACAACAAGAACAACAATAACAATCCTAAACAAGAATAACAATAACAACAAAAACCCTAAGTGACAATTACAACAACAACAACAACCCTAAATAACAACAATAACAACAAGCACAGCAACAACAACAAGAACAACAACAACAACAACCCTAAACAGCAAAAACAACTACAATAACAACAACAAGAACCCTAAATAACAATAACAACAACAAAAACAATAACAAAACCTTTCCCTAAACCTTGAACCCTAAACAAGTTGCAACAATAACAACAACAACAACTACCACCCTAAATAACAACAACAACAACAAGAACCCTAAATAACAACAACAACAACAACCCTAAATAACAACAACAACAACAACCTTAAATAACAACAACAACAGCAACCCTAAACAACAACAAAAACAACAACAACCCTAAACAACAACAAAAACAACAACAACCCTAAACAACAACAACACAAACCCTAAACAACAACAACAACAACAACAAGAACCCTAAATAACAATAACTACAACAACAACAATAACAAAACCTTTCCCTAAACCCTCAACCATAAACAAGTTGCAACAATAACAACAACAACAACCACCCTAAATAACAACAACAACAACAACAACCACCCTAAATAACAACAACAACAACCTTAAATAACAACAACAACAGCAACAACAACAACCTTAAATATCAACAACAACAACAACAACCTTAAAAAACAACAACAACAACAACAACCCTAAATACAACAACAACAACAACAACCTTAAATAACAACAACAACAACAACCCTAAATAACAACAACAACAACAACAACAACCACCCTTAATTACAACAACAACAACAGAAACAACAACCCTAAATAACAACAACAACAACAACGACAATAACCCTAAATAACAGCAAGAACAACAATAACAACCCTAAATAACAACAAGAACCAAAACAACAGGAACAACAACAACAACAACCCCAAATAACAACAACAACAACAACAACAGCAACCCTAAACAACAACAACAACAACAACCCTAAACAACAACAACAATCCTAAATAACAATAACAACAACAACAACAACAACAATAATAAAACCTTTCCCTAAACCTTGAACCCAAAACAAGTTGCAACAATAACAACAACAACAACAACATCCACCCTAAATAACAACAACAACAACAACAACAATAAACAACAACAACAACAACAACATCAACAACAACAACAACCCTAAATAATAACAACAACAGCAACAACAATAACCCTAAATAAAACAACCACAACAACAACCCTAAACAACAAAAACAACAACAGAAACAACAACTCTAAATAACAAGAACAAGAACAAGAACAACAATAACAATCCTAAACAAGAATAACAATAACAACAACAACCCTAAGTAACAATTACAACAACAATAACAACCCTAAATAACAACAAGAACAACAAGCACAGCAACAACAACAACAACAACAACAACAATAACAACAACAACCCTAAACAACAACAACAACAACAACAACAAGAACCTTAAATAACAATAACAAAAACAACAATAACAAAACCTTTCCCTAAACCCTGAACCCTAAACAAGTTGCAACAATAACAACAACAACAACAACCACCCTAAATAACAACAACAACAACAACAACAACCCTAAAAAACAACAACAACTACCCTAAATACAACAACAACAACAACAACAACCTTAAATAACAACAACCACAACAACCCTAAATAACAACAACAACAACAACAACCACCCTTAATTACAACAACAACAACAGAAACAACAACCCTAAATAACAACAACAAGAACAACAACAATAACCCTAAATAACAACAATAACAACCCTAATAACAACAAGAACAAAAACAACAGGAACAACAACAACAACAACCCCAAATAACAACAACAAGAACAACCACCCTAAACAACAACAACAACAACCCTAAACAACAACAACAATCCTAAATAACAATAACAACAACAACAACAACAATAATAAAACCAACAACAATAACAGAAACAACGACCCTAAATACCAACAACAATAACAACAACAACAACCTTAAATAACAACAAGAACATCAATAATAACGCTAAATAATAACAACAACAACAACAACCCTAAATAACAACAAGAACAACAATAATAACCCTAAATAACAACAAGAAAAAAAACAACAGGAACAACAACAACCCCAAATAACCACAACAACAACAAAAACCTTAATTACAACAACAACAGAAACAACAACCCTAAATAACAAGAACAACAACAACAACAACAACCCTACATAACAACAAGAACAACAATAACAATCCTAAACAAGAATAACAATATCAACAACAACCCTAAGTAACAATTACAACAACAACAACAACCCTAAATAACAACAATAACAACAAGCACAGCAACAACAACAAGAACAACAACAACAACAACAACCGTAAACAACAAAAACAACTACAACAACAACAACAAGAACCCTAAATAACAATAACAACAACAAAAACAATAACAAAACCTTTCCCTAAACCCTGAACCCTAAACAAGTTGCAACAATAACAACAACAACAACAACCACCCTAAATAACAACGACAACAACAACAACCCTAAATAACCACAGCAACAATAACCCTAAATAACAACAACAACAACAACCTTAAATAACAACAACAACAGCAACCCTAAACAACAACAACAACAACAACAACAACCCTAAACAACAACAACATCAACCCTAAACAACAACAACAACAACAACAAGAACCCTAAATAACAATAACTACAACAACAACAATAACAAAACCTTTCCCTAAACCCTCAACCATAAACAAGTTGCAACAATAACAACAACAACAACAACCACCCTAAATAACAACAACAACAACAACAACAACCCTAAATAACAACAACAACAACCTTAAATAACAACTACAACAACAACAACAACCTTAAATATCAACAACAACAACAACAACCTTAAAAAACAACAACAACCCTAAATACAACAACAACAACAACAACCTTAAATAACAACAGCAACAACAACCCTAAATAACAACAACAACCCTTAATTACAACAACAACAGAAACAACAACCCTAAATAACAACAACAACCCTTAATTAAAACAACAACAGAAACAACAACCCTAAATAACAACAACAAGAACAACGACAATAACCCTAAATATCAACAAAAACAACAATAACCACCCTAAATAACAACAAGAACAAAAACAACAGGAACAACAACAACAACAACCCCAAAATAACAACAACAAGAACAACAACCCTAAACAACAACAACAACAACAACCCTAAACAACAACAACAATCCTAAATAACAATAACAACAACAACAACAACAATAATAAAACCTTTCCCTAAACCCTGAACCCAAAAAAAGTTGCAACAATAACAACAACAACAACAACAACAACCACCCTAAATAACAACAACAACAACAACAATAACAACATCAACAACCCTAAATAACAACAACAACAGCAACAACAATAACCCAAAATAAAACAACCACAACAACAACCCTAAACAACAAAAACAACAACAACATCAACAACAACAGAAACAACAACTATAAATAACAAGAACAAGAACAAGAACAACAACCCTACATAACAACAAGAACAACAATAACAATCCTAAACAAGAATAACAATAACAACAACAACCCTAAGTAACAATTACAACAACAATAACAACCCTAAATAACAACAAGAACAACAAGCACAGCAACAACAACAACAACAACAACAACAATAACAACAACAACCCTAAACAACAACAACAACAACCCTAAACAACAACAACAAGAACAACAAGAACCCTAAATAACAATAACAACAACAAAAACAATAACAAAACCTTTCCCTAAACCCTGAACCCTAAACAAGTTGCAACAATAACAACAACAACAACAACAACAACAACAACAACAACAACAACCACCACCATAAATAACAACAACAACAACAACCCTAAATAACAACAGCAACAACAACCCTAAATAACAACAACAACAACAACCTTAAATAACAACAACAATAGCAACCCTAAACAACAACAACAACAACAACAACAACAACCCTAAACAACAACAACAACAACAACAAGAACCCTAAATAACAATAACTACAACAACAACAATAACAAAACCTTTCCCTAAACCCTCAACCATAAACAAGTTGCAACAATAACAACAACAACAACAACCACCCTAAATAACAACAACAACAACAACCCTAAATAACAACAACAACAACAACCCTAAATAACAACAACAACAACAACAACCCTAAATAACAACAACAACAACCTTAAATAACAACAACAGCAACAACAACAACCTTAAATATCAACAAGAACAACAACAAACTTAAAAAACAACAACAACAACAACAACCCTAAATACAACAACAACAACAACAACCTTAAATAACAACAGCAACAACAACCCTAAATAACAACAACAACAACAACAACAACCACCCTTAATTACAACAACAACAGAAACAACAACCCTAAATAACAACAACAAGAACAACGACAATAACCCTAAATAACAACAATAACAACCCTAAATAACAACAAGAACAAAAACAACAGGAACAACAACAACAACAACCCCAAATAACAACAACAAGAACAACCACCCTAAACAACAACAACAACAACAACCCTAAACAACAACAACAATCCTAAATAACAATAACAACAACAACAACAACAATAATAAAACCTTTCCAACCATGAACCCAAAACAAGTTGCAACAATAACAACAACAACAACAACAACCACCCTAAATAACAACAACAACAACAACAACAATAACAACATCAACAACCCTAAATAACAACAACAACAGCAACAACAATAACCCAAAATAAAACAACCACAACAACAACCCTAAACAACAAAAATAACAACAACAGAAACAACAACTCTAAATAACAAGAACAAGAACAAGAACAACAACCCTACATAACAACAAGAACAACAATAACAATCCTAAACAAGAATAACAATAACAACAACAACCCTAAGTAACAATTACAACAACAATAACAACCCTAAATACAAGAACAACAAGCGCAGTAACAACAACAACAAAAACAACAACAACAACAATAACAACAACAACCCTAAACAACAACAACCCTAAACAACTGTTGGGATTTCGTGGGCTCACAGCGGAAGCAAGGTACAAACAAAATAGCCCAATGTACAAGCAATCAAAGCATAAAAACCGAAATCCCTCAAATGGACAAAACTCTATGTTCAAGAAATGCAACTTGAAAAGAAAGAGGTTATACCTTTCTCCTTAGCTCCAGTAATCTTCAATCGTGGTGATGATCCTCCAAGAACGAAAACCGGATCTTCTATTGGGATATACCCCGGGAACAAGCCAAACCACGAGTGCTAGCAAGCCGTTGTGGAACTTCACCAAGAAAACCACTCCGGGACAGCTACTATATGAGACCAACAATCTGGAGTAAAACTCTCTTGAACTCTCTCTTGATCATAGTAGCATCAAAGAGAGTATTTTTCCTTGTTATTTGAGAGAGAGAGAGAAATCAACTTCAAAAAGAAAAAATGAAGTCTCTTCACTTGGCTGCCTCCAGACTTCTCTATATCCCACAAACCGGCCATAGTGGATTCTAGGTGTTACCCTCGCATTGGCCAGCTTGGGAGGTAATTTGACATTTTAGCCCATGCAGCCGTAGCGGCGCTAACTCTTAGGGTTTAGCGGCGCTAACCCCTTAAAGTTAGCGGCGCTAACGCGGCCTGCCAGGGATGTGACACAAAGTACATGCAGCCGTAGCGGCGCTAATTCTTAGGACTTAGCGGCGCTAACCCTTTATAGTTAGCGGCGCTAACGCGGCCTGCGATGTCAACTTTTGTCTTTTGTCATAATTGGTCCCTAAACTTAAGTTGCTGTCAGGTTTGACCCCGGTGTATGACCCAATAGGCCCATACATCATCAGCAGCGGTCTATGGCGTACGTACATTAGTGGGCATATCTCTAACAACAACAACAACAACAATCCTAAACAACAACAACAAGAACAACAAGAACCCTAAATAACAATAACAACAACAAAAACAATAACAAAACCTTTCCCTAAACCCTGAACCCTAAACAAGTTGCAACAATAACAACAACAACAACAACAACAACAACCCTAAATAACAACAGCAACAACAACCCTAAATAACAAGAACAACAACAACCTTAAATAACAACAACAACAGCAACCCTAAACAACAACAACAACAACAACAACCCTAAACAACAACAACAACAACAACAAGAACCCTAAATAACAATAACTACAACAACAACAATAACAAAACCTTTCCCTAAACCCTCAACCATAAACAAGTTGCAACAATAACAACAACAACAACAACCACCCTAAATAACAACAACAACAACAACAACAACCCTAAATAACAACAACAACAACCTTAAATAACAACAACAGCAACAACAACAACCTTAAATATCAACAAGAACAACAACAACCTTAAAAAACAACAACAACAACAACAACCCTAAATACAACAACAACAACAACCTTAAATAACAACAGCAGCAACAACCCTAAATAACAACAACAACAACAACAACCACCACCCTTAATTACAACAACAACAGAAACAACAACCCTAAATAACAACAAGAAGAACAACGACAATAACCCTAAATAACAACAAGAACAACAATAACAACCCTAAATAACAACAAGAACAAAAACAACATGAACAACAACAACAACAACCCCAAATAACAACAACAAGAACAACCACCCTAAACAACAACAACAACAACCCTAAACAACAACAACAATCCTAAATAACAATAACAACAACAACAACAACAACAATAATAAAACCTTTCCTTGAACACTGAACCCAAAACAAGTTGCAACAATAACAACAACAACAACAACAACAACAACAACAATAAAAACAACAACAACCCTAAACAACAACAACAACAACAACAAGAACCTTAAATAACAATAACAACAACAACAACAATAACAAAACCTTTCCCTAAACCCTGAACCCTAAACAAGTTGCAACAATAACAAAAACAACAACAACAACCACCCTAAATAACAACAACAACAACAACAACCCTAAAAAACAACAACAACAACAACAACAACAACCCTAAATACAACAACAACAACAACCTTAAATAACGACAACAACAACAACCCTAAATACAACAACAACAACAACAACCACCCTTAATTACAACAACAACAGAAACAACAACCCTAAATAACAACAACAAGAACAACAACAATAACCCTAAATAACAACAATAACAACCCTAAATAACAACAAGAACTAAAACAACAGGAACAACAACAACAACAACCCCAAATAACAACAACAAGAACAACAACCCTAAACAACAACAACAACAACAACAACAACAACAATAATAAAACCTTTCCCTAAACCCTGAACCCTAAACAAGTTACAACAATAACAACAACAACAACAACAACCACCCTAAACAACAACAACAACATCAATAACAACAACAACAACAACCCTAAATAACAACAACAACAGCCCTAAGTAACAATTACAACAACAACAACCCTAAATAACAACAAAAACTACAACCCAACAACAACAACAACAACAACAACAACAACAACCCTAAACAACAACAACAACAAGAACCATAAATAACAATAACAACAACAACAACAACAACAAGAACCATAAATAACAATAACAACAACAACAACAATAACAAAACCTTTCCCTAAACCCTGAACCCTAAACAAGTTGCAACAATAACAACAACAACAACCACCCTAAATAACAACAACAACAACAACAACCCTAAATAACAACAACAACAACAACCCTAAATACAACAACAACAACAACAACAACAACCTTAAATAACAACAGCAACAACAACCCTAAATAACAACAACAACAACTACAACAACCACCCTTAATTACAACAACAACAACAGAAACAACAACCCTAAATAACAACAACAAGAACAACGACAATAACCCTAAATAACAACAAGAACAACAATAACAACCCTAAATAACAACAAGAACAAAAACAACAGGAACAACAACAACAACAATCCTAAATAACAACAACAACAACAACCACCCTAAACAACAACAACAACAACAACCCTAAACAACAACAACAATCCTAAATAAATTGAACAACAACAACAACAACAATAATAAAACCTTTCCCTAAACCCTGAACCCAAAACAAGTTGCAACAATAACAACAACAACAACAACAACAACAACAACAACAACAACCACCCTAAATAACAACAACAACAACAACAACAATAAACAACAACAACAATCCTAAACAACAACGATAACAACAACAAGAACCTTAAATAACAATAACAATAACAACAACAATAACAAAACCTTTCCCTAAACCCTGAACCCTAAACAAGTTGCAACAATAACAATAACAACAACAACAACAACAACAACCACCCTAAATAACAACAACAATAACAACAACAATAAACAACAACAACAACAACAACAACATCAACAACAACAACAACAACCCTAAATAACAACAACAACAGCAACAACAATAACCCTAAATAAAACAACCACAACAACAACCCTAAACAACAATAACAACAACAACAGAAACAACAACTCTAAATAACAAGAACAAGAACAACAACAACAACCCTACATAACAACAAGAACAACAATAACAATCCTAAACAAGAATAACAATAACAACAAAAACCCTAAGTAACAATTACAACAACAACAACAACCCTAAATAACAACAATAACAACAAGCACAGCAACAACAACAAGAACAACAACAACAACAACCCTAAACAGCAAAAACAACTACAATAACAACAACAAGAACCCTAAATAACAATAACAACAACAAAAACAATAACAAAACCTTTCCCTAAACCTTGAACCCTAAACAAGTTGCAACAATAACAACAACAACAACAACCACCCTAAATAACAACAACAACAACAACAACCCTAAATAACAACAACAACAACAACCCTAAATAACAACAACAACAACAACATTAAATAACAACAACAACAGCAACCACCCTAAATAACAATAACAACAACAACAACCCTAAATAACAACAACAACAACAACCCTAAATAACAACAACAACAACAACCCTAAATAACAACAACAACAACAACCTTAAATAACAACAACAACAACAACCACCCTAAATAACAATAACAACAACAACAACCCTAAATAACAACAACAACAACAACAACCCTAAGTAACAATTACAACAACAATAACAAAACTTTTCCCTAAACCCTGAACCCTAAACAAGTTGCAACAATAACAACAACAACAACAACCACCCTAAATAACAACAACAACAACAACAACCCTAAATAACAACAACAACAACAACCTTAAATAACAACAACAACAGCAACCACCCTAAATAACAATAACAACAACAACAACCCTAAATAACAACAACAACAACAACAACCCTAAATAACAACAACAACAACAACCCTAAATAACAACAACAACAACAGGAACAACAACAACCCCAAATAACAACAACAACAACAACAACCCTAAACAACAACAACAATCCTAAATAACAATAACAACAACAACAACAACAACAATAATAAAACCTTTCCCTAAACCCTGAACCCAAAACAAGTTGCAACAATAACAACAACAACAACAACAACCACCCTAAATAACAACAACAACAACAACAACAACAACAATAAACAACAACAACAACCCTAAACAACAACAACAACAACAACAAGAACCTTAAATAACAATAACAACAACAACAACAATAACAAAACCTTTCCCTAAACCCTGAACCCTAAACAAGTTGCAACAATAACAAAAACAACAACAACAACCACCCTAAATAACAACAACAACAACAACAACCCTAAAAAACAACAACAACAACAACAACCCTAAATAACAACAACAACAACAACCTTAAATAACAACAACAACAACAACCCTAAATAACAACAACAACAACAACAACCACCCTTAATTACAACAACAACAGAAACAACAACCCTAAATAACAACAACAAGAACAACAACAATAACCCTAAATAACAACAATAACAACCCTAAATAACAACAAGAACTAAAACAACAGGAACAACAACAACAACAACCCCAAATAACAACAACAAGAACAACAACCCTAAACAACAACAACAACAACAACAACAACAACAATAATAAAACCTTTCCCTAAACCCTGAACCCTAAACAAGTTACAACAATAACAACAACAACAACAACAACCACCCTAAACAACAACAACAACATCAATAACAACAACAACAACAACCCTAAATAACAACAACAACAGCCCTAAGTAACAATTACAACAACAACAACCCTAAATAACAACAAAAACTACAACCCAACAACAACAACAACAACAACAACAACAACAAGAACCCTAAACAACAACAACAACAAGAACCATAAATAACAATAACAACAACAACAACAATAACAAAACCTTTCCCTAAACCCTGAACCCTAAACAAGTTGCAACAATAACAACAACAACAACCACCCTAAATAACAACAACAACAACAACAACCCTAAATAACAACAACAACAACAACCCTAAATACAACAACAACAACAACAACAACAACCTTAAATAACAACAGCAACAACAACCCTAAATAACAACAACAACAACTACAACAACCACCCTTAATTACAACAACAACAACAGAAACAACAACCCTAAATAACAACAACAAGAACAACGACAATAACCCTAAATAACAACAAGAACAACAATAACAACCCTAAATAACAACAAGAACAAAAACAACAGGAACAACAACAACAACAATCCTAAATAACAACAACAACAACAACCACCCTACACAACAACAACAACAACAACCCTAAACAACAACAACAATCCTAAATAACAATAACAACAACAACAACAACAATAATAAAACCTTTCCCTAAACCCTGAACCCAAAACAAGTTGCAACAATAACAACAACAACAACAACCACCCTAAATAACAACAACAACAACAACAACCCTAAATAACAACAACAACAACAACCCTAAATAACAACAACAACAACAACCTTAAATAACAACAACAACAACAACCACCCTAAATAACAATAACAACAACAACAACCCTAAATAACAACAACAACAACAACAACCCTAAATAACAACAACAACAACAACCCTAAATAACAACAACAACAACAGGAACAACAACAACCCCAAATAACAACAACAACAACAACCACCCTAAACAACAACAACAATCCTAAATAACAATAACAACAACAACAACAACAACAATAATAAAACCTTTCCCTAAACCCTGAACCCAAAACAAGTTGCAACAATAACAACAACTGACAACATCCACCCTAAATAACAACAACAACAACAACAACAATAAACAGCAACAACAACAACAACATCAACAACAACAACAACCCTAAATAACAACAACAACAGCAACAACAATAACCCTAAATAAAACAACCACAACAACAACCCTAAACAACAAAAACAACAACAACAGAAACAACAACTCTAAATAACAAGAACAAGAACAAGAACAACAATAACAATCCTAAACAAGAATAACAATAACAACAACAACCCTAAGTAACAATTACAACAACAATAACAACCCTAAATAACAACAAGAACAACAAGCACAGCAACAACAACAACAACAACAACAACAATAACAACAACAACCCTAAACAACAACAACAACAACCCTAAACAACAACAACAACAACAACAAGAACCTTAAATAACAATAACAAAAACAACAATAACAAAACCTTTCCCTAAACCCTGAACCCTAAACAAGTTGCAACAATAACAACAACAACAACAACCACCCTAAATAACAACAACAACAACAACAACAACTCTAAAAAACAACAACAACTACCCTAAATACAACAACAACAACAACAACAACCTTAAATAACAACAACAACAACAACCCTAAATAACAACAACAACAACAACAACAACCACCCTTAATTACAACAACAACAACAGAAACAACAACCCTAAATAACAACAACAACAACAACCACCCTTAATTACAACAACAACAACAGAAACAACAACCCTAAATAACAACAACAAGAACAACAACAATAACCCTAAATAACAACAACAACAACCCTAATAACAACAAGAACAAAAACAACAGGAACAACAACAACAACAACCCCAAATAACAACAACAAGAACAACCACCCTAAACAACAACAACAAAAACCCTAAACAACAACAACAATCCTAAATAACAATAACAACAACAACAACAACAATAATAAAACCAACAACAATAACAGAAACAACGACCCTAAATACCAACAACAATAACAACAACAACAACCTTAAATAACAACAAGAACATCAATAATAACGCTAAATAATAACAACAACAACAACAACCCTAAATAACAACAAGAACAACAATAATAACCCTAAATAACAACAAGAAAAAAAACAACAGGAACAACAACAACCCCAAATAACCACAACAACAACAAAAACCTTAATTACAACAACAACAGAAACAACAACCCTAAATAACAAGAACAAGAACAACAACAACAACCCTACATAACAACAAGAACAACAATAACAATCCTAAACAAGAATAACAATATCAACAACAACCCTAAGTAACAATTACAACAACAACAACAACCCTAAATAACAACAATAACAACAAGCACAGCAACAACAACAACAACAACAACCGTAAACAACAAAAACAACTACAACAACAACAACAAGAACCCTAAATAACAATAACAACAACAAAAACAATAACAAAACCTTTCCCTAAACCCTGAACCCTAAACAAGTTGCAACAATAACAACAACAACAACAACCACCCTAAATAACAACGACAACAACAACAACCCTAAATAACCACAGCAACAACAACACTAAATAACAACAACAACAACAACCTTAAATAACAACAACAACAGCAACCCTAAACAACAACAACAACAACAACAACAACCCTAAACAACAACAACAACAACCCTAAACAACAATAACAACAACAAGAAGAACCCTAAATAACAATAACTACAACAACAACAATAACAAAACCTTTCCCTAAACCCTCAACCATAAACAAGTTGCAACAATAACAACAACAACAACAACCACCCTAAATAACAACAACAACAACAACAACAACCTTAAATAACAACTACAACAACAACAACAACCTTAAATATCAACAACAACAACAACAACCTTAAAAAACAACAACAACCCTAAATACAACAACAACAACAACAACCTTAAATAACAACAGCAACAACAACCCTAAATAACAACAACAACCCTTAATTACAACAACAACAGAAACAACAACCCTAAATAACAACAACAACCCTTAATTAAAACAACAACAGAAACAACAACCCTAAATAACAACAACAAGAACAACGACAATAACCCTAAATATCAACAAAAACAACAATAACAACCCTAAATAACAACAAGAACAAAAACAACAGGAACAACAACAACAACCCCAAAATAACAACAACAAGAACAACCACCCTAAACAACAACAACAACAACAACCCTAAACAACAACAACAATCCTAAATAACAATAACAACAACAACAACAACAATAATAAAACCTTTCCCTAAACCCTGAACCCAAAAAAAGTTGCAACAATAACAACAACAACAACAACAACAACAACCACCCTAAATAACAACAACAACAACAACAATAACAACATCAACAACCCTAAATAACAACAACAACAGCAACAACAATAACCCAAAATAAAACAACCACAACAACAACCCTAAACAACAAAAACAACAACAACATCAACAACAACAGAAACAACAACTATAAATAACAAGAACAAGAACAAGAACAACAACCCTACATAACAACAAGAACAACAATAACAATCCTAAACAAGAATAACAATAACAACAACAACCCTAAGTAACAATTACAACAACAATAACAACCCTAAATAACAACAAGAACAACAAGCACAGCAACAACAACAACAACAACAACAACAATAACAACAACAACCCTAAACAACAACAACAACAACCCTAAACAACAACAACAAGAACAACAAGAACCCTAAATAACAATAACAACAACAAAAACAATAACAAAACCTTTCCCTAAACCCTGAACCCTAAACAAGTTGCAACAATAACAACAACAACAACAACAACAACAACAACCACCACCATAAATAACAACAACAACAACAACCCTAAATAACAACAGCAACAACAACCCTAAATAACAACAACAACAACAACCTTAAATAACAACAACGATAGCAACCCTAAACAACAACAACAACAACAACAACAACAACCCTAAACAACAACAACAACAACAACAAGAACCCTAAATAACAATAACTACAACAACAACAATAACAAAACCTTTCCCTAAACCCTCAACCATAAACAAGTTGCAACAATAACAACAACAACAACAACCACCCTAAATAACAACAACAACAACAACCCTAAATAACAACAACAACAACTACCCTAAATAACAACAACAACAACCTTAAATAACAACAACAGCAACAACAACAACCTTAAATATCAACAAGAACAACAACCTTAAAAAACAACAACAACAACAACAACCCTAAATACAACAACAACAACAACAACCTTAAATAACAACAGCAACAACAACCCTAAATAACAACAACAACAACAACAACCACCACCCTTAATTACAAAAACAACAGAAACAACAACCCTAAATAACAACAACAAGAACAACGACAATAACCCTAAATAACAACAATAACAACCCTAAATAACAACAAGAACAAAAACAACAGGAACAACAACAACAACAACCCCAAATAACAACAACAAGAACAACCACCCTAAACAACAACAACAACAACAACCCTAAACAACAACAACAATCCTAAATAACAATAACAACAACAACAACAACAATAATAAAACCTTTCCAACCATGAACCCAAAACAAGTTGCAACAATAACAACAACAACAACAACAACCACCCTAAATAACAACAACAACAACAACAACAATAACAACATCAACAACCCTAAATAACAACAACAACAGCAACAACAATAACCCAAAATAAAACAACCACAACAACAACCCTAAATAACAAAAACAACAACAACAGAAACAACAACTCTAAATAACAAGAACAAGAACAAGAACAACAACCCTACATAACAACAAGAACAACAATAACAATCCTAAACAAGAATAACAATAACAACAACAACCCTAAGTAACAATTACAACAACAATAACAACCCTAAATACAAGAACAACAAGCGCAGCAACAACAACAACAAAAACAACAACAACAACAATAACAACAACAACCCTAAACAACAACAACCCTAAACAACTGTTGGGATTTCGTGGGCTCACAGCGGAAGCAAGGTACAAACAAAATAGCCCAATGTACAAGCAATCAAAGCATAAAAACCGAAATCCCTCAAATGGACCAAACTCTATGTTCAAGAAATGCAACTTGAAAAGAAAGAGGTTATACCTTTCTCCTTAGCTCCAGTAATCTTCAATCGTGGTGATGATCCTACAAGAACGAAAACCGGATCTTCTATTGGGATATACCCCGGGAACAAGCCAAACCACGAGTGCTAGCAAGCCGTTGTGGAACTTCACCAAGAAAACCACTCCGGGACAGCTACTATATGAGACCAACAATCTGGAGTAAAACTCTCTTGAACTCTCTCTTGATCATAGTAGCATCAAAGAGAGTATTTTTCCTTGTTATTTGAGAGAGAGAGAGAAATCAACTTCAAAAAGAAAAAATGAAGTCTCTTCACTTGGCTGCCTCCAGACTTCTCTATATCCCACAAACCGGCCATAGTGGATTCTAGGTGTTACCCTCGCATTGGCCAGCTTGGGAGGTAATTTGACATAAAGCCCATGCAGCCGTAGCGGCGCTAACTCTTAGGGTTTAGCGGCGCTAACCCCTTAAAGTTAGCGGCGCTAACGCGGCCTGCCAGGGATGTGACACAAAGTACATGCAGCCGTAGCGGCGCTAATTCTTAGGACTTAGCGGCGCTAACCCTTTATAGTTAGCGGCGCTAACGCGGCCTGCGATGTCAACTTTTGTCTTTTGTCATAATTGGTCCCTAAACTTAAGTTGCTGTCAGGTTTGACCCCGGTGTATGACCCAATAGGCCCATACATCATCAGCAGCGGTCTATGGCGTACGTACATTAGTGGGCATATCTCTAACAACAACAACAACAACAATCCTAAACAACAACAACAAGAACAACAAGAACCCTAAATAACAATAACAACAACAAAAACAATAACAAAACCTTTCCCTAAACCCTGAACCCTAAACAAGTTGCAACAATAACAACAACAACAACAACAACAACAACCCTAAATAACAACAGCAACAACAACCCTAAATAACAAGAACAACAACAACCTTAAATAACAACAACAACAGCAACCCTAAACAACAACAACAACAACAACAACCCTAAACAACAACAACAACAACAACAAGAACCCTAAATAACAATAACTACAACAACAACAATAACAAAACCTTTCCCTAAACCCTCAACCATAAACAAGTTGCAACAATAACAACAACAACAACAACCACCCTAAATAACAACAACAACAACAACAACCCTAAATAACAACAACAACAACCTTAAATAACAACAACAGCAACAACAACAACCTTAAATATCAACAAGAACAACAACAACCTTAAAAAACAACAACAACAACAACAACCCTAAATACAACAACAACAACAACCTTAAATAACAACAGCAGCAACAACCCTAAATAACAACAACAACAACAACAACCACCACCCTTAATTACAACAACAACATAAACAACAACCCTAAATAACAACAAGAAGAACAACGACAATAACCCTAAATAACAACAAGAACAACAATAACAACCCTAAATAACAACAAGAACAAAAACAACAGGAACAACAACAACAACAACCCCAAATAACAACAACAAGAACAACCACCCTAAACAACAACAACAACAACCCTAAACAACAACAACAATCCTAAATAACAATAACAACAACAACAACAACAACAATAATAAAACCTTTCCTTGAACCCTGAACCCAAAACAAGTTGCAACAATAACAACAACAACAACAACAACCACCCTAAATAACAACAACAACAACAACAATAAACAACAACAACAACAACAACATCAACAACAACAACAACCCTAAATAACAACAACAACAGCAACAACAATAACCCTAAATAAAACCACCACAACAATAACCCTAAACAACAAAAACAACAACAACATCAACAACAACAGACACAACAACTCTAAATAACAAGAACAACAACAACAACAACAACCCTACATAACAACAAGAACAACAATAACAAACCTAAACAAGAATAACAATAACAACAACAACCCTAAGTAACAATTACAACAACAATAACTACCCTAAATATCAACAAGAAAAACAAGCACAGCAGCAACAACAACAACAACAACAACAACAATAACAACAACAACCCTAAACAACAACAACAACAACAACAACAAGAACCTTAAATAACAATAACAACAACAACAACAATAACAAAACCTTTCCCTAAACCCTGAACCCTAAACAAGTTGCAACAATAACAACAACAACAACAACCACCCTAAATAACAACAACAACAACAACAACCCTAAAAAACAACAACAACAACCCTAAATACAACAACAACAACAACAACCTTAAATAACAACAACAACAACAACCCTAAATAACAACAACAACAACAACAACAACAACAACAACAACCACCCTTAATTACAACAACAACAAGAACAACAACAATAACCCTAAATAACAACAATAACAACCCTAAATAACAACAAGAACTAAAACAACAGGAACAACAACAACAACAACCCCAAATAACAACAACAAGATCAACAACCCTAAACAACAACAACAACAATAATAAAACCTTTCCCTAAACCCTGAACCCTAAACAAGTTACAACAATAACAACAACAACAACAACACCCACCCAAAACAACAACAACAACATCAACAACAACAACAACAACAACAACAACCCTAAATAACAATAACAACAACAACAACAATAACAAAACCTTTCCCTAAACCCTGAACCCTAAACAAGTTGCAACAATAACAACAACAACAACAACCACCGTAAATAACAACAACAACAACAACAACCCTAAAAAACAACAACAACAACCCTAAATACAACAACAACAACAACAACCTTAAATAACAACAACAACAACAACCCTAAATAACAACAACAACAACAACAACAACAACAACAACCACCCTTAATTACAACAACAACCCTAAATAACAACAACAAGAACAACAACAATAACCCTAAATAACAACAATAACAACCCTAAATAACAACAAGAACTAAAACAACAGGAACAACAACAACAACAACCCCAAATAACAACAACAAGATCAACAACCCTAAACAACAACAACAACAATAATAAACCTTTCCCTAAACCCTGAACCCTAAACAAGTTACAACAATAACAACAACAACAACAACACCCACCCTAAACAACAACAACAACATCAACAACATCAACAACAACAACAACAACCCTAAATAACAACAACAACAGCCCTAAGTAACAATTACAACAACAACAACAACCCTAAATAACAACAAAAACAACAAGCACAGCAACAACAACAAGAACAACAACAACAACAACAACAACAACAACCCTAAACAACAACAACAACAACAATAACAAAACCTTTCCCTAAACCCTGAACCCTAAACAAGTTGCAACAATAACAACAACAACAACAACAACCACCCTAAATAACAACAAGAACAACAACAACCCTAAAAAACAACAACAACAACAACAACCCTAAATACAACAACAACAACAACAACAACAACAACAACCTTAAATAACAACAACAAGAACAACCCTAAACAACAACAACAACAACAACAACAATAATAAAACCTTTCCCTAAACCTTGAACCCTAAACAAGTTACAACAATAACAACAACAACCACCCTAAACAACAACAACTACATCAACAACAACAACAATAACCCTAAATAACAACAACAACAGCCCTAAGTAACAATTACAACAACAACAACAACCCTAAATAACAACAAAAACAACAAGCACAGCAACAACAACAAGAACAACAACAACAACAACCTTAAACAACAACAACAACAACCCTAAACAACAACAACAACAAGAACCCTAAATAACAATAACAACAACAACAACAATAACAAAACCTTTCCCTAAACCCTGAACCCTAAACAAGTTGCAACAATAACAACAACAACAACAACCACCCTAAATAACAACAACAACAACAACAACCCTAAAAAACAACAACAACAACAACAACCCTAAATACAACAACAACAACCTTAAATAACAACAAGAACATCAATAATAACGCTAAATAACAACAACAACAACAACAACAACCTTAAATAACAACAAGAACATCAATAATAACGCTAAATAACAACAACAATAACAACAACAACCCTAAATAACAACAAGAACAACAATAGTAACCCTAAATAACAACAAGAAAAAAAACAACAGGAACAACAACAACCCCAAATAACCACAACAACAACAACAACCCTTAATTACAACAACAACAACAGAAACAACAACCCTAAATAACAAGATCAAGGACAACAACAACAACCCTACATAACAACAAGAACAACAATAACAATCCTAAACAAGAATAACAATAACAACAACAACCCTAAGTAACAATTACAACAACAACAACAACCCTAAATAACAACAATAACAACAAGCACAGCAACAACAACAAGAACAACAACAACAACAACAACAACCCTAAACAACAAAAACAACTACAATAACAACTACAAGAACCCTAAATAACAATAACAACAACAAAAACAATAACAAAACCTTTCCCTAAACCTTGAACCCTAAACAAGTTGCAACAATAACAACAACAACAACAACCACCCTAAATAACAACAACAACAACAACAACCCTAAATAACAACAACAACAACAACAACCCTAAATAACAACAAAAACAACAAGCACAGCAACAACAACAAGAACAACAACAACAACAACCTTAAACAACAACAACAACAACCCTAAACAACAACAACAAGAACCCTAAATAACAATAACAACAACAACAACAACAACAATAACAAAACCTTTCCCTAAACCCTGAACCCTAAACAAGTTGCAACAATAACAACAACAACAACAACCACCCTAAATAACAATAACAACAACAACAACCCTAAAAAACAACAACAACAACAACAACCCTAAATACAACAACAACAACCTTAAATAACAACAAGAACATCAATAATAACGCTAAATAACAACAACAACAACAACAACAACCTTAAATAACAACAAGAACATCAATAATAACGCTAAATAACAACAACAATAACAACAACAACCCTAAATAACAACAAGAACAACAATAGTAACCCTAAATAACAACAAGAAAAAAAACAACAGGAACAACAACAACCCCAAATAACCACAACAACAACAACAACCCTTAATTACAACAACAACAACAGAAACAACAACCTTAAATAACAAGAACTACAACAACAACAACCCTACATAACAACAAGAACAACAATAACAATCCTAAACAAGAATAACAATAACAACAACAACCCTAAGTAACAATTACAACAACAACAACAACCCTAAATAACAACAATAACAACAAGCACAACAACAACAACAAGAACAACAACAACAACAACAACAACCCTAAACAACAAAAACAACTACAATAACAACAACAAGAACCCTAAATAACAATAACAACAACAAAAACAATAACAAAACCTTTCCCTAAACCTTGAACCCTAAACAAGTTGCAACAATAACAACAACAACAACAACAACCCTAAATAACAACAACAACAACAACAACCCTAAATAACACAACAACCCTAAATAACACAACAACCCTAAATAACAACAACAACAACAACAACCCTAAATAACAACAACAACAACAACAACCCTAAATAACAACAACAACAACAACCCTAAATAACAACAACAACAACAACCCTAAATAACAACAACAACAACAACCCTAAACAACAACAACCCTAAAGAACAACAACAACAACAACAACCCTAAAGAACAACAACAACAACAACAAGAACCCTAAATAACAATAACTACAACAACAACAATAACAAAACCTTTCCCTAAACCCTCAACCATAAACAAGTTGCAACAATAACAACAACAACAACAACCACCCTAAATAACAACAACAACAACAACAACAACAACCCTAAATAACAACAACAACAACCTTAAATAACAACAACAACAGCAACAACAACAACCTTAAATATCAACAACAACAACAACAACAACCTTAAAAAACAACAACAACAACAACAACCTTAAATAACAACAGCAACAACAACCCTAAATAACAACAACAACAACAATAAAAACCACCCTTAATTACAACAACAACAGAAACAACAACCCTAAATAACAACAACAAGAACAACGACAATAACCCTAAATAACAACAAGAACAACAATAACAACCCTAAATAACAACAAGAACAAAAACAACAGGAACAACAACAACCCCAAATAACAACAACAACAACAACCACCCTAAACAACAACAACAATCCTAAATAACAATAACAACAACAACAACAACAACAATAATAAAACCTTTCCCTAAACCCTGAACCCAAAACAAGTTGCAACAATAACAACAACAACAACAACAACCACCCTAAATAACAACAACAACAATAAACAACAACAACAACCCTAAACAACAACAACAACAACAACAAGAACCTTAAATAACAATAACAACAACAACAACAATAACAAAACCTTTCCCTAAACCCTGAACCCTAAACAAGTTGCAACAATAACAAAAACAACAACAACCACCCTAAATAACAACAACAACAACAACAACCCTAAAAAACAACAACAACAACAACAACCCTAAATACAACAACAACAACAACAACCTTAAATAACGACAACAACAACAACCCTAAATAACAACAACAACAACAACAACAACAACAACCACCCTTAATTACAACAACAACAGAAACAACAACCCTAAATAACAACAACAAGAACAACAACAATAACCCTAAATAACAACAATAACAACCCTAAATAACAACAAGAACTAAAACAACAGGAACAACAACAACAACAACCCCAAATAACAACAACAAGAACAACAACCCTAAACAACAACAACAACAACAACAACAACAACAATAATAAAACCTTTCCCTAAACCCTGAACCCTAAACAAGTTACAACAATAACAACAACAACAACAACAACCACCCTAAACAACAACAACAACATCAACAACAACAACAACAACAACAACCCTAAATAACAACAACAACAGCCCTAAGTAACAATTACAACAACAACAACCCTAAATAACAACAATAACTACAAGCCAACAACAACAACAACAACAACAACAACAAGAACCCTAAACAACAACAACAACAACCCTAAACAACAACAACAACAACAAGAACCCTAAATAACAATAACAACAACAACAACAATAACAAAACCTTTCCCTAAACCCTGAACCCTAAACAAGTTGCAACAATAACAACAACAACAACCACCCTAAATAACAACAACAACAACAACAACAACCCTAAATACAACAACAACAACAACAACAACAACCTTAAATAACAACAGCAACAACAACCCTAAATAACAACAACAACAACTACAACAACCACCCTTAATTACAACAACAACAACAGAAACAACAACCCTAAATAACAACAACAATCCTAAATAACAATAACAACAACAACAACAATAATAAAACCTTTCCCTAAACCCTGAACCCAAAACAAGTTGCAACAATAACAACAACAACAACAACCACCACCCTAAATAACAACAACAACAACAACAACAACAATAAACAACAACAACAACCCTAAACAACAACGACAACAACAACAAGAACCTTAAAGTTAAATAACAACAACAACAACAATAACAAAACCTTTCCCTAAACCCTGAACCCTAAACAAGTTGCAACAATAACAACAACAACAACAACCACCCTAAATAACAACAAGAACAACAACAACCCTAAAAAACAACAACAACAACAACCCTAAATACAACAACAACAACAACAACAACCTTAAATAACAACAACAACAACAACCCTAAACAACAACAACAACAACAACAACAATAATAAAACCTTTCCCTAAACCTTGAACCCTAAACAAGTTACAACAATAACAACAACAACAACAACAACAACAACCACCCTAAACAACAACAACAACATCAACAACAACAACAACCCTAAATAACAACAACAACAGCCCTAAGTAACAATTACAACAACAACAACAACCCTAAATAACAACAAAAACAACAAGCACAGCAACAACAACAAGAACAACAACAACAACAACCTTAAACAACAACAACAACAACCCTAAACAACAACAACAAGAACCCTAAATAACAATAACAACAACAACAACAACAACAATAACAAAACCTTTCCCTAAACCCTGAACCCTAAACAAGTTGCAACAATAACAACAACAACAACAACCACCCTAAATAACAATAACAACAACAACAACCCTAAAAAACAACAACAACAACAACAACCCTAAATACAACAACAACAACCTTAAATAACAACAAGAACATCAATAATAACGCTAAATAACAACAACAACAACAACAACAACCTTAAATAACAACAAGAACATCAATAATAACGCTAAATAACAACAACAATAACAACAACAACCCTAAATAACAACAAGAACAACAATAGTAACCCTAAATAACAACAAGAAAAAAAACAACAGGAACAACAACAACCCCAAATAACCACAACAACAACAACAACCCTTAATTACAACAACAACAACAGAAACAACAACCTTAAATAACAACAACAACAACAACAACAACCCTACATAACAACAAGAACAACAATAACAATCCTAAACAAGAATAACAATAACAACAACAACCCTAAGTAACAATTACAACAACAACAACAACCCTAAATAACAACAATAACAACAAGCACAACAACAACAACAAGAACAACAACAACAACAACAACAACCCTAAACAACAAAAACAACTACAATAACAACAACAAGAACCCTAAATAACAATAACAACAACAAAAACAATAACAAAACCTTTCCCTAAACCTTGAACCCTAAACAAGTTGCAACAATAACAACAACAACAACAACCACCCTAAATAACAACAACAACAACAACAACCCTAAATAACACAACAACCCTAAATAACACAACAACCCTAAATAACAACAACAACAACAACAACCCTAAATAACAACAACAACAACAACAACCCTAAATAACAACAACAACAACAACCCTAAATAACAACAACAACAACAACCCTAAATAACAACAACAACAACAACCCTAAACAACAACAACCCTAAAGAACAACAACAACAACAACAACCCTAAAGAACAACAACAACAACAACAACAACCCTAAATAACAATAACTACAACAACAACAATAACAAAACCTTTCCCTAAACCCTCAACCATAAACAAGTTGCAACAATAACAACAACAACAACAACCACCCTAAATAACAACAACAACAACAACAACAACAACCCTAAATAACAACAACAACAACCTTAAATAACAACAACAACAGCAACAACAACAACCTTAAATATCAACAACAACAACAACAACAACCTTAAAAAACAACAACAACAACAACAACCTTAAATAACAACAGCAACAACAACCCTAAATAACAACAACAACAACAACAAAAACCACCCTTAATTACAACAACAACAGAAACAACAACCCTAAATAACAACAACAAGAACAACGACAATAACCCTAAATAACAACAAGAACAACAATATCAACCCTAAATAACAACAAGAACAAAAACAACAGGAACAACAACAACCCCAAATAACAACAACAACAACAACCACCCTAAACAACAACAACCCTAAACAACAACAACAATCCTAAATAACAATAACAACAACAACAACAACAACAATAATAAAACCTTTCCCTAAACCCTGAACCCAAAACAAGTTGCAACAATAACAACAACAACAACAACAACCACCCTAAATAACAACAACAACGACAACAACAACAATAAACAACAACAACAACCCTAAACAACAACAACAACAACAACAAGAACCTTAAATAACAATAACAACAACAACAACAATAACAAAAACTTTCCCTAAACCCTGAACCCTAAACAAGTTGCAACAATAACAAAAACAACAACAACCACCCTAAATAACAACAACAACAACAACCCTAAAAAACAACAACAACAACAACAACCCTAAATACAATAACAACAACAACCTTAAAAAACGACAACAACAACAACCCTAAATAACAACAACAACAACAACAACAACAACAACCACCCTTAATTACAACAACAACAGAAACAACAACCCTAAATAACAACAACAAGAACAACAACAATAACCCTAAATAACAACAATAACAACCCTAAATAACAACAAGAACTAAAACAACAGGAACAACAACAACAACCCCAAATAACAACAACAAAAACAACAACCCTAAACAACAACAACAACAACAAAAACAACAATAATAAAACCTTTCCCTAAACCCTGAACCCTAAACAAGTTACAACAATAACAACAACAACAACAACAACCACCCTAAACAACAACAACAACATCAACAACAACAACAACAACAACAACCCTAAATAACAACAACAACAGCCCTAAGTAACAATTACAACAACAAGAACCCTAAATAACAACAAAAACTACAAGCCAACAACAACAACAACAACAACAACAACAAGAACCCTAAACAACAACAACAACAACCCTAAACAACAACAACAACAACCCTAAGTAACAATTACAACAACAACAACAACCCTAAATAACAACAATAACAACAAGCACAGCAACAACAACAAGAACAACAACAACAACAACAACAACCCTAAACAACAAAAACAACTACAATAACAACTACAAGAACCCTAAATAACAATAACAACAACAAAAACAATAACAAAACCTTTCCCTAAACCTTGAACCCTAAACAAGTTGCAACAATAACAACAACAACAACAACCACCCTAAATAACAACAACAACAACAACAACCCTAAATAACAACAACAACAACCCTAAATAACAACAACAACAACCATAAATAACAACAACAACAACAACCACCCTAAATAACAACAACAACAACAACAACACTAAATAACAACAACAACAACAACAACCCTAAATAACAACAACAACAACAACCCTAAATAACAACAACAACAACAACAACCTTAAATAACAACAACAACAGCAACCCTAAACAACAACAACAACAACAACCCTAAATAACAACAACAACAACAACAACAAGAACCCTAAATAACAATAACTACAACAACAACAATAACAAAACCTTTCCCTAAACCCTCAACCATAAACAAGTTGCAACAATAACAACAACAACAACAACCACCCTAAATAACAACAACAACAACCCTAAATAACAACAACAACAACCTTAAATAACAACAACAACAGCAACAACAACAACCTTAAATATCAACAACAACAACAACAACAACCTTAAAAAACAACAACAACAACAACAACCCTAAATACAACAACAACAACAACAACCTTAAATAACAACAGCAACAACAACCCTAAATAACAACAACAACAACAACCCTAAATAACAACAACAACAACAACCTTAAATAACAACAACAACAGCAACCACCCTAAATAACAATAACAACAACAACAACCCTAAATAACAACAACAACAACAACAACCCTAAATAACAACAACAACAACAACCCTAAATAACAACAAAAACAACAGGAACAACAACACCCCCAAATAACAACAACAACAACAACCACCCTAAACAACAACAACAATCCTAAATAACAATAACAACAACAACAACAACAACAATAATAAAACCTTTCCCTAAACCCTGAACCCAAAACAAGTTGCAACAATAACAACAACAACAACAACAACCACCCTAAATAACAACAACAACAATAAACAACAACAACAACCCTAAACAACAACAACAACAACAACAAGAACATTAAATAACAATAACAACAACAACAACAATAACAAAACCTTTCCCTAAACCCTGAACCCTAAACAAGTTGCAACAATAACAAAAACATCAACAACCACCCTAAATAACAACAACAACAACAACAACCCTAAAAAACAACAACAACAACAACCCTAAATACAACAACAACAACAACAACCTTAAATAACGACAACAACAACAACCCTAAATAACAACAACAACAACAACAACAACCTTAAATAACAACAACAACAACCCTAAACAACAACAACAACAACAACAAGAACCTTAAATAACAATAACAACAACAACAAAAATAACAAAACCTTTCCCTAAACCCTGAACCCTAAACAAGTTGCAACAATAACAAAAACAACAACAACCACCCTAAATAACAACAACAACAACAACCCTAAAAAACAACAACAACAACAACAACCCTAAATACAACAACAACAACAACCTTAAATAACGACAACAACAACAACCCTAAATAACAACAACAACAACAACAACATCAACAACCACCCTTAATTACAACAACAACAGAAACAACAACCCTAAATAACAACAACAAGAACAACAACAATAACCCTAAATAACAACAATAACAACCCTAAATAACAACAAGAACTAAAACAACAGGAACAACAACAACAACAACCCCAAATAACAACAACAAGAACAACAACCCTAAACAACAACAACAACAACAACAAAAACAACAATAATAAAACCTTTCCCTAAACCCTGAACCCTAAACAAGTTACAACAATAACAACAACAACAACAACAACCACCCTAAACAACAACAACAACATCAACAACAACAACAACAACAACAACCCTAAATAACAACAACAACAGCCCTAAACAACAACAACAACAAGAACCCTAAATAACAATAACAACAACAACAACAATAACAAAACCTTTCCCTAAACGCTGAACCCTAAACAAGTTGCAACAATAACAACAACAACAACCACCCTAAATAACAACAACAACAACAACAACAACCCTAAATAACAACAACAACAACAACCCTAAATACAACAACAACAACAACAACAACCTTAAATAACAACAGCAACAACAACCCTAAATAACAACAACAACAACTACAACAACCACCCTTAATTACAACAACAACAACAGAAACAACAACCCTAAATAACAACAACAATCCTAAATAACAATAACAACAACAAAAACAACAATAATAAAACCTTTCCCTAAACCCTGAACCCAAAACAAGTTGCAACAATAACAACAACAACAACAACAACCACCCTAAATAACAACAACAACAACAACAACAATAAACAACAACAACAACCCTAAACAACAACGACAACAACAACAAGAACCTTAAAGTTAAATAACAACAACAACAACAATAACAAAACCTTTCCCTAAACCCTGAACCCTAAACAAGTTGCAACAATAACAACAACAACAACAACCACCCTAAATAACAACAAGAACAACAACAACCCTAAAAAACAACAACAACAACAACAACCCTAAATACAACAACAACAACAACAACAACAACCTTAAATAACAACAACAACAACAACCCTAAACAACAACAACAACAACAACAACAACAACAATAATAAAACCTTTCCCTAAACCTTGAACCCTAAACAAGTTACAACAATAACAACAACAACAACAACAACAACAACAACCACCCTAAACAACAATAACAACATCAACAACAACAACAACCCTAAATAACAACAACAACAGCCCTAAGTAACAATTACAACAACAACAACAACCCTAAATAACAACAAAAACAACAAGCACAGCAACAACAACAAGAACAACAACAACAACAACCTTAAACAACAACAACAACAACCCTAAACAACAACAACAACAAGAACCCTAAATAACAATAACAACAACAACAACAATAACAAAACCTTTCCCTAAACCCTGAACCCTAAACAAGTTGCAACAATAACAACAACAACAACAACCACCCTAAATAACAACAACAACAACAACAACCCTAAAAAACAACAATAACAACAACAACCCTAAATACAACAACAACAACCTTAAATAACAACAAGAACATCAATAATAACGCTAAATAACAACAACAACAACAACAACAACCTTAAATAACAACAAGAACATCAATAATAACGCTAAATAACAACAACAATAACAACAACAACCCTAAATAACAACAAGAACAACAATAGTAACCCTAAATAACAACAAGAAAAAAAACAACAGGAACAACAACAACCCCAAATAACCACAACAACAACAACAACCCTTAATTACAACAACAACAACAGAAACAACAACCTTAAATAACAAGAACAAGAACAACAATAACAATCCTAAACAAGAATAACAATAACAACAACAACCCTAAGTAACAATTACAACAACAACAACAACCCTAAATAACAACAATAACAACAAGCACAACAACAACAACAAGAACAACAACAACAACAACAACAACCCTAAACAACAAAAACAACTACAATAACAACAACAAGAACCCTAAATAACAATAACAACAACAAAAACAATAACAAAACCTTTCCCTAAACCTTGAACCCTAAACAAGTTGCAACAATAACAACAACAACAACAACCACCCTAAATAACAACAACAACAACAACAACCCTAAATAACAACAACAACAACAACAACCCTAAATAACAACAACAACAACAACCTTAAATAACAACAACAACAACAACCACCCTAAATAACAACAACAACAACAACAACCCTAAATAACAACAACAACAACAACAACCCTAAATAACAACAACAACAACAACCCTAAATAACAACAACAACAACAACCTTAAATAACAACAACAACAGCAACCCTAAACAACAACAACAACAACAACCCTAAAGAACAACAACAACAACAACAAGAAACCTAAATAACAATAACTACAACAACAACAATAACAAAACCTTTCCCTAAACCCTCAACCATAAACAAGTTGCAACAATAACAACAACAACAACAACCACCCTAAATAACAACAACAACAACAACAACAACCCTAAATAACAACAACAACAACCTTAAATAACAACAACAACAGCAACAACAACAACCTTAAATATCAACAACAACAACAACAACCTTAAAAAACAACAACAACAACAACAACCCTAAATACAACAACAACAACAACAACCTTAAATAACAACAGCAACAACAACCCTAAATAACAACAACAACAACAACAAAAACCACCCTTAATTACAACAACAACAGAAACAACAACCCTAAATAACAACAACAAGAACAACGACAATAACCCTAAATAACAACAAGAACAACAATAACAACCCTAAATAACAACAAGAACAAAAACAACAGGAACAACAACAACCCCAAATAACAACAACAACAACAACCACCCTAAACAACAACAACCCTAAACAACAACAACAATCCTAAATAACAATAACAACAACAACAACAACAACAACAATAATAAAACCTTTCCCTAAACCCTGAACCCAAAACAAGTTGCAACAATAACAACAACAACAACAACAACCACCCTAAATAACAACAACAACAATAAACAACAACAACAACCCTAAACAACAACAACAACAACAACAAGAACCTTAAATAACAATAACAACAACAACAACAATAACAAAACCTTTCCCTAAACCCTGAACCCTAAACAAGTTGCAACAATAACAAAAACAACAACAACCACCCTAAATAACAACAACAACAACAACAACCCTAAAAAACAACAACAACAACAACAACCCTAAATACAACAACAACAACAACCTTAAATAACGACAACAACAACAACAACAACAACAACAACAACCACCCTTAATTACAACAACAACAGAAACAACAACCCTAAATAACAACAACAAGAACAACAACAATAACCCTAAATAACAACAATAACAACCCTAAATAACAACAAGAACTAAAACAACAGGAACAACAACAACAACAACCCCAAATAACAACAACAAGAACAACAACCCTAAACAACAACAACAACAACAACAAAAACAACAATAATAAAACCTTTCCCTAAACCCTGAACCCTAAACAAGTTACAACAATAACAACAACAACAACAACAACAACCACCCTAAACAACAACAACAACATCAACAACAACAACAACAACAACAACCCTAAATAACAACAACAACAGCCCTAAGTAACAATTACAACAACAACAACCCTAAATAACAACAAAAACTACAAGCCAACAACAACAACAACAACAACAACAACAAGAACCTTAAACAACAACAACAACAACCCTAAACAACAACAACAACAACAAGAACCCTAAATAACAATAACAACAACAACAACAATAACAAAACCTTTCCCTAAATGCTGAACCCTAAACAAGTTGCAACAATAACAACAACAACAACCACCCTAAATAACAACAACAACAACAACAACAACCCTAAATAACAACAACAACAACAACCCTAAATACAACAACAACAACAACAACAACCTTAAATAACAACAGCAACAACAACCCTAAATAACAACAACAACAACTACAACAACCACCCTTAATTACAACAACAACAACAGAAACAACAACCCTAAATAACAACAACAATCCTAAATAACAATAACAACAACAACAACAATAATAATAAAACCTTTCCCTAAACCATGAACCCAAAACAAGTTGCAACAATAACAACAACAACAACAACAACCACCCTAAATAACAACAACAACAACAACAACAATAAACAACAACAACAACCCTAAACAACAACGACAACAACAACAAGAACCTTAACGTTAAATAACAACAACAACAACAATAACAAAACCTTTCCCTAAACCTTGAACCCTAAACAAGTTGCAACAATAACAACAACAACAACAACCACCCTAAATAACAACAAGAACAACAACAACCCTAAAAAACAACAACAACAACAACAACCCTAAATACAACAACAACAACAACAACAACAACAACCTTAAATAACAACAACAACAACAACCCTAAACAACAACAACAATAATAAAACCTTTCCCTAAACCTTGAACCCTAAACAAGTTACAACAATAACAACAACAACAACAACCACCCTAAACAACAACAACAACCTTAAATAACAACAACAGCAACAACAACAACCTTAAATATCAACAAGAACAACAACAAACTTAAAAAACAACAACAACAACAACAACCCTAAATACAACAACAACAACAACAACCTTAAATAACAACAGCAACAACAACCCTAAATAACAACAACAACAACAACAACCACCACCCTTAATTACAAAAACAACAGAAACAACAACCCTAAATAACAACAACAAGAACAACGACAATAACCCTAAATAACAACAATAACAACCCTAAATAACAACAAGAACAAAAACAACAGGAACAACAACAACAACAACCCCAAATAACAACAACAAGAACAACCACCCTAAACAACAACAACAACAACAACCCTAAACAACAACAACAATCCTAAATAACAATAACAACAACAACAACAACAATAATAAAACCTTTCCAACCATGAACCCAAAACAAGTTGCAACAATAACAACAACAACAACAACAACCACCCTAAATAACAACAACAACAACAACAACAATAACAACATCAACAACCCTAAATAACAACAACAACAGCAACAACAATAACCCAAAATAAAACAACCACAACAACAACCCTAAACAACAAAAACAACAACAACAGAAACAACAACTCTAAATAACAAGAACAAGAACAAGAACAACAACCCTACATAACAACAAGAACAACAATAACAATCCTAAACAAGAATAACAATAACAACAACAACCCTAAGTAACAATTACAACAACAATAACAACCCTAAATAACAACAAGAACAACAAGCGCAGCAACAACAACAACAAAAACAACAACAACAACAATAACAACAACAACCCTAAACAACAACAACCCTAAACAACTGTTGGGATTTCGTGGGCTCACAGCGGAAGCAAGGTACAAACAAAATAGCCCAATGTACAAGCAATCAAAGCATAAAAACCGAAATCCCTCAAATGGACCAAACTCTATGTTCAAGAAATGCAACTTGAAAAGAAAGAGGTTATACGTTTCTCCTTAGCTCCAGTAATCTTCAATCGTGGTGATGATCCTCCAAGAACGAAAACCGGATCTTCTATTGGGATATACCCCGGGAACAAGCCAAACCACGAGTGCTAGCAAGCCGTTGTGGAACTTCACCAAGAAAACCACTCCGGGACAGCTACTATATGAGACCAACAATCTGGAGTAAAACTCTCTTGTACTCTCTCTTGATCATAGTAGCATCAAAGAGAGTATTTTTCCTTGTTATTTGAGAGAGAGAGAGAAATCAACTTCAAAAAGAAAAAATGAAGTCTCTTCACTTGGCTACCTCCAGACTTCTCTATATCCCACAAACCGGCCATAGTGGATTCTAGGTGTTACCCTCGCATTGGCCAGCTTGGGAGGTAATTTGACATAAAGCCCATGCAGCCGTAGCGGCGCTAACTCTTAGGTTTAGCGGCGCTAACCCCTTAAAGTTAGCGGCGCTAACGCGGCCTGCCAGGGATGTGACACAAAGTACATGCAGCCGTAGCGGCGCTAATTCTTAGGACTTAGCGGCGCTAACCCTTTATAGTTAGCGGCGCTAACGCGGCCTGCGATGTCAACTTTTGTCTTTTGTCATAATTGGTCCCTAAACTTAAGTTGCTGTCAGGTTTGACCCCGGTGTATGACCCAATAGGCCCATACATCATCAGCAGCGGTCTATGGCATACGTACATTAGTGGGCATATCTCTAACAACAACAACAACAACAATCCTAAACAACAACAACAAGAACAACAAGAACCCTAAATAACAATAACAACAACAAAAACAATAACAAAACCTTTCCCTAAACCCTGAACCCTAAACAAGTTGCAACAATAACAACAACAACAACAACAACAACAACCCTAAATAACAACAGCAACAACAACCCTAAATAACAAGAACAACAACAACCTTAAATAACAACAACAACAGCAACCCTAAACAACAACAACAACAACAACAACCCTAAACAACAACAACAACAACAACAAGAACCCTAAATAACAATAACTACAACAACAACAATAACAAAACCTTTCCCTAAACCCTCAACCATAAACAAGTTGCAACAATAACAACAACAACAACAACCACCCTAAATAACAACAACAACAACAACAACCCTAAATAACAACAACAACAACCTTAAATAACAACAACAGCAACAACAACAACCTTAAATATCAACAAGAACAACAACAACCTTAAAAAACAACAACAACAACAACAACCCTAAATACAACAACAACAACAACCTTAAATAACAACAGCAACAACAACCCTAAATAACAACAACAACAACAACAACCACCACCCTTAATTACAACAACAACAGAAACAACAACCCTAAATAACAACAAGAAGAACAACGACAATAACCCTAAATAACAACAAGAACAACAATAACAACCCTAAATAACAACAAGAACAAAAACAACAGGAACAACAACAACAACAACCCCAAATAACAACAACAAGAACAACCACCCTAAACAACAACAACAACAACCCTAAACAACAACAACAATCCTAAATAACAATAACAACAACAACAACAACAACAATAATAAAACCTTTCCCTGAACCCTGAACCCAAAACAAGTTGCAACAATAACAACAACAACAACAACCACCCTAAATAACAACAACAACAACAACAATAAACAACAACAACAACAACAACATCAACAACAACAACAACCCTAAATAACAACAACAACAGCAACAACAATAACCCTAAATAAAACAACCACAACAATAACCCTAAACAACAAAAACAACAACAACATCAACAACAACAGACACAACAACTCTAAATAACAAGAACAACAACAACAACAACAACCCTACATAACAACAAGAACAACAATAACAAACCTAAACAAGAATAACAATAACAACAACAACCCTAAGTAACAATTACAACAACAATAACTACCCTAAATATCAACAAGAAAAACAAGCACAGCAGCAACAACAACAACAACAACAACAACAATAACAACAACAACCCTAAACAACAACAACAACAACAACAAGAACCTTAAATAACAATAACAACAACAACAACAATAACAAAACCTTTCCCTAAACCCTGAACCCTAAACAAGTTGCAACAATAACAACAACAACAACAACCACCCTAAATAACAACAACAACAACAACCCTAAAAAACAACAACAACAACCCTAAATACAACAACAACAACAACAACCTTAAATAACAACAACAACAACAACCCTAAATAACAACAACAACAACAACAACAACCACCCTTAATTACAACAACAACCCTAAATAACAACAACAAGAACAACAACAATAACCCTAAATAACAACAATAACAACCCTAAATAACAACAAGAACTAAAACAACAGGAACAACAACAACAACAACCCCAAATAACAACAACAAGATCAACAACCCTAAACAACAACAACAACAATAATAAAACCTTTCCCTAAACCCTGAACCCTAAACAAGTTACAACAATAACAACAACAACAACAACACCCACCCTAAACAACAACAACAACATCAACAACAACAACAACAACAACAACAACCCTAAATAACAACAACAACAGCCCTAAGTAACAATTACAACAACAACAACAACCCTAAATAACAACAAAAACAACAAGCACAGCAACAACAACAACCCTAAATAACAACAATAACAACAAGCACAGCAACAACAACAAGAACAACAACAACAACAACAACAACCCTAAACAACAAAAACAACTACAATAACAACAACAAGAACCCTAAATAACAATAACAACAACAAAAACAATAACAAAACCTTTCCCTAAACCTTGAACCCTAAACAAGTTGCAACAATAACAACAACAACAACAACCACCCTAAATAACAACAACAACAACAACAACCCTAAATAACAACAACAACAACAACCCTAAATAACAACAACAACAACCATAAATAACAACAACAACAACAACCACCCTAAATAACAACAACAACAACAACAACCCTAAATAACAACAACAAGATCAACAACCCTAAACAACAACAACAACAATAATAAAACCTTTCCCTAAACCCTGAACCCTAAACAAGTTACAACAATAACAACAACAACAACAACACCCACCCTAAACAACAACAACAACATCAACAACAACAACAACAACAACAACCCTAAATAACAACAACAACAGCCCTAAGTAACAATTACAACAACAACAACAACCCTAAATAACAACAAAAACAACAAGCACAGCAACAACAACAAGAACAACAACAACAACAACAACAACAACAACCCTAAACAACAACAACAACAACAATAACAAAACCTTTCCCTAAACCCTGAACCCTAAACAAGTTGCAACAATAACAACAACAACAACAACAACCACCCTAAATAACAACAAGAACAACAACAACCCTAAAAAACAACAACAACAACAACAACCCTAAATACAACAACAACAACAACAACAACAACCTTAAATAACAACAACAACAACAACCCTAAACAACAACAACAACAACAACAACAATAATAAAACCTTTCCCTAAACCTTGAACCCTAAACAAGTTACATAAATAACAACAACAACAACAACAACAACCAACCTAAACAACAACAACAACATCAACAACAACAACAATAACCCTAAATAACAACAACAACAGCCCTAAGTAACAATTACAACAACAACAACAACCCTAAATAACAACAAAAACAACAAGCACAGCAACAACAACAAAAACAACAACAACAACAACCTTAAACAACAACAACAACAACCCTAAACAACAACAACAACAAGAACCCAAAATAACAATAACAACAACAGCAACAATAACAAAACCTTTCCCTAAACCCTGAACCCTAAACAAGTTGCAACAATAACAACAACAACAACAACAACAACCACCCTAAACAACAACAACAACATCAACAACAACAACAACAACAACAACCCTAAATAACAACAACAACAGCCCTAAGTAACAATTACAACAACAACAACCCTAAATAACAACAAAAACTACATGCCAACAACAACAACAACAACAACAACAACAAGAACCCTAAACAACAACAACAACAACCCTAAACAACAACAACAACAACAAGAACCCTAAATAACAATAACAACAACAACAACAATAACAAAACCTTTCCCTAAACCCTGAACCCTAAACAAGTTGCAACAATAACAACAACAACAACCACCCTAAATAACAACAACAACAACAACAACAACCCTAAATAACAACAACAACAACAACCCTAAATACAACAACAACAACAACAACAACAACAACCCTAAATAACAATAGCAACAACCACCCTAAATAACAACAACAACAACTACAACAACCACCCTTAATTACAACAACAACAACAGAAACAACAACCCTAAATAACAACAACAATCCTAAATAACAATAACAACAACAACAACAACAATAATAAAACCTTTCCCAAAACCCTGAACCCAAAACAAGTTGCAACAATAACAACAACAACAACAACCACCACCCTAAATAACAACAACAACAACAACAACAATAAACAACAACAACAACCCTAAACAACAACGACAACAACAACAAGAACCTTAAAGTTAAATAACAACAACAACAACAATAACAAAACCTTTCCCTAAACCCTGAACCCTAAACAAGTTGCAACAATAAAAACAACAACAACAACCACCCTAAATAACAACAAGAACAACAACAACCCTAAAAAACAACAACAACAACAACAACCCTAAATACAACAACAACAACAACAACAACAACCTTAAATAACAACAACAACAACAACCCTAAACAACAACAACAACAACAACAACAATAATAAAACCTTTCCCTAAACCTTGAACCCTAAACAAGTTACAACAATAACAACAACAACAACAACAACAACCACCCTAAACAACAACAACAACATCAACAACAACAACAACCCTAAATAACAACAACAACAGCCCTAAGTAACAATTACAACAACAACAACAACCCTAAATAACAACAAAAACAACAAGCACAGCAACAACAACAAGAACAACAACAACAACAACCTTAAACAACAACAACAACAACCCTAAACAACAACAACAACAAGAACCCTAAATAACAATAACAACAACAACAACAATAACAAAACCTTTCCCTAAACCCTGAACCCTAAACAAGTTGCAACAATAACAACAACAACAACAACCACCCTAAATAACAACAACAACAACAACAACCCTAAAAAACAACAACAACAACAACAACCCTAAATACAACAACAACAACCTTAAATAACAACAAGAACATCAATAATAACGCTAAATAACAACAACAATAACAACAACAACCCTAAATAACAACAAGAACAACAATAGTAACCCTAAATAACAACAAGAAAAAAAACAACAGGAACAACAACAACCCCAAATAACCACAACAACAACAACAACCCTTAATTACAACAACAACAACAGAAACAACAACCCTAAATAACAAGAACAACAACAACAACAACCCTAAATAACAACAAGAACAACAATAACAATCCTAAACAAGAATAACAATAACAACAACAACCCTAAGTAACAATTACAACAACAACAACAACCCTAAATAACAACAATAACAACAAGCACAGCAACAACAACAAGAACAACAACAACAACAACAACAACCCTAAACAACAAAAACAACTACAACAACAACAACAAGAACCCTAAATAACAATAACAACAACAAAAACAATAACAAAACCTTTCCCTAAACCCTGACCCTAAACAAGTTGCAACAATAACAACAACAACAACAACCACCCTAAATAACAACAACAACAACAACAACCCTAAATAACAACAACAACAACAACCCTAAATAACAACAACAACAACCATAAATAACAACAACAACAACAACCACCCTAAATAACAACAACAACAACAACAACCCTAAATAACAACAACAAGATCAACAACCCTAAACAACAACAACAACAATAATAAAACCTTTCCCTAAACCCTAAACCCTAAACAAGTTACAACAATAACAACAACAACAACAACACCCACCCTAAACAACAACAACAACATCAACAACAACAACAACAACAACAACCCTAAATAACAACAACAACAGCCCTAAGTAACAATTACAACAACAACAACAACCCTAAATAACAACAAAAACAACAAGCACAGCAACAACAACAAGAACAACAACAACAACAACAACAACAACAACAACCCTAAACAACAACAACAACAACAATAACAAAACCTTTCCCTAAACCCTGAACCCTAAACAAGTTGCAACAATAACAACAACAACAACAACAACCACCCTAAATAACAACAAGAACAACAACAACCCTAAAAAACAACAACAACAACAACAACCCTAAATACAACAACAACAACAACCTTAAATAACAACAACAACAACAACCCTAAACAACAACAACAACAACAACAACAATAATAAAACCTTTCCCTAAACCTTGAACCCTAAACTAGTTACATAAATAACAACAACAACAACAACAACAACCACCCTAAACAACAACAACAACATCAACAACAACAACAATAACCCTAAATAACAACAACAACAGCCCTAAGTAACAATTACAACAACAACAACAACCCTAAATAACAACAAAAACAACAAGCACAGCAACAACAACAAAAACAACAACAACAACAACCTTAAACAACAACAACAACAACCCTAAACAACAACAACAACAAGAACCCTAAATAACAATAACAACAACAGCAACAATAACAAAACCTTTCCCTAAACCCTGAACCCTAAACAAGTTGCAACAATAACAACAACAACAACAACAACAACCACCCTAAACAACAACAACAACATCAACAACAACAACAACAACAACAACCCTAAATAACAACAACAACAGCCCTAAACAACAACAACAACAAGAACCCTAAATAACAATAACAACAACAGCAACAATAACAAAACCTTTCCCTAAACCCTGAACCCTAAACAAGTTGCAACAATAACAACAACAACAACAACAACAACCACCCTAAACAACAACAACAACATCAACAACAACAACAACAACAACAACCCTAAATAACAACAACAACAGCCCTAAGTAACAATTACAACAACAACAACCCTAAATAACAACAAAAACTACATGCCAACAACAACAACAACAACAACAACAACAAGAACCCTAAACAACAACAACAACAACCCTAAACAACAACAACAACAACAAGAACCCTAAATAACAATAACAACAACAACAACAATAACAAAACCTTTCCCTAAACCCTGAACCCTAAACAAGTTGCAACAATAACAACAACAACAACCACCCTAAATAACAACAACAACAACAACAACAACCCTAAATAACAACAACAACAACAACCCTAAATAACAACAACAACAACAACAACAACAACAACCCTAAATAACAACAATAGCAACAACCACCCTAAACAACAACAACAACAACAACAACAACCACCCTTAATTACAACAACAACAACAGAAACAACAACCCTAAATAACAACAACAATCCTAAATAACAATAACAACAACAACAACAACAATAATAAAACCTTTCCCTAAACCCTGAACCCAAAACAAGTTGCAACAATAACAACAACAACAACAACCACCACCCTAAATAACAACAACAACAACAACAACAATAAACAACAACAACAACCCTAAACAACAACGACAACAACAACAAGAACCTTAAAGTTAAATAACAACAACAACAACAATAACAAAACCTTTCCCTAAACCCTGAACCCTAAACAAGTTGCAACAATAACAACAACAACAACAACCACCCTAAATAACAACAAGAACAACAACAACCCTAAAAAACAACAACAACAACAACAACCCTAAATACAACAACAACAACAACAACAACAACCTTAAATAACAACAACAACAACAACCCTAAACAACAACAACAATAATAAAACCTTTCCCTAAACCTTGAACCCTAAACAAGTTACAACAATAACAACAACAACAACAACAACAACAACCACCCTAAACAACAACAACAACATCAACAACAACAACAACCCTAAATAACAACAACAACAGCCCTAAGTAACAATTACAACAACAACAACAACCCTAAATAACAACAAAAACAACAAGCACAGCAACAACAACAAGAACAACAACAACAACAACCTTAAACAACAACAACAACAACCCTAAAAAACAACAACAACAAGAACCCTAAATAACAATAACAACAACAACAACAATAACAAAACCTTTCCCTAAACCCTGAACCCTAAACAAGTTGCAACAATAACAACAACAACAACAACCACCCTAAATAACAACAACAACAACAACAACCCTAAAAAACAACAACAACAACAACAACCCTAAATACAACAACAACAACCTTAAATAACAACAAGAACATCAATAATAACGCTAAATAACAACAACAATAACAACAACAACCCTAAATAACAACAAGAACAACAATAGTAACCCTAAATAACAACAAGAAAAAAAACAACAGGAACAACAACAACCCCAAATAACCACAACAACAACAACAACCCTAAATAACAACAACAACAACAGAAACAACAACCTTAAATAACAAGAACTACAACAACAACAACCCTACATAACAACAAGAACAACAATAACAATCCTAAACAAGAATAACAATAACAACAACAACCCTAAGTAACAATTACAACAACAACAACAACCCTAAATAACAACAATAACAACAAGCACAGCAACAACAACAAGAACAACAACAACAACAACAACAACCCTAAACAACAAAAACAACTACAACAACAACAACAAGAACCCTAAATAACAATAACAACAACAAAAACAATAACAAAACCTTTCCCTAAACCTTGAACCCTAAACAAGTTGCAACAATAACAACAACAACAACAACCACCCTAAATAACAACAACAACAACAACAACCCTAAATAACAACAACAACAACAACCCTAAATAACAACAACAACAACCATAAATAACAACAACAACAACAACCACCCTAAATAACAACAACAACAACAACAACCCTAAATAACAACAACAAGATCAACAACCCTAAACAACAACAACAACAATAATAAAACCTTTCCCTAAACCCTGAACCCTAAACAAGTTACAACAATAACAACAACAACAACAACACCCACCCTAAACAACAACAACAACATCAACAACAACAACAACAACAACAACCCTAAATAACAACAACAACAGCCCTAAGTAACAATTACAACAACAACAACAACCCTAAATAACAACAAAAACAACAAGCACAGCAACAACAACAAGAACAACAACAACAACAACAACAACAACAACAACAACCCTAAACAACAACAACAACAACAATAACAAAACCTTTCCCTAAACCCTGAACCCTAAACAAGTTGCAACAATAACAACAACAACAACAACAACCACCCTAAATAACAACAAGAACAACAACAACCCTAAAAAACAACAACAACAACAACAACCCTAAATACAACAACAACAACAACCTTAAATAACAACAACAACAACAACCCTAAACAACAACAACAACAACAACAACAATAATAAAACCTTTCCCTAAACCTTGAACCCTAAACTAGTTACATAAATAACAACAACAACAACAACAACAACCACCCTAAACAACAACAACAACATCAACAACAACAACAATAACCCTAAATAACAACAACAACAGCCCTAAGTAACAATTACAACAACAACAACAACCCTAAATAACAACAAAAACAACAAGCACAGCAACAACAACAAAAACAACAACAACAACAACCTTAAACAACAACAACAACAACCCTAAACAACAACAACAACAAGAACCCTAAATAACAATAACAACAACAGCAACAATAACAAAACCTTTCCCTAAACCCTGAACCCTAAACAAGTTGCAACAATAACAACAACAACAACAACAACAACCACCCTAAACAACAACAACAACATCAACAACAACAACAACAACAACAACCCTAAATAACAACAACAACAGCCCTAAGTAACAATTACAACAACAACAACCCTAAATAACAACAAAAACTACATGCCAACAACAACAACAACAACAACAACAACAAGAACCCTAAACAACAACAACAACAACCCTAAACAACAACAACAACAACAACAACAAGAACCCTAAATAACAATAACAACAACAACAACAATAACAAAACCTTTCCCTAAACCCTGAACCCTAAACAAGTTGCAACAATAACAACAACAACAACCACCCTAAATAACAACAACAACAACAACAACAACCCTAAATAACAACAACAACAACAACCCTAAATACAACAACAACAACAACAACAACAACCTTAAATAACAATAGCAACAACCACCCTAAATAACAACAACAACAACTACAACAACCACCCTTAATTACAACAACAACAACAGAAACAACAACCCTAAATAACAACAACAATCCTAAATAACAATAACAACAACAACAACAACAATAATAAAACCTTTCCCTAAACCCTGAACCCAAAACAAGTTGCAACAATAACAACAACAACAACAACCACCACCCTAAATAACAACAACAACAACAACAACAACAATAAACAACAACAACAACCCTAAACAACAACAACAAGAACCTTAAAGTTAAATAACAACAACAACAACAATAACAAAACCTTTCCCTAAACCCTGAACCCTAAACAAGTTGCAACAATAACAACAACAACAACAACCACCCTAAATAACAACAAGAACAACAACAACCCTAAAAAACAACAACAACAACAACAACCCTAAATACAACAACAACAACAACAACAACAACCTTAAATAACAACAACAACAACAACCCTAAACAACAACAACAACAACAACAACAATAATAAAACCTTTCCCTAAACCTTGAACCCTAAACAAGTTACAACAATAACAACAACAACAACAACACCCACCCTAAACAACAACAACAACATCAACAACAACAACAACAACAACAACAACCCTAAATAACAACAACAACAGCCCTAAGTAACAATTACAACAACAACAACAACCCTAAATAACAACAAAAACAACAAGCACAGCAACAACAACAAGAACAACAACAACAACAACCTTAAACAACAACAACAACAACCCTAAACAACAACAACAACAACAATAACAAAACCTTTCCCTAAACCCTGAACCCTAAACAAGTTGCAACAATAACAACAACAACAACAACCACCCTAAATAACAACAAGAACAACAACAACCCTAAAAAACAACAACAACAACAACAACCCTAAATACAACAACAACAACAACAACAACAACCTTAAATAACAACAACAACAACAACCCTAAACAACAACAACAACAACAACAACAATAATAAAACCTTTCCCTAAACCTTGAACCCTAAACAAGTTACAACAATAACAACAACAACAACAACAACAACAACCACCCTAAACAACAACAACAACATCAACAACAACAACAACCCTAAATAACAACAACAACAGCCCTAAGTAACAATTACAACAACAACAACAACCCTAAATAACAACAAAAACAACAAGCACAGCAACAACAACAAGAACAACAACAACAACAACCTTAAACAACAACAACAACAACCCTAAACAACAACAACAACAAGAACCCTAAATAACAATAACAACAACAACAACAATAACAAAACCTTTCCCTAAACCCTGAACCCTAAACAAGTTGCAACAATAACAACAACAACAACAACCACCCTAAATAACAACAACAACAACAACAACCCTAAAAAACAACAACAACAACAACAACCCTAAATACAACAACAACAACCTTAAATAACAACAAGAACATCAATAATAACGCTAAATAACAACAACAACAACAACAACAACCTTAAATAACAACAAGAACAACAATAGTAACCCTAAATAACAACAAGAAAAAAAACAACAGGAACAACAACAACCCCAAATAACCACAACAACAACAACAACCCTTAATTACAACAACAACAACAGAAACAACAACCTTAAATAACAAGAACTACAACAACAACAACCCTACATAACAACAAGAACAACAATAACAATCCTAAACAAGAATAACAATAACAACAACAACCCTAAGTAACAATTACAACAACAACAACAACCCTAAATAACAACAATAACAACAAGCACAGCAACAACAACAAGAACAACAACAACAACAACAACAACCCTAAACAACAAAAACAACTACAATAACAACAACAAGAACCCTAAATAACAATAACAACAACAAAAACAATAACAAAACCTTTCCCTAAACCTTGAACCCTAAACAAGTTGCAACAATAACAACAACAACAACAACCACCCTAAATAACAACAACAACAACAACAACCCTAAATAACAACAACAACAACAACCCTAAATAACAACAACAACAACAACCACCCTAAATAACAACAACAACAACAACAACCCTAAATAACAACAACAAGATCAACAACCCTAAACAACAACAACAACAATAATAAAACCTTTCCCTAAACCCTGAACCCTAAACAAGTTACAACAATAACAACAACAACAACA